>VZTM01012395.1:0-26514 GCA_013400555.1 Jacana jacana | reverse complement strand
TTGAGGGATCTGGTGTAGGGGAGAACTTGTAGAGTAGGGCTGGTGGTTGGACTTGATGATCCCAGGGGTCTCTTCCAATCTAAATGATTCTATGATTCTCAAAGCCAATAGCCTCTCATTCACAGAGGTTGACACCCCAAGAATTTTAGCTTTACAATCTGTTTCTTCATAAACCACTTGATTTTTTCACATTTTCCCATGGTTGCTTACAATGGCTACTGGAACAGTAAAAAGGTCTCCAAACAGAAGTGCTGATATGCTTCCAAAAGCGATGGGTCAACCTCACAAGATAATGCTTGCCCTCAACTGAGGCATTTGGGCAGGTTTTGGTCTCCTCTTTTAACATGCAGTTCCCTTGAGTGCATACTTGCAGTTATAGGACACGTGCTCTGAGTGTATATATCCTTAAATCAGCATAAAGGAAAGTACTTATGTGGCTCTTATTCAGCCATCTACAGAACTAGGGAAGTAGAGTACAAAAGTTTTTATTGGGGTTAAACAGTAAGAACATAGTGCATTAGAGTATATGAATGAGCACTGCTGTGTCCTGGGAAACCATGAATGAAGTACCAAATTTATTCAACTCCTACTGATCTACAGTGGGCCAACACAGAATCACAGAACAGCTGAGGATGGACTCTGGAGACATCTAATCCAACTCCCCACTCCGAGCAGGATCAGCTAGAGGGGGTTGCTGAGTGTTGTCCCCAATAAGGTTTTGCATAGCTACAGAGACTCCACACTTTCTCTGGCAATCTGTTCCAGTATTGAACCATGTCCACAGTAAAAAACCTTTTTCTTATGCTTAAATGGAATTCCCTGTATACACACACCAGTCAAATGTACACATCTTAATATATTTATGGAAATAGTGAATACAGACATACCAACCTGCATGTCTCTGTTTTAAAAAAATCCCTTGCCTAAATTGCTCAGATAGCTCAAAATGCTCAGCAACGTGCCTGCAATCTCTTTGGGTAGAAATTAAGGACTCTGCCTTTCCAGTACAACTGAAACTGCCTTTCCTTAGGAAAAGGCCTAGGGGTAGTGGTGGACATCAAGTTGAACATGAGCCACCAATGTGCCCTTGCAGCAAAGAAAGCTAATGGTGCCCTGGGCTGCATTAGGAGGAGTGTTGTCAGCAAGTTGAGGGAGGTGATCCTTCCCCTCTACTCAGCACTGGTGAGACTGTATCTGGAGTGCTGGGTCCAGTGCTAGGCTCCCCATTATGAGAGACATGGGCATACTGGAGAGAGTCCAATGAAGGGCCACAAAGATGATTAAGGGACTGGAGCATCTCATGAAAGGCCACAAAGATGGTTAAGGGACTGGTACATCTCTCCTATGAGGGAAGGCTGAGAGAGCTGGGACCATATAGCCTGGAAAAGAGAAGGCTCAGGGGGAACATAATATGTACAAGTACCTGAAGAGAGAGTGTAAAGAAGATGGAGCCAGGCTCTGCTCAGTGACAGGACCACAGGCAATAGGCACAAACTGAAACACAGGTGGTTTCCTCCAAACATCACAAAATGTTTTTACTGTGAGGGTGACAGAGCACCATCACAGGCTGCCAAGAGAGGTTGTGAAGTCAGATCACTGGAGATATTAAAAAGCCATCTAGATGCAGTCCCGGGCAATCAGCTATAGGTGCCTCTGCTTGAGCAGGGGAACTGGAACATATGATCTCCAGAGGTCCCTTCTAAGCTCAGCCATTCTGTGATTCTGAAATCCTAGCATCCGTGGTTTTAACTTTGTCTTCAAAGAGGCTAGGAATTTGCCTCAGTTACATTAATCGGCAGCTGTGTTATTCCCTCTCTCCTCAAGACAAGAGTAGGTCAGATGCAGTATTTCTCTATCTCTGGCCACGAATGAAGCACTCCTTAATAGCAACAGAGCTCAGGAGGGGACAACAGCCCATTTTCTTAGCAGCACAGGCTGACAGACACTCAGGACACCACCTGAGTATCTGACTTTTTTTTTTATTTATTTCTTGAATGGGAAGGAATACTGTATGTACCACTACTACTGTTCATATACTGCTCAACCACTACTCCTCGTGATACAATGAGGTTTATACTCGTAATTCTCACTCAAATGAGTCCTTAGGGGTTGTACTTGCCCCTGGGAGGAGCAGCACTTGACTACACCTGCTGCTGCTGCTAATTCCACCACAGCAAAGGGGTACCTTTCTTTTTCACATACATAAGCCAATCATCAAACATTCAAAGAACACTTCAAAAGGAGCAATAATACTGCTGCAAATGTACAGCTCTCAGAATGCCAAGCAACAGATAAAGGTTAAGCCTCAAGTGCCTGCCAGTGTTTAGGTGCCTAAAAATAAAGAGGCACAGCCTTCCACATACCAATGTCATGACATACCATTTTCTCTGCACTTCAGTGTGAACATGTCATGAAGAAGAAGTTGGCATATTCTAGGGGGAGATCACAAACCCATTTTGTTCTGCATAGGGCACCAGTTAAATTATTTCATATCTTGCTTTTGTATTCTATTTTACTGAACTCAAGAGTGTCAGGTCCCAGTCTGATTGGTCCGGGAGGGGTTTGCACAAAGACACGTGACTGCTGGAGTCACCTCTCTTGGTCTGTGCTGTTGCTTATACCAGTGATAACCATCAAAATCACAACAGTGAAATAAAAATACACCTGATGCATTTTTCAAAGTATTGCCACCTTTTAAAAAAAGAAAAAAATCTGTTAATTTTGCATTTAAAGTTAATTTGTTGAACACCCAAATTTGTGCACTGAGCACTATCAACCAACACTGGAAGTATTCTAATGGCTGAGATAAAAATTTTAAGTAGCAAAATCAGCTATTTTGTTTTTATCTCCCCCTTTCTACCCTGCTGTCATTGCAGGTATTTCAAGATGATACATGACTGGTGATCAGGAAGAAGGACGATAACACGGTTGCCATTACACCATAACAAGAGTCCTTTCCCACCCAGTTTAAAATAGGATTAGCATGTTGCAATGCACTGTGGTTCTATGACTCTGCTGTGACAGAATGCAAGATGCGAGTTAAACATGCGGTATGGCATGCTGCTTCCAGTAAGAAACATTAACTTTAGGAGACATGCAGTTATTTTCTCTTATTAACTCTTCACATAGGGAAGATGAGATTTCAGAATAGATCTCAAGGTTATTGAATAAAGGTGCGTGGTGTCAGAAAATTACTGCAGGTAACTCCCAAAAAAGCATAAACCTGGGAGGATGGCAAAGAGGAGAAGAGAGGAGAAAACACATGCCTTTGTTAAATTTTGGTCTTTCACTTCTCTGGAACAGGATTGACAGAGCACCACATAACTCCACTGAACAGGAGTGTGGTGGACCCGAAGGAATCACAGAAGAGCTGTGAAGAGCTCCACACCCTTCCCTTTTGATAGTACCTAATCTGCTACAACCAAGTTATTGATGGAAGAAATAAAGGTTGTGCAGTGTAATTTGCTTCATTGCTTCATATGCTACTTCTACCAATGTCAAGATAGTATTTCTTTATTTTTCCTAAAAGCCACTAAAGAAGAAAAAAGTGGATAATTTCCTTATTTGTATGCAAGGCATGCCTCTCTTCAGCTTTTTTCTTTTTTTTACAATCCCATGAAAACACTTCATAGTAGCATTTAAGCCTTCAATAAACTGAACTGTTTTTCTCCACAATGGCTTGAGTGAATAACCTTGCTAGATACAGTGCATTTGCCTAACAAATGTCCATTCCTCCTCTACACTCCAGGGCTTAGCTATGAAATAAAATACAGAATGACAGCGCTCAGCTCTCTGTTGACATCGAATTACTTGTCATGGGACATCTACATCTACCGCTAGAAGAAATAACATATATTCTATTATTTGCCAGGGCATCCTTTGCCAAAACCTGTACTCAGCACTGGTGAGACCGCACCTTGAGTATTGTGTCCAGTTCTGGGCACCTCAGCACAAGAGAGATATCGAGGTGCTGGAGCGAGTACAGAGGAGGGCAACAAAGCTGGTGAGAGGCCTGAAGAACAAGGCTTATGAGGATCGATTGAGGGAGTTGGGGTTGTTTAGTCTGAGGAAGAGGAGGCTGAGGGGAGACCTCATCACTCTCTACAACTGCTTGAAAGGGCACTGTAGAGATATTTGTGCTGGTCTCTTCTCACGGGCAATGAGCGACAGGACAAGAGGGAATGGCTGCAAGCTGCAGCAGGGTAGGGTTAGGCTGGACATTAGGAAAAAGTTTTTCACAGAAAGAGTGGTCAGTCAGTGGAATGGGCTGCCCAGGGAGGTGGTGGAGTCACCATCCCTGACTGTGTTTAAGAGCAGATTAGATGTGGTGTTGAGGGATCTAGTGTAGGGGAGAACTTTGCAGAGTAGGGCTGATGGTTGGACTTGATGATCCCAGGAGTCTCTTCCAACCTAAATGATTCTATGATTCTATTCTATAAAACCAGTTTCCAAGATTTTCTCCTACAGTGTAGCCCGTCCCCCCTCTCCATCCCCCATCGCCTCCAAACTAAAACACTCCTCCCACTCTAGGTGAGAATCGAAAGAGAGACTTAAGGTTTTTAAACACAACAGTCATGTAACTCTGCTTGGCTTGTGTCTCCTGTGCCAAGCAGGACACTGAGAACATAAAACCCTCAGTTTCTTGACTTTTAAATTGGATTAACTCTACTGACCACTATCAAAGCACTTTAGTGCTTTGGAGAATTACCATATTTATCAGCTCCATTAAATAGTTTTCAACTATTTATGTTAAGTCCTTCATGAGTACAATATACTCACAGTTCTCACTAAAGGTAGCTCTTTCAGTTTTCAAACTTGAACGTTCTGTGTTTAAAACTGTTTAATTTCTAGTTACATTTAACATTAAGGTAACAAAAAGTAATTTTTCACACTGCTATTGACATATTTGCCATTTGCAGATTTGTGCCTGTACCTGCACCGCTTGTAACCTTTCTTCATTCACCCACTACAGTTACCTAATTACTTTTGCTGATCTTTTCCAAAATCCCTCTTTTTCAGGCAGTTAAGCACACCAAAATGAACAGAATTGCCTGGCAATAGGCACACTAAATTAATTTGCCTCCTAAAGAGCAATGTTTTCAGTAAGATTTAGTTGCTCATTGTCACTCATGTTTTCTCTCTATTTCCTTCCTAGTTCTATTCCCTCTCAGATCCTTTGCAACATTAATGCTAACAATTATGCATAATTCAGTAGCATTAATAATTTCTATTATGCTAAAGCTCATAGGCTCATTTCAGTTTGAGGATTGCCTCATGCTGTGTAAAAATAGAAATCCACTAGCCCAAAGACCTTCACATTCAATTGAGACAACATGCAACAAACAAGAAGAAAAAAAATCTCCAATCTCAGAGAGAGACAAGATGAAAATACAAATATGGATATGAAAAAACAGGTAGATGCAGAGCGAGAGGGCTCTGAGCAAGCACTGGGGTATTTTTTAAGAATGCAAAACATCTAAGCAAATTGAAGAGATCAGTGTTTTCACTGCCTCTCTAGCTAGCAGGAGAAAGAATGTGAAGGCCAGCGTAGCAGCTTCATGGGCCAGTAGCACACAGAGTAGCCAATGTCCAGAGGACTGGAATGCAGTGGTGGTTAAGAGACAGTCAAAGCTGTTACTAACATACATGGAGCACAGCTCCACTGCAACCATAAAACACAACAAAAATCATTAACTGGCAATGAAGTTTTGCTGCTCCACTCACCAAAAAGGCAATTATGGAAGCCAGTAAAAAAGTTACTGATAGAGTAAATTTTGCCCAAGAAAGTCACAGAGTTCCCAGTGGGCTAGCTGGAGGAAAAAAGTTACTCCTGGCCAACACATTATTAAAGCAGAGATTTATTTCAAGTTTAGAGATGTGTTCTAGAGGTCAATACCTGACTAGTTAAGATTATATTATCTGTTAAAAATAATCCACGATTCCAAGTCAAGTATAGGGTGTTCATAAAACCAAGGTTCTTGCTTTAAAAATGGAAACTATATCTGAAAGGTCTTTCAGTCCTCACTAGAAATACAAGTTGAGCAACTAGAATTCAACTGCCAAGTTGGCAGATGACAAAAATGAGCCATCCACAGAGAAGCCAATATGGCATCACACTAGCAGCAACAAAATGTTATTATATCAATGTATACAAATAGAAGAGTCATTTATACAAGCTGTCATTTATTATTCTTTATAGGTGGGGCAGTTGCTGTCTTCAACCCCATTTTATGCTTGACTGCATGTATCTACCAAGCAGCATTATTGCTCAATATGCAGATACTGGGTTTGAGCTTGGAGACACACCAGCCCTGAACTTCTTTGCTTCTGCAATACAAGTCCTTTCTGACACTGTTGAAGGTAATGAGACATAAGCTTTTCCCCTGCTAGAAAGGCACCTTGACGCAGGCTCCTATTAAAGAAGTCTGTACATGTGACTTTCTACATTGTCTGCATTCTCTTCACAAAGGTTTTACAGACTGGTCATTACTGGTCTTACCAGAGAGAAGGGCTATCATTGAACTTGCTTATTGCATCCCCAGTTCCCAATTTCATCACTCCTATAGCAAAGCCAAATCAGCAGGGCTCAAAGCAACTGGGGGCTGAGGGGGCAGAGGGGCAGAAAAGAGGATGGCTGCACAAGAGATGAGCAAACAGAAGGAGAAGCATGTATTTGCTAGGCCTCCACACAGCGTAATTAAAAACAATTTCAAAATGTATTCATTTTACTTATAAAAACTAAATTTTATGATGGAAAAATGTCATTTGGAAAAACTTTAGAAGGCATATACTCACACTGGAAATCGTATTTAAGAAAAATTAGGAAACAATTGCTTCAGGGGAAAAAAGAAACGTTGATCAAACTTTTATAGCTGCAGCTTGCACTAATGAGAACACCATCCCTTATAATAAAGCCTGAGATGATCAACAGCTGCAGTGCCAGTAGAGCACTTCACTTGTTAACTCAGATACAAAACAAGGGCAGCCATAACTGGTGTACAGCATCTTTGTACTTCAACAATGGTGAGCTGCTCCTCCTAGCACAGGGACACGTTACCCAGGGACACAGGCACAGCATTGTGCTTTGTTCCAATAGCTACACACCCAGAGAGAGAACCAAGGGATAGAGAAATGAAGGCTGTAAACACAAATCCAATATAATCCTAGCTACTAGTAGTGAGGCCCAAACAATGGTAACTCCCTTCAGAAAAGCACACTGTGCTTTACAGCATCATGTGCTGTTCTGATGTGTACATTGAAGTAGGCTTCGAGAAATGCCACTCAAAGCAATGGACATGAGACAGGAGTGAGTCTAGACTACAAGAAGCACTTCAAGATACAGACATACTTGAAATGTAATGTAAATACCTACACCACTGTATTATTTGGTCCATTAAGGTCCACATCCTCACCTAGCAATGATCAATACTTCTGGCTTAAACAGAGAAGCAAATCACATAAGGCTATTGGACAATGCACCACACTGTACATGGAGGGAAGCACCTGCACCAGCAGAACTCAACAGGAACACTTTAATGAGTCCTAACATCTCAACTGTATTAACAATGAAATGCAGTGAGTTTTTTTGTTCTTATTTTGCATTGAAAAGGGGGGACAGAGAATTTATTCCTCACATACTTTGCAAATGAAGCTATTTCTAAAATAAACTTGGTACTCAAGGATGTATCAGAATAGGTTTCATACACTTGTGTAGCACTAGTCTAGTTTATTCCCCACACTTCCAGCTTTCTGTTATCCTATCAAATCTATGGCTGGTGGGTAATTTCCCAACAAAACAGCTCTCCTATTAGTTTTCCACTTCAGCAAAAACAAAATATCATACACTTGCTCATTTCCTCCCAGTCAGTCTGCTGTGGGCTCAATAGCTCCCAGGTTCTCTGCCATAGAGCCAAGAATCTGGAAGGCCAAATTCCAGCAACAACCTCAAAGCTCAAGGCTTCCTGCATTAGGCTGGGGAGACAGGGAAGATGGCAGAGTTCCCTGAGCTTCTGGTCAAGACCTGGCAACCCTGGGACAGAAGATTCCTCAGTGGGGACTTCAGCCGAGACAGGCAGATGCTTTATATGAGAAAAGCCAAAACGAAAACGCTGTGGAATTTCCTTTCAGAGGGAAGTATAAAGATAGAAAAATGTCATTTTCATACTCAATCTCAGGTTTACTTAACGTTGGCGTTTCCCACAGAAAGAAAATGCCATGCCTTGAGCAGCTTTAACTGTAACTCACATCCGGCTAGGAGCAAGTATTTCCCAGCATGAAACTGATTAAAAGAAGATTCATCAGGACTGTATCTGGATCCTGTTGCCATTAAAACAATACAGTAAATTAAAAAAGAAATTATTTACTGTGACATAAGCATCAAGAGTTTCATGGCTTGAACTGCTACTTCATGGTCCTTGTCCAGAGGCATGGACACAATTCGATCCTAATGGATGTAAAATGACAATAAAAAGATGTAACATGGTTTGTTCTCAATAAACACATATTTTTGCTACAGCTAGATCTACACTAGTGGAGCAGATTTATTTTTATTTCAGTAGCTATTTCCTAAGAGACGTAAGGCAACTTGATTACTACCAAGTAGTTCCCCAGCCCCTGAAAATTAACAGCATGTTAATTTTTTAACTGAATTAATCATGCAGTGATATGATATTTTTATAGACGTAATGTATGCGTTCACAAGAAATCAACTACAGGCTACAAATTAAAAGTGACTGACATCTTGTTTCTAAGATGTTACTACTGCCACTTCAGTATGTTAAATGAAGGTAAGCCTCAAATTACAAGCATTATATAATCAGTTCTCCCATCAACAATAAAGCACGTGTACCTACACATTCCAGAAGCCAGTGCCTTGCTGGAAAGACAATTTGGACTTGAGTCATAAAGGTACTTCATGGAATAGCAGTAGTACTCCCAGCCTCCAGAATTAACACCATTGTAACTTGGTACACATGCAAACACCTCAGAAAACAGTGGGAATCTTCCTGTCCCATGTACCCCAAGAACTCGCGCTCCTCAGTGACGTCTACATCTTTAAGGCATATTAGGCCTTTGGACTTGCTTGTTTGGGGACTAACAGCTTTCTCGCTTAACATGTCATTTCTAAATCTCTAGTTTCATTTTACGTTACGTCTTCCTTTTTCTCACAACCCAGCTGCAAGGTGTGGAAGCCCATGATTCCTGAGTTTGAAGAACACTCAAGGGTAACAGCAGCTTACTCCAGCTTGTGGGAAATGGACTGATGGTTTATACGATTACATTTCCCATCACTGAGAAAGCATGACAAACTTTGAGACACTCCTGGTCAGTCTGTATTTTGTAACTGCTTGGGTTTCTTCTTTTTAGAGGGGAAGGAGTTGCTAATACGTTTGGGTGGGTTTTTTTGATTGAGGGATGGAGTTTGCAATAATTCTTTTATATAGCATCCTCCACACAGAGGCACAGACAGACTGGAGCTATTTCAACTGGGAGCTATTTCATCAGTCTGTGAACACCAGTCCTGCTGTTGTTTATGCAACTTACAGCAACCTTCCTTTATTCAGAACGATAAAGGGCTACCACAAAGCTGTTTAAAACAGGTTAATCTTAGATAACCAAGTTTCAATCTGTGTTATTTACTGTTAAGATGCCAATATTAATCTATTTCTTGTTCTTTGAGAATGTGCTATTAGGTATTTTTTACTATCAGCAACTGCTTTGACATACAGGTAAGCCATGCACCCGTTGCAAAAAGAACATGGATTACCACCACATGCAGGCATTATGTACCGATTCACAGGGACTGAGATATCAATCACAGCACTTTGAGTTTTCTTACTCAAATACCAAAGAGGCCCAGCCCCAATGGGGTAAGAGTAGCTGATGAAATCACCACCAAGGGCAGGATTACAAAAGTAAAGGGCTTACTTCTTAATTGACTCAGGATGTTGGAATATAATAAAGGCTGTGTACAGGGTCAGTGCAGTCACCCAAAATTACAGCATATCATTTGACTTGTTCAGAAAGGAGATAGGAGAACCTTCTTCAAGATTCATACTGACATGGAGCCGTTTCCATATCAGTGTGATACAAGGTCAGCCAATCCAGTACCTACAAGGTTAACCCTTTATCAGGAGCAGCAAAAAAATAAGGGACTTTTAGAGTATAAAGTTCTTTGTCATGCCAAAGATCCTGTAAAGAAATCTGGGCCATTCTGGATAACTGGTGGAAATAATGGACTGCACTGCATGCTAACACCGTTTTGTGCATGAACTAAAGTGAAACAGAAAATTCCATAGAAACAGGAGCAAATATCCCTGCAAAAGTCCTTCATCCACTCAGTCAAGAGGGTTGTTTCTGCAGTAGTCTAAGCTTGGGCCAATCAAGAGAGTGGGGACATCAGCTCTGATCAAAACATCAGACCCCGTGTATACACCCAACCCAGACTTAACAAGTAGCAAATAGTAACCTATTTACCTTGAATCTGCTAGTAAATAGATCCATCCTGGAAACAAGTTCTTTTCTGCTATAAATTCCCTGCAGTCCCAGAAGACACTTCAACCGCACTTCAGCTTGCTACAAGACAAAGAAGTCAACCAACAGTCAAAAACATGTGTCTTTGGGATTATTCACTATTAACTTTTACATTATGCAAATAAGAGTTCTTTGTGGGTGTCTACAGCAGCCTACCCGCATACTGACTCATCCTTGTTAATGGTATCAGTACCATTTTGTTTGTGCATACATACACGCATCCCTTTTCACACACACACACACACACACACAAAGCAAGCCTGAAGCAAGCCAAACTTAAAGGTGACATCAAAGTTTGTGTTAGACTCTCACAGATCTTACAGTTAATAAAAGCAACAGAATGCAAATGATGCAGGAATTGCACTATTTACCTATTAAAGGGATAAAAAGACAAGACTGTGGACGATGGTAGCCTACTGGCTACAATCAGCACTCTCCCATACCTGAGCCTGTTTGCTTCCTTTCAACATTTGACTGGGACAACCGTTAAACACCAACAAGGTCTCCAAGAAATTCTGGTCCGGTGAAAATTCCCAGAGGAAGAGGTACTTGGCATCTTGGAAATGCACTAGCTTATTGTGGATTCTCACAGAGCCAAACGTTACACTTTCTCCCCATTTCTGTTTTACATTAGAGCACTATATTTTAAGCACTTAATTTAGCCTAATTCGTTAACTTAGGCACAATTTATTTATCCCTGCAAGGTGTTATTTCATACTATTAACACTGCAGCTTCACGGGTGTCTCACTTTTCCTCATCCAGCTTTTAAATTATTTTCTGTACATAGCTAAAGATTTCAAATTAAAAAGCTTTAAATACCATTACAAGAGTTATTTTGAGGGCCTAACATAGAAAAATCATTATTTTCTGTAAACTTATAATGCTAAGGCTATCAGCAGGGTCACTTAAATGAACTGCAGGCTCTGAATCAGTCTTCATATTTCTTCCTTAATTCCTCTTGCTAACAATAGCAGTAAGAATAGTCAAGGAAACCCAAGAAAGGAGCCCACCTACACTGAGGCTATCCATTACTACCAGTTCCTGTTCATCTGCTTAAATGGAAAGCAAAGGACGATTCCTAGCAGCAGGCTTTGACCGACAGTTTTACATAAGACAGCTTTTTGCTAGAAATATAAAACGAAAGATCGATAGGTAACAAGTATTTCTCTCCAATTTGTCCCTGACACACCAGCAGTACTTACTCTATATTGTACATTAAAATTAAAGGCCTTGTCTGAGAACAAGACTGTTGCCCTCATCTGCTGCTTCCTACAGCCTCCTAGGGCTCCACAGCACAGAAGCCACAGACAGTCCCAGCCTGGTATCCATCACTGCACATTGGCACAAACTCAACTCAGCCAACGTACAGCAAGCCTGGCTTCAGCTGCCCGCAGCACTTCATCACAAGCCTTTGCTTGTGAACAGGGATTGCATTTGTGCTTGGGGAAAAGTTAAAAAAAGTTTAAAAAAAATGTTTGTGATGGTTTGTTGAATGGTCATATAGCCCTTGGCATGCAGCTAGTAACGTCATTTGCATTTGTCAGTCAGGTGATATTCAAGTGTAGGCCTGCAGATAGAAATTTTAATACATTAAACTACACCACCTGCCTTCTGAGGTATCCTGTTCCCACCCGAAAGCTCTTAGTCATAACCCTGTATGTATGTTTCTTTTAAATGTTGATAAAATTAACCCTAGTAACTCTGAACAAATAACTACTTCTACTATGTCTACTTCTGCCGTCTTCCTATGTTTGCAGCTACATTTTCTCCTTCTCAACTGCCTCTCCTTTTCTAGATTCTGAACTCCTCATAGCTTCTTGATCATTCAGAACTACTTCACATCCTTCTAAAACTACCTCACTGCTTACATTCAGTTCCTTTCAACAGTAACATAGGCAAGTACAAACACTCAGCCATCTACTTCCCTTACCAGAGCTACTATTCTAATCCTGAGGAAATACCTGCCTGTTTGGTCTTCCAAAACTGTGACAGAGCAAAGGGGAATTATGGAAGCACATTTTCAGGATACCCTGAACACAAGTTGCCCTCAGCTGTATCACAGTGTATTTCAACCCTGACCTGCAAGCAGACTGGCAGAAAACATCAGTAAGACAGTGGGCAGCTTTAGTGACCTCAGAGAGCTCTGCATGGGCTCCAGCACTGCTGAGACACACTCAGTTACGAGATTCCAGTCTCACCACTATCACAGAGATGAAGCCATTCAATAAGCCTTACAACAACAGGCTGGGACATGGATGATTTGATGGGGTCATTGGGCCATGTTTTTTCTCCTTAATATTCCCCAAATAATAAATTGGGAAAGCTAGGTCTACTTCTGGATTACTCCTGAATAGCAAAGACAATATGGCTTACCTGTCCTGTCAAGGTAAAGTAATTTTAAACCTCCCTCCCCTTCAAAATAAATAAACTTTTAAAAAAAAAATCAGTACACATGCACAGAGTGGAAAACCCCTGTGTTAATATGACCATTTGAAGAAATGAGTATTTCAGAAGTAGCCACAAGAATGGGATCAGTTCTTACAGCCATGTTGAACTGGAGCAAAAACTAAAAATGTCCTCAAATTTGCCAGCAGGATCGCACGGTCGGGACACTGAAGTTCATTTTAGCAGCAAGTTATTGTTTCCACAGCATTTCTTTGGATGGCTTTCACAGTCTAATAGAAAACCTCAACAACTTGCTCTGAAGTTCCAGACAGAGCTAGTTTAACACGGTAGGAGGTCCCAAGTGTGCATCTCCATTGTCTTTGCCTTCCTGATTGCTAGTTCTGCCTTCCACTTTCCCCCTCCTTATTCTTCCATGGTTTGATTTTTCTGGTCTTTAACTCTCAACTTCTTACACAGGACTTCCCTTCAACACCCGCTGCTCAGGTCAGCACTGGCTTGATTGGATTTGGATGCTAATTTAGCAGCTCTACATTTGCTTGGAAGATCGTTAAGCTCTTCATACCTTTGAGCATTGAGTTAGGTGCCTGGGTTTCACAGATGCACTGATGGGTGACTGGGCTTACAGATAACATTGTTCAACTGCACACAGCTGTCAGGTTTAGTACCAACTGGCACTTGGTCTTCAAAAATACCAGATTAAATTATTTCTAGCATAAACCACTTGAAAAGGTGTCTTTATAGCACTGTTCCACAACTCTTACTGGGCCAGAGGGAAATTCTCATACACAATTTTGAGCATTTTAACCACTGAACATGGAGAATTGTCTTGCAGCTAGGAAATAACCTTTCCCATAACAATAGAATGTTTCGTATCAGGGTATAATGGCAAAACAGTATCTCATGGGGAAGAAAAAGTTATTCAAATAAAAGACTTTGAAGACAAAACGTTGATTTTATAGTTACTTCCCCCTCCCCTCTCCACTTTAAAGCTTCCCAAATGACTCAACTTAATCTCTGCTTACAGCACTGTAGATGATCCCAGCCAGGTTTTCCTCCCAACTGTTAGAATACTTTTGTGGTTATTCCACTCTGGGGCCTAAATTATTTGGCAAACTTCTCTATCTTATATTCTAAAATGAAATTGGCTCTGGGAGATACCAGTTTCTTGCCACCTACCCCCAGTAAGATGAGATGGAAATGCTTATTAAGGAAGAGGAATGGGAAATAACATTCAGATGCATATAAAAGCACTGCTGCCCTTGTTGCTGCCAGAAATGCCCCGCTCTCATTTTGGAATCAAACAATTTAACAGTGGCTGCAAATCCCAATGCACAGCAGGGGTTGCAACCACCAGTAGTGGCAGACTACCAGGTCTTGGCCAAACGTGGAATACAGAAGACTTCTCACTTTGTCTCACTCCGTTTGCATCCGCATTGCTCTCAGATAATAAGCTTTAGAAAAACAACCAGTTCCAGCTCCAAATAAATGCCGCTGGATAAGCTGTGTGCACTCATCAGAAACACCAGCTGTTAATTTTCACTCTGCAGCACTGGGAATGAGGACACATCATCTTCAAAAATGACTCTTTCTTTTGAGAACTCTCCCAACTGGACATATACTAAAAAGATATTCTGACTAGGTAAAATTTATGCAGGAAAAGACGACAGTTCTTGATAGATGGGCTGTTCCGAAAATCTCCTACCTCTACCCTATGGGCACAACGCGGGGAAGGAAGGGGCTTTGTGCTCCCCCTCCTGGATTTGTAGTAAACTACAGCATTACCTTCAGCTGACACAAAACGGAGGACATTTTCAGAAGTTACACAGAAGCTATGGACATTTTAAAAGGTGGCCTGCAGAAGTACAGTATTTAGCCATTCATGATAAATATTCCTACGCCCCTAAAATCAGAAGCATGAGAAAAAGCGTATTTTTGAGTTAATGTTTTCGTTCAGTTGAGTTTTGTGGGGGGTTTTTTTGCTGTTTTGCTGGGAGTTTTTTTGGTTTTTTAAATGTGCCTCTACTAAAATAAAAATAATAAATTTACTATAAGGAAAAAGAGAAAGTTTGTTGGGAAATGACTGGCCTTTCTGGAAATAATTTCTATGCCAGGTACTTCCAAATGAGAAATGCAACACTGGAGACTATTCTACTATAGGCAATATTCACATGTTCATTTTTATAAAACCCCCCAGAATTTTAAATGTAAACGTGTTTTAAAAGCAGAACTTTAGTCAGCATTTAACGTTGCATGGGCTCAAAGGATATAGGCCATTTTATTATAATTTAATAACAGCTCCCAATTCAGTAACCTATAAAAATAACTGCACACACAGGGCCACACACTGCCACAGAATTGGAAAAAATGTTCTCTATTATGTAGTGCCACAGTGGTTTCAAAAACAAAACCTGAGACGGGGAAGAAAGTAAATTCTTTTTTGTACCACTGCAATATGAAATATCTAATATCAAGAATTTAAACATTAAGATTCTTTTAAAAAAAAAATAAATACATATTTCTTTTAAATTTTAAAAACCTCATCTACTGCCCTCAGTAAGAAAGATTAAAACCTTACCTTATCATAGAGCATCCACCCAATGTATTTCAAGTAGCTATCATTTAAAAAAGCATCTGGGTATGTTTTAATCCAGCTGCCAATTTCTTCAATGCAAGTTGCTCGGATCTCAGGGATCACATCACTGTGAAATTATAACATTGTAATATTAATACATTTTAAAAGCCTAGTATATATTGACGATATCATTTGCCATATCTTTATTTTCTGGAAATGCAGCAGCATGCACAATCCAAAGTATTACAAGTATCTTCGTATTAATATTCTCGGTCTTCAAATCAACAATTGACGGCTTTTAGGCACAAATGTTTCATGCTACAAGTATTTTGTAATTCCAGCTATCTCCCCGATCCCAAACGCACTGCTCCATAGCCCGCAGGAAGAACTTAACAAACATACTTAGGAGAGATTCTTTCCTCAGCACAAATTCTTGAAAGTAATTTAACTGCTACCCTTTCCTTGACACCACCAGTGCCTCTAGGATGTTTAACTTGATTCTAGTACCTGGACAACCTGAGCATGAGTTTCTTGGGAATGCAGGTTCACATCACAGCTTTTATTTTTATTCTTACCGATAACGATTTAGAAAAGTCCCTTTGAAAATAGCATTCATCATGTTCTGTATCTCTAGAAGCTTATGCTCATACTGAAATACAAAGAGAAATGAATATTAATATTGGTCCCACAGTTAACTCTACGTGAAAAGTTTGCCTCAGTGCACTTGAAGTACTACTATCATGCAAATCGCTAGTGATTACACGTTACCAACACAGAACAAGTGGTCCGTATCTACACTAGCAACTGGCCTTTTTGTAGCTACATCCTGATGAAAGATTTATCAGATACCAGCTACTAGCCTGGATAACTGGGTACAGCACACAATACATTCGATATAGCAAGTCTTAATCTATCAAGACACAGAAAGATACAGCATTAACTATCAAGTAATCTTCTCGTATAGGTCCAAATTTTCTTTTTATGCACTTAAACAGACATGGCAGGAAGGCAGACAAGGAAGTTTTCAAAATACATCTATTCCACAATAAGCATGTATTTTAACCAAACTCTGAAAATCTAGTTTGGAACCTCTGGAAATCTCTAAGTGACTCAATAAAAACATTCTCTCAGCAGCAGCATCAGGAAGGGTGACAAGTCTGGTTCCCCCTCTATCCCCAACACAGACATTTCCTCTGTTCTTCCCATAAGATCAGACTTAGGATGATACTAAAAACCTGTCTCACCCAAACACTTCTTCCCACAAAAAAAAGGGGTTGTTTCTATAACAAAGAAGTCCATGGGCACCCAAAGCTGTGAAGTAACTTGATTCTAAGGTCAGCAGAGAAGGAATTATCCTTGAAGTTCGTACATCAAGTCACCTCCACCCTCAAAGCCAGAATTATTTCTTATAGTTACAGCCCTGTCTCTGGGAGTCAATATGGAGCTGTCTGGCTGAGCAGGGAAGAAATGACAGAAACTAAGAAGCAAGAAACACATAGGCCATACCTGAAGGTATGACCATTTTTACAATGCATTACACAGATAACTACCCCGTGTCCTTTTTCATTCGTTGAAATTCAGTTCAAGAACTAACATTTTGGCTTATAATTTGCATAAACGTATGCAAAACTGCACTCCCACAACACCAGAGCTCCAAATACAATTGCATGTGTGTGTAAATCCCTATTTCTGTACAGATCAAGGGTTAATGATGCCAATTTAAAGCAGTAATTAATAGGACAGACATCACAAGTTAACAGTACATTGGTCAGTACTTTAATCATTTTTCTACCTGTTAATCTAGTCAGTCACACCCACTTTGTGCAATACATTAGATAAACATAAACCTCAAAGAACTGCAGTAGCCTAAAAGCAAGCTGTCAGCAACCCCTCTCTTATTCACACATCTCCCATAAAGGACACCTGCCTAACCTCTTTCCTTTTTCTCTCTAGTTGGTCAAGTCTGTAATTGGTCCTCTTGCCACTTAGCCTCTTCTTCTCCACCTCATATAACCTTTGAGCGTTGTGCTTGTTGACATCAAGGTTCAGATGCACGCTAACAACCGCTGTCAGAAGTTTCATTGCTAAAAAGGAAACAAACCCAACATATTGAATCCAGCTCAGAAATACATAGCGGAAAGACATTCACCGCTTTACCACCAAAAGCCAAATCCAGCTTATTATCCAAAACATGAACATCTCTAGATTACAGTAATTTATTTTAAAGTATAGTGTTTCTTTTAAAGGCAATGATCAACAAAGGAAAATTTGGAGATGTTACTAATGATTTACAACTTTTGTCCAGAGGTCTAGTCAGAGACGTAGCGTACTAGGTGACTCTCTTCTTATTTTATATAATGTTTGATTTTTCTGCAGAATATGGAGTTGTAGAGCAGGTGATTTTCAGCTCACACACCCCCTGCACTCTCCCATCCCCTCCCCCCCCCCAAAAAAAAAAAAAAGACCAACCCCAAAAAAACCCACAAAACAGTGCAGCTAGCCCATAAAAGACTGAAAACTTTATGACTGAACTGACAAAAGCACATGTTTCTTTAAGGATCGCTAAATGCTGGTTTGCATAGATTTCAAGTGGGTTTTCTTGAGCCTTCAAAGTCAACAGTGTGCTTTAGAACAAATTATACTTTAAATATTCTTTGCACAGCAGAGAGGGTATTTCCAGGCTTTAGAAAAAACAGCCAAACAAAAAACTACTAGCTTTAGTATCATCATGCTGCATGATTAAAAAAAAAAGAAGAAAGTGTTATAAGCAATGTTCTTTTTGTCACAGGTACCCCAAGAACAGCTCTCCAAAGGAAGCTTTCATAGGTGAAGCACTCAATGTAACCTCATTGCACTCATTAGAGGGAGGAAAAATAGCAAAATAGAAAACTGACTGAAAAATCAGTTACTAAAAAGAAGAACACACATAACACAACACGATTCTAAAATTAGTCATGCCAGGCATTAAGGAAATTCTTTAGAAAGGGAAAATGGTCTAGACCTATCATACATAAAGCACCCAAATTCCATTCAAATATACACGGGAACAAATTATTTATATTACAGTAACATAGATTGGGAGGAAGGCACTGCTGATGCATACAAGAACTACTGGTCCAGTAAAGAGAGCTTTCCAGTTTTGAGCAGTTTTGTTAGTACACAGGTCAACAAAACCCATGCTCTACAGCCACTCTGTGAGTTATTTTACCTGCCAAAGTGCTTGTATGTCTAAATGCTCTGACCATGGAGTCAGCTAAGCCTGTAAGCAGTGAGATGATAGTGTCCATCAAGTAGTTATCATACAGGACGCTGCACTGGCACTGTTGGACAAGCACTCCAATAAATTCACAGAAATTGGCCTTGAACTTCTTCCAATAGGGTCCTGTTCTGATCAACGGGTAGTCTTCATTGTCCTGCACAAGAAAGAAGAGCCAAGAGAAAACACACTAATCAGTTGTGTTTGTGCACACCATTTACATCTCTTCCACTGAACATCAGAGAGAGTATTCCTGACAGTCAGCTTCACCTCAGCTCCCCAGTAACTATGTGCATGGTCATTACTCCAAAGCAGGGATACACACCTGGGTTACAAGCAAGGACTAGCCTCATTAGAACCACACCATCATGATAGCCCATACCCGAAAGCAGTGCACGTGAGGTAGCTGAGAACAGAGAAGTGGGAAAGGGTGCATGAAGCCACACCACCATAAATAACTCTCACTGGCGTAAACCATGAGCAATCCTGGCCTCTTCTTCCCAGGTAGTAGTACTTCCCCACTTCTCTGTCCCTCCTGTTCCTGCAAGTGCATGCTCCAACCCAGGAGGACACTGAAGTAACTGAAAGAGAACAGCTACTTTGCCAAATGTTGTGCAGTGGCATCAGTTGCCCGAGATGGTTCAGCATGTAATTATACAAATGTGCCTCAAACAAAGGCTCTGACCCTGGGGAAGTGAAAATAAACAGCCATGGTGTGGGGCAGGATGGAACTGTTTTCCTTAGCAGCGCTACCAGTTTGAGGAGCTTATCAGGCTACAGCTTAATGGCAAATACTGAGTCACTCACCTATGCCACCAGCACCTAAGTCTTCAAAAACCTCCACAGAAACTGTAAGTAGGCAGTAACTTCGGCATTTTCAAAAAGCAAGTTACCATAAAGCCACAAAAGTGTTCACAGCACAGTTGGTACTGTGAAGAAGAAAGCAGACAGATGGCGGTTCAAACAACTTCTCACACAAAGTGGCTTGCCTCATGCGAGAGGCTCACTAGGAAGACTTTACAGATGCCAACCTTTGGCAATGTGGATGTTTATTTCATCTGCACCTCCCAGATCCCAGGAACAGCTCTGAAGATTAATTTGCATCCTGATAGTTTCCCGTTGTGAATGGAGCCAGGGAACTCCCAACCTTCACTCACTATGGAAAACATCACCCTGAAGGCAGGCCACTGCTCGGCTGGTCCAACACTTTCCCAAACCTATTCTAACACACAGCTTCACACCCAGAGTAACATTCCCTACTTAACAAAGTGCATTTTATGCTCTTCTCTTGTAACTTTGCTCCCAAAGCACAGGGCCCACTGCTTTCTTGAAAACCTAACCTACACAAACACAGCCTGATCTCTGGTATGTCTGCAACCCAAAGCACATGAGAAATCTGGCGTTTGTGATATGTTCCTGACCAGGCTGTAAGAGTCAGTTCTTAGCCTAACAGTAATAGCAATGCCAAGACAGAAAGTCCACAGCAGACCCCATTAAATGCTTCTCAATCATAACAAAGGCAGTAGAGAGACAACCTACAACCTTCAGGAAGTACCTACTTGATTTCAGTAGCCTACTCCTCAATCTGTAAAACACCACCAATACAGAAAGACATCTCACTTTTTAAAAGCATTCCTACTGTCCATGTAGATCATACTGGGATAGTGTTTAATGGTAATATGCATACTGCAAATACACAGACAGTACAACGGGCACACCACCTAGATCTGGGCACCTAACTTGGGATTTGCTTAAAATTCCCTCCATACACAGTAGGATGGATGCAACTCTACTTCCAGAAATCAAAATCAGATTAGGCACTTAGCGCAGGTTCTTCCAGAGAACCATTCAAATCACTCAACTGAGGCTCAGCCTTTGATTCATCCTGGAAATGTTTCTTTCTTTCATACAATCTATGAAAAGAGAGGAGAGTCAAAGGGAAGTGCCAACAAGGACCTAAGATAATTCCCCACAATGCTGCAAGTCTCTTATGGGAAGAGGCTTTACAGAAAAGCTGCCCTTCCATCCTCAAAACATTCTTCCAATCAGACATTTATCTTTGCAAGAGAAGGCTTTGACATAACAAGCCTTTGAACACATCTGCCAGCCAAGCCTCTGCGTGCATACCTGTGTGTGCCTGCATTCACGCGTGCACGTGTGCAGAGCTTGCTGCAAGGGATGGGCAACGCTCTCGAATACCACTGCAACTTCACATCCAGCACTCCGTTCAAAGCGCTGCAGGAGCAACTCATCACACCCGACTCAGCAAGTCACCTGCACCTCCCTTTAAGATCAGCCGCAAGAAACAGGCACTTCAAAAGCCTGAGTGCGTTCATCCAAACTAGAGGTCCAAAACAGACCTGATGAGGCAAGACCTCAGGAGCGCTTGATTATCTCCGTTCACCAATGCACCGGTGAAGACAGCTAGTTCTGATGTGTTTGCCTACACTGGAAATACAACCACAGAAAACGCTCTGCCGCAGTTGCAGAGAACGATGAAGGAGCCTTACCATGTCCACCGGCCAAGTAACCGTCAGGATCCAAGGATAGGCCACGAATTTCTTGTACTGCAACCCGGTTTCCTGTAGCACACCAGACAAAATTTTAAGAGCTTTTTGATGAAATGGCACAAAGACAAACACATCACAAACCACACATCATATTTAAAAGCCTATTAAAACTTAAGACATTTATATTACACGTGGCTCATAAAATCCAACACATTAAAATCTAATCCATTCTCATCTCATTAATTACATTTATAAAGCAACTAGAGAAGAAAAACACACTTTTATATAAAACTTGAGTTTGCTTGCTACAAGCAAGAGACAACCCAGTTTTAAAATGTATAAAACAAGACATATACAAGGTACAATCCTAAGGTATGCCTCCCCAGCAAGTCTAAGTATATATCCCTTTCCAAAGTTTAGTAACTAGGTACTGTAAAACACCTAAATTCTAGAAAATCACTCCGAGTTTTTCAAATTACAGAGAAATGCTTTCAGCATTAGTGTGGCTAGATTCAGAGATGTTTCCTCAACTCTGCAATTATTCCAAGACAAAAGGCAAGAAATCTACAGCTCTATTACACTCAGTGAAGCACAACAAATATTCCTACCCCCATCTGCCTGTACAGTTATGCATCCAACTTAACTCTTCCATTGCTAAACATTTCAGCAACAAAATGGGAGAGGGAAGGAAACACACAAAATGGAAAAAGAACTGCTGTGAGAAATAAAATGCCACATACAGGAAGAAAAGCAAAAGAAAGAAAAAGAATAGGGTTGAGATTTTTTGCTGGGATTTTGAGGGGTTTGTGTTGTTTTATCTGTTTTGGTTTTTGTTGTTTGTTTTTTTTTTAACACATGCATGAGATCTGAGCTACATTTTTTCCAGACTGAATAAACTCAGCTCTCCCAGCCTCTCCTCACGTGAAAGATCATTAACCATCTTTGTGGCCTTTTCCTGGACTCGCTCCAGTAAACCCATCTCTCTCTTATACTGGAAAGGCCAGAACTTGAGTCAGTATTCCAGATGTGGTCTCAACAGGATGAGTAGAGTTTTCAAAAAATATTTTTGAAATCACAGTAGTCCTCTATGGCACTACTCAGCTAACTTAATCCCTAAATTATGTTTCCATCTTATTTATGAAAAAGATGAGAGAGAACTACATGCAAAGAGAAACAGAAAGAAGAAATAACTCCCTTGAAATTAACAAACTACTTCACTCTTGCTCTTTTATCATAGTTCTGCTTTAAAAGAGATTGAAAAAATGCTTGAGAATTAAATCAATCTCCTAATAACTGCAGTTAACATAAGAATGGTTGCTTTGTACATTTTTGTTTCTATATTAACACTGGTTTAATACTAGTCAAAACATATCAGCTAAACAAGCTGAGAGATACTGTCTTTGTGGGAAAGTAACAGAAGAGTGGCGAGAAGGACTGTAAACATGCTCAAGTGATTCGCAGCTGAATGTGTGGAAAAACATATATATCACACTAACTGCTGTTTAGTCTTGTGTGCTTGATAAGTAGAACATCTACGCTTCGACAACACAGGCCTGTGGTGGACTCAGAGGCACCTTATTGAACAAGCCTGGGATTCCTGCCCTGCTGTCAGAAAGATCAAAGCACAGTGGAAAATTATGGCTGCTTGAATCCCTGATATACAGGCAAGAACAGGAGGTTCAAACTCTCTCACTAGCCAGGACTCTTTCGCTCACAAGGAAAAACTCTCTAGTAAGGTCCAAGCTCTATGGTGCCTGTGTTCCTGCTTGTGTGCCTCTGCCTGGGTGCTGCTTTGGAGGTGCCTCAGTTCACGAGGTATCAAGATTAAAATTACACTTTGCATTTCATCCATGGTTCTGTGGTTGTTCTTGTGTCCTGCCTGTGTCAGCCCACATAGTCTTTAAAATTACTTAATTCTGCATAAATCATTTTAGGAGGTTGTTTGGGTTTTTTTTTCGTGTCAGTTTATCTAAAAACAGACCAGGAATGTCAGAATTCACTGGATTTAGAATTACAGAAGAAAAGAAAAAATACAGAGTATGTAACACAGGGATTATAACTTCCTTCACTAAAATGGCATGTCAAAATAATGCCTCAAAACCAAAGTTAGTTTGTTTTTATAGCACACAGAATACAGCTTCTAAGGTAACTGTAAAATCAGCCTTTTTGCCCACCAGGACAGGTGAAGAGGTTACAGAGCTTTAACACATCCAGGCTGAAGACAACAACAATCACATCCTCGTACCTTCCATAGTGCCTACCCTATTGTTGCACTATTCAGGGCTAATTTAGTTGGGAAAGAAGTGCCAGACTACTAATTCACATGGCCAGACACATATTGAATCATTTCTGTCCAAAATTAGCCCAAGTGTCTAAAAGGAAGAAAACCATGTTGGCAAATTCATCCTCTGTGGGAATTTCTACAGCAGCTGGTCTTTGAGAGATGCACAATTAAAGCGAGGCTGATGGCTGCTGCTTGACAAATCAATTCAGAGGTGGCAAATACAGGGAAAAAGCACAGAAGCCACTGTGAGAGCACTGCAGAAAACCTGATGTGGGCTTAATTAGCCAGGGAGCAGTCACACAGAGAAACAGGATTGCAAAGCTATGCTTTTTTCTTAGGAATATTTACGAAAATAGATACTCACTATTGTTTAGACAATTATCTAAAAATCAGAAATGCATTTTTTTCTTCTTCCATAGGAAGTAATACAGTTACAAAAAATCCACATTGTCAGTAAAACAGAAGGTAAATATTCAATAAAAATATCAACTAAAAAAAAAATAATCTTTGATTCAGCTCATCAGTAATCCACAACAGTATTCTTAAAAGGACATTTCAACCAAATACCCAAGGAACTGTTTACCTGCTGCAATGCCAGGTTACATTTATCTCTATAAAGTCACTATCAAAAGAATTCCTAGTAGAAAGAAAATTTCAGGAAGACTGCAGTTAGGTAGCCCTTGTAAAACTCTGGCAAGAAAAGTGACCAAAAAAATTATATTGTGCTACTGCTAAAATGAGTCATCACAACAACAAATTTCTATTATGAAAAACAGAATTATTTTCCTAAATTAAGGAACTGGGACACAGCTCCTGATAAGCAGCAGGAACTCTGCCCAAGTTGCTATTAAGATAAAGCCTATTATTGCTTATATAAAAAAAAGACATGCAAAATCAAAGCTGTGCCCACCTCATCAAAGGTCTCTGTCATTTTTTGCATGACATCTTTCTTCTGCAAACTTTGAAACATCTCTGCTGTTACCATGCCTAGAAAAGTAATGTTTTAAAAAGATGAATTACCAACATCTGTATTACATTAATCACGTCCACACGACAGTAAGGAGTTCATTTTAAATTTAGAAACAAAAAGAAAAGGCAACTCTGTTTTATCTCCATTTATACCAGTATGAGCAACATATACATAGCATAAATGAACATAAAGTTCATTTATTGTAGAAAATACTGAAGAACCAAAACCAAAATCCATAGTAGAGAAGTCTGCCCTGTGCACTCTGGCATGGCTATTCCTCTCTGTCCATTCAATTACTTCAAGGATTTACTAAAATGTTGCCCACTGCTGGTCTAAGACCCCAAAAGATTTCCCATAAGAGAAGGCACATTACTCAAAGACCTGGAAAAAAAATTTAGTGTAAAAAGGCATGTACTAGTCACTTAAATACACTCAGAAGTTTCAAGCTAAAAGAATAGTCTTCTTATAACTCACTTATTTAACATCTTTAAGCATTTCACTAGCAAACTGTCCCAAGAAGACACTGTGTCTCAGTGTTTGTTATGAAATAGACAGCTTCACAACCCTTTGGCAAAAGTAACCTCAATGAGGCAAGAGATGGCTTTTTAAGCCATCAAAGCAGGAGTTTAATTTCCTAGTTGTTTATTTTCAAAGATACTAGCAAAAAAAAAAAAAATAGATACTAGGAAATTACAAAACGAATGGCAACTGAAACACTGGATTTTAATTAGGACAGTCATCAAAGCCATCTTCCCTATGTGGGGATTCTGCAAAGTGATAAGACGTGCCACTTCACACACCTGACCTTGCCAAACCATGCTCAAATACAACTCCGAGAGCTGGTATGCTGTAAACACAGAGTCAAAGAATTTAACCAGCAACATTCTTTGCTGTTAGTCCTGCCCATCTGGAGTTTGTCTTAACAAACAGTACAGATTGTAAGTCCATGATTTACTGGAGGGAAAAAAAAAAATCCATTTTATAAAGCACACTTCAGGTTATTGTCAGCCACAGACAATGGAAAGGGCTAGTAAGAGGGTAAATTACCTTGACAGCCTGAGCACTGAATGAAGAAGTTGATCAGATCTAAAAGTGCCACGTTCCTGTCTTGTTTATAAGCTTCGACCCAGTCATCTACTACAGACTAGAACAGATAAAAGAAACTCATTAGTCAGGAGCTGAACACAGCATGCTGTACTCCACCAAGGACATCCAGAATAAAGACACAAACTAACACTGTTCCATCTCCATTAAATTATAAAAGTGAAAATAAACTCCACACCATTTTGCTCCATTTCTAATAGTACACGCAAAAAAAAAAAACCTCCTTCTGGGGCAAAATGAAGTCTTGAACTGCTCATTTGGCTCTAGGCAATGCTGCCATTCAGACACTCTTAGTTCCCTGTTAACAGGGAACATAACCACAGCTTTAATAAATTTAATATACAAAAATATAATAAAAAAAAAACCTCATCCTCATGCTTTCTTGCCAGCACTGAGGTAATATTTTCATTTAAACAAAGGAAAGAAAACCACCATATTTAACCTCTGCACCATCTAATTGTCCCTGGGATTTCTTCTCTAGTATCTAGTTTGTGCAGAAGGCTGAAACAGCCTCTTGGGAAAAGCCATCAAGGCTTCAACGCACCTGTAGTGCCACACAGGTCTAATGAATTCTAGCAGCAGCAGCAGCCTGGACTCAAGCTTCTTCCTACCCAAGCCCTTCACATCATGCTTTGCAGAGAAGCTCAGCTCTTCAGGAAGCTCTACTGAAGTCAACACAGCCATAGCACAGCAAAAGTCCATCCACACTTTCCAAGCATCTTGCAAAAACAAAGGTCTCCCATCCAAAAATATGTGTACTTTTCATAGAAGCACACACACACTTTGCTTACAGACACTACATACTGGAGACATAAACCTATATTTGAGGGTCCAGGTTTTAATCCCTTATACACATATGCAAACATAATATACACATA
>VZTM01012389.1:28889-42683 GCA_013400555.1 Jacana jacana | reverse complement strand
TTTTTTGATATCTGTGGTTCATTTTGCATGTTGCTTTCATTATCCTCATGGACTGTATATCTAACACATCTTATGTAGTAATTGTAATATGTTTCATCCTTTAGAATAATCTTAAGCCAAATTTTACTCCTGTTTTATTAATAGACATAAAATGTCATTTACCCAGAAGGTGAATGCCAGCATACTCAGCAGTAGAAACACAAAATCAAAATTTCCTCATTTATCATCAAAGCTGAGGAAAACAAAAAGATTTCAAGACCACAAAATCAATCATCCACTGACATTCTATAAACCAATGAAGAAGTTTCAAAGCCAGGAAGCATGGCAGTAACCAGCAGATGGTGAACAGTACATAGATACATTGGCATTTTGTCTTAGAAGACAAATGCAGCCATCCTGCAAAAATCTGCGCACAAGGCTATCAGCTGGAAATCTTCAGAAAACTGTCAACGCATAGTATGCCAAGTGCAAAACTCGAGGTAGTTTTTCATTCTACATTACCTAATTGCTAGATCTTTTTATCATATTTCATGCTTATAAATTGACCCAAGTCAGGATAACTGTGTCCCCCTGCCATTCTACCTGGCTGACAGCTGGCTTTGACATCAAGAGAAAAAAACATAAAGCAATCTTTTGGCAGAGTACCACTTGTCACTGCTTCTAGGTAAGACAGACACTGGGACTAGGTACCATAAAAGTAGTAATATTTTGTTTTAATGAAGCTCATCTATTTTATTAAAACTTCCTTGAAGCTACATTACACTTCAAAGGTGACAATTTCATATCTGGGATAATTTAAATACAACATGCTCCTACTACCAAAAAAAGCCCCAGTATGGTATAAATTAATTTTCATACAATGAATTCAAATAATTTATAAACAAGTCCTCAGTATTTTAAAATATTTTTCCTTTCTGAACTGAGTACTGGTGACAGACTGGCATATCAAGCCATACACACACAGAAAAACCCTGTTTCATTTGGCACCTTTCCCACTGCTCTTACCGCCTTGTCTCTGTCCCAGTGCACAATTCTTCCTTTATTTCAAGGTTTTGGCCTGCTGTAAAACACAGCCTATGGTTTGGTGTTCTGGATCATTATGATGATTTATTTTTTTTATGTCCACAAGGTAGCAGATTGCTCCAATTCAGGTTACAATCTATACAGACCAGTCAGACCTGCAGCATTCAAACCCATGAGCTTGCTAAAATTGGCTTAGTATCCCCACAAAAGTACCGGGCACGAGCATTCACTATAGACTAGTCTTTTTAAAGTATAAAAAATGAGTCAGCTGTTTTTCAATGTCATGTAATTAAAAGTGGTTAAATGAGATTTTAAAATAATCTGGGCACCTGGTAGAAGGCAGCTTTTACTACGTGGAAAATTGCCTTTTAGGAGGCTTTGGAAGTATGCCAGGTATAGAATAAAAATGAAAAGACAAAAGATAAACTAGTTACCATACTTGGAGATTAGGTGTAGCAAAATACATGCCAGCAGGATAGCAGACACTAGACAATAAGGAGCTCGATGTAAGTTTTAAAGACCAATGAATAATTACCTCCTTACCAAAAAAAATAAAAAATGTTTAAAAAATTAAATAAAGTATTTTCTAAAAGCTTTCTGTTGGTGCATGTCCAGCAACTCACACAAAACTCTACATCTATTTACCAGGGGGTAGGAGCATTTGGGCATCCTATTTGAAGCAGGGAGCTTGTAGGAGCCTAGCTAGTGAGATCGCTAGCAATTATGAAGGCAAACGCTGTCTCTGGGTCCAGTCATGCAATCTTGCTTCAGGATATTGCCAAGTAATTCTTACTCCATTAACTTCACAGGGAATAATTATTTTGCCTGAAATTAAATATGAGTAAACACTGCAAAGCTTTCATATTTTCCAGAAATGGTATCTATTCTATATCATTCCAATATTGTCTCTCAAACAATGTCAACTGAAATTAAACTCTCCCTATACACTATTATAATTTTAACATAAACTAGTGTATTCATCTCACATAAAATCACACTTAACACAAATCAATACACATAACATACATTAAATAGCATGCTAATAATGTGTGTTACCTAATCTCAACACTGATCTTATTCAGCATGTGTTGTTTTTCCTCAATTGGAGGGATTCCAAACCCTCAAATTTTAATGAGGGCCTGTTGAAGTAAGGAAAAATGTGGTTTGGAAGGAGTTCAGATACATGAATTCCACGTACAGAACAGATTTATGACCTACATTAACAATGATAATCCTGTGTTACACTTCTTCTGAAATGCAAAGTTGTGGATCAATCATTTCAAATCCATTATCATCCCCAAATGGTTGTCCAGTCATGTCTAATCTCAATCAATAGCCAGTAATGAACCACAGTCATTAATGCTATTTGCACGTTTGTACAAAGCATAATTTTTAAGCTGCATACTCATATGCATAGAGCGTTCAGAGAGTGTATGGAGATTTCACAGCCCACAGAAAGTTCTCCATTGGGATTTGAACATTTCCCAGGCACCTGGAAGAATATTTAACTCATGCTGTGTAATGATCTTGACAGTGAAGCCCAAGAAAACATAGGACAGTGCACTAGCCAAATGTTTGTATTTTGGGCAACTATGACCTCGCTGATCCATGCCCTGGGGATATGAACATAACCAAAAGCAAGGAATTAGTTAGTGGAGACAGTGATCAATAACAATTCAAAATCCAAAAGTGAAGGAGTAGTAGAAGTGCTGAACATGAACAGGATCCTGACTGCAGCATGCCAAAAGTAATATAATATTCCATCCTTTCATATAAAGACTTTGTATGAAAACTGAATTTCCGTTCATGAGGCCATGACACCTGATTGCTCAAGAAAGGGAAAAAACAAACAAAAAACCCACCAAAATCTCATACCCAACAACTCTCAAAGCTGATCTAAAGTGTGAACACATACACTGTTGTCTTCTTTCTTTCTGTTTCCTATTCATTTTCTATATGCACTATTCTAATGCAAGGAAGTTACAACAAGCTAAGAGCATGGTTCCATATCCACATCCTTCAAGGGCTAAACAAGTCCCAGTGCTCATTCACAGTTTGCCAACTCCCTCCACTACCTGTGCCACTGCAGTAACATAAGGCCCAGTCCTTGAAACAAGACTCCTGCCAGGAAATACCAAATCTCCATGCATTCATGACAAAATATACTACCTAAGGGTTAGGGCATATATTCCACATGGTTTACTAAAAATCCCCACATTTTAAATACTCAAGAAACACTGCAGAGATATAATGGAATGAAATAGCATCCAGGAGTAAACCAACCATATTTAAATCCTTGCAAGGATGAATCTTGTGTATTTGAGCTATACTATCTGATTAAATGTCATGCATCACCAACCAGTAAACACTCATCATTCCAACATCTACTGAATTGTACTGGTTAGATCTTCTGGGTCAAGATGAAATAAATGAAGAGCACTGATGCTACTGTAGGAAGGGAAGGTCTTGACTTCAAACTTGCCAAACCAGTAATCAGGTTTTTCCTCTGTCTAATTCAGAACATTACTTTTCATCACAGATAAATCATTGTAACTAGGATGAGGTTTCAAATTGCATTCCTCAGACACACATTCCCTTCATTAATGTTTTATTAGCAAAAAATTAATCCTGCAGAAAAAATGGAATGAAGTGTTCTGGCAGTCGAGCTCTCCAAACTGCTTCACTGTTCACAAGAGCTGTCCGAAGGCCAGGGACTAGAAGCGAGTGGCCAGATGCAGACTGAGGAGAAAAGACTCAGGACCCTCCCCTTCCACGGCAGCTAGCCATAGCATGGGCATAGCAAAATCCTGCAGCATCAGGCAAGAGATGTCAGTCAGTCACTCATACTGATAAAAAAAAATCACCCTCACATTCTAAAATCTTTTTTAAAAATATCAAAGCGCTGTTTATATAAAGCCTAAGCCTCCTTCCTTGAAGGGAAACATTTCAGTGCAATTCAATTTTTGTAAACACTCCAAATATTTGAATTGGAAATAAACCCAAATATCTTAGACACTGCCTCAATTGAATTGCCATTCTCTAGTCAACTCTAACACTAACGCTTGTTATTTTAACAGCTACACTTTAGGAAACACACAATTTAACAAGAAAACAAACATGGATGTCTCCTTAGCTACTCCACTAGAACCCTCGCAGCAGACTCCGGGGAAAAAGCAATTGCCGTTATTGCACAGAAGAAAACAATCATGAACCAGGAATGTTAAAGGCATCAAGATTATAATTGCAGACAAAAAAAGGTAACATAAGAGGTTCTATTAAGAGAGATGTTTTGACGTGTATAACAGCTCTGAACAGAATGAGAGTAACATGCTCAGCAGAAACACAAGATCAGATCAGCAAAACTAAAACCAACCCAAGACAGGAGGGAGCTAGTGCTCTTTAATTCCAACTCTTCATCCTCAAATAGAGTTGCTGATGAAGCTGGAATAAAATTGAAACTACTCAAAATGTGAAGCCACAAGGCGAGCAACTTGTTTTTCTCGCAACTTAAATGAATTGAAGGTCTACAAAACTGAATTGCTTCTGATGACTTCCTGGCAGCAGCTGTACAGGAATAGTAGAAACCAAAAGTCAGGGTCAGATGTAGGAAAAGAAGCCCAAGAATTCCATGATGAGCAGGCAAATTTCTGCAAAACTTTTACAGAATATATTCATTGCTTCAATGAAGCTGAACTAATAGGTTTAGATGCATACCGGTACTCCAGAAAGAGATTTCAACTGCATATTCCTCCTCCCTTTCTCTATCAAAGCGGTTATCGTATAGAAATTATTTTCTTTCTTTCAAGTAAACACCAGATCTAAATACCCACACAGCTGATCAGTAAGTTTCCTCTTAATTTCTGAGTCAAAACAATCACATCAAAATATTACTGAATTTGAATAACTGAATAAACTTGTGTTGCAAAGAGAATGATTGAACTTGACACCTGTTTTGTGAAACCCATAAAGATAATCACTATACCTTTTCAACCCATATGACTAGATAGCTTTAATGTTCCCAATACTAAATATGACTGTTTTCAGGTCTAAAACTCAGATAATGAGAAAGTTTAGCAACAAGACAATAATTTACAAATAACGAGAATATTTCTATCTATCTAAGCAAAGCATTCAGTACATAAAAAAACTATTTATCTTATAGACAAGCATAAAATTTAAATGACATTATAAAGATAAAACAGCTAATTACTAATTTAAATAATACTATACAAAGACTAGGTATCTTTTTGCTCACATTAGGAATTCAAATACTTCATACTGAGGTTTTTTTGAAAGAGGCTTTAAGGAGATATTTCATATTTGTGGCAGAGGGGCAACACAATAATCAGTAAAAATGACATTAGTTCATCTGGAGGAAAAAAAAAAATAAATAAGATAGCAAAAGATCAGAGAGTAAAGATCAGAGAAAAGACAGTCCAGAAGCCCTGTAAGAACTCCCCAAGAAATTTTGAGTTTGAATTAAATTGATTTGACCAAACTGTAATCCACTTTTTTCATATTAAAACTGTTTCAAAATCAAAACCAGAGCATTGACATCCTAAGCCTTTGGCACACAATCTCCCTTTCTCAGGCAAAAGAATTTGAAAAATCGTGGCTAAGGATTCAGTTTCATTTGAGAGAATGTGTGTGTTCATGTAAGACTGGCCAGACTTTTAACATCTAAAAAGAAAAAAAATCCTGATAATTATAGATTTTCCACAGAGGTAAGTATAGAAATATCATCCAATACAATACATTACATAATTAAAAAATGAGTAAAATCAAGGGGTGTCGCTCTGTGAGGGAAATTCAGTCCTTCCTCAAATGTATGACGGTAAAACTTAACTTTTTTCAGTAGAAAGTTACAGAAATAAGGGCTTTGTGTTACCATGGTTTCCATTTTTCAAGCTGCTGACATTTCTGGCTAGTGACTCACGGGCTGAGTCCGTCCTTCTGGCCCCTTGTATTCTCCCCAGGAGCAAATGAGCTACCCGGCACCAGCAGCTGAGTGACCGCCAGAACAGCAACTGCTCTGAGCAGAGTGAGGCAGCAGGATGTGCTGCATCTGGCTAAGCGGGTGGCAGGGACTGAGAATCCTCCGGCAAGCAGAGCGAGCTGGTCAGGGCTGATGTCACTGATGTTTCTCTGCCTATTTCTCTAGGTGTTTTATAAGTCTGAGTAACAACCTTTTGAAATAGATTGCCTCGAACTCTCTTCCTTGCCCTCTCATGAACACTTTAACTATCTTTCCTAGCATAGTCTTTGCTTTCCCTAAAAGCAAACTGCCACTCAGCCTTAACTCAGGGGTACTCTGGAAAAACACCTAATTTAATAGCTTGCTGGGAAGCAGGCATATGCTCATGTCCTGTGACACAAGATTTATCCCTCAGACCCCACATTTATTTCTCCCTCCACCAAGGGAAAGAGAAAGGAAGTTTCTCATTATGTATCCACACAAAAGAAAACTAACATTCAGGAGACAGAAAACATACAAAAGAAGAGACCAACTACACTTTTCACAAAGTTTACAACTGCAACTCCTTAGCAATACATAAGAAACGAAAAAAAAAAGAAAAACCAATCATGAAAGCATCCTATCATAAATTTCTATAATGTAAGAGACCTGACTTCATTTTAGTTACAATAATGCCTTAGAGGCTGCAGCAAAGCACTTAGAACACCACCACCAGACTCCAGATGCCTTTTAACCAGCTCCCATTGCACGAGGCCTTTTTAAAAATCTGAGCTACACATTTTAACTAGCAGAAAATACCTATCAAAACAATCCACAAAATAGCTCTGATATAAAATTTTTGGTCTTCAAAATAAGATGTCATGGTTTATCTTTAATATTGGAAACATTCCCTGCTACTGCTTAGTTTCACACTAAAACTTCAACAGGTTTTCAATCACTGGTTTTGAAATTCAGTAAAGTACAGTGTAACTAACTGTGGAGCAGTTTCACAAAAGGGCAGCATTTTATTACAATATATTCTTTTCCTGTAATTATTTCAACTACATATGCGAATTGCTCAATAGGAAGACTGCTGCTTCTGTCAGCCAGTTTCCTCCTTTTCCCCTCTTCAACTGTCATCAACAATTCTCTCTCCTGCTGTTTGCTGAATTATTGTGATGGAGATACTATTACTGAATCACTCTAACTTTGAGTGGTCAATATTTTCATCAACTAAGAAATAGAAGCCAAAGGTAGCTTTTCATTAGAGCATGGTCATTCTGGATGAAAAGTGAAGCCTATTCAGTAACCACACTATGGAACTGCAGACTGTTTGCTTTTTAAAATCAATATAATGATAGACTCTTAAGGCTCCTGATATAAAAGAAGTTGCATTTTGTCCTGCAAAGTAGTTCTAGTTTCAAATAGCTTTCAAGGACAGTTCTGGTAACTGAAGGATATATTTAAAAAGAGGAAAAGTGGAGCAAAGCCGCTTTGACTCAACTTCAAAATATATGCAAGTCTTTTTTTCTTCCTTTTGTTACATAAAATTACTTCTTTAAAGCCCAGGTAACATCTGTAGACAACACTAACAGTCTAATTATTACTGTTTCTTGAAGTTAAACATTACAGATGGCCCACGATCTGCCAACACAGCCATCTCAAAGACAGAAGTCCAGAAGGATCAGCGTAATGGAGACAACTGATGATTTGAGCAAGAAAGAAAATCTCCCAGGTATCCTGAACTTTGCAATAAAAAGCTCTTCAGTACCAGGAGTAGCAGAAAAAAGGTGGCAATTTCTGCAAAACAAAACGGAATCTACCTGTGTAGCAAAGATAGAATTCTTATCATCCCATATTTTCCAAAAGAACATTACAGAACTGATCTCTCTAAAGAAAAATACTGAGATACATACATTTTTTTTTTCTTAAAATAGATACTCATCAACAGTTAACATGGTCCTCTGAAATGATATAAAACATAATTTATATATATCTATATATCCCCAAACTCGACAGAGAGTAACCAACAGTTACATGCACCAGAAGAGATTAGTATGGGTAGAAACATTTGGCTTGTGGGAGTGGGTGGAAGGGGAAAAAATTTAATCAAGGACATTACCTGGTTATTGATTTCTCTTTGCCAGACTGATCCTGTAGCATACATATAGAGCCTTTGACATTGAGGCGTTTGGCCAAAGATATTGGATTAGACTAAGCAAAAGCTGAGCTTCTCATGTAATCTCTCATATTTAATTTATATGTGATTTATTCCTTTGCCCAGCAGAGGTTTTTTATTGATAAAAATAATGAGATTGAGAATCCCAAGGGAAACCTAATGCCCACCCAGTCACACATATTTCTGGAGTAAAAATAGTAAGCTTTGTGGGCCCGAGAAAGAACTGTGAATGTCGTGTTAAGACTGCTTCCTTGTATCACAAGTAGGAAGCTTGCCAAAGATTTTGAAGTAAACAAAGCTACTTTTGAAATTAAAATTTTGCTGTAACTTGAAAACATGAAGTACACAGTTAATACTGTACACTGTACAACCGGCTGAAAGACTGCTGAAATAGTTTTTTCTTTGCAGAATAAATGAATGCAACTTTTTTCTTTTGAATTCTCAGTATTAGCTCAGTTTGACAAAACATCTTGAATGTCTAGTCTGCTAAATGTCATGTGCTACATAAAGCCAGTTATATGACTGAAAATTAATCGTGCCACTCAAAAGAAGTTTCTAACCATTGTCAATTTTAATAAGTAATATGGTAACTGAAGGCTTTGTTGAACTATGTAAGTATCCAAGATTCTCTAAGAAATTAAATCATTATGCCTTTGCAATACAAATGCTGTTGAAGAAATGCAAGATAGCCTACTACATTTACTTAGGACATTTTTAATAGCTATCAATAGTAATAAAAGGATAAATAAAAAATATCTGTTTCTGCAGTGAACACTGGATTAGGTTTTCAAAGCCTCTATTTCAAGGCACAAATCTGAATAATTCTATTCCACTGATAGCTAACAAGAGACCTTTGTGATTAACATGAACCTTACAACTCTCTCTTTTGTTAACACTTAAAGTGGAGCTAGTGGTTTTTAAGTCTCAGCCTTGTTTAATGTGTAATGTGAAACTCAGCATTTATGACTTAAAAGCTAACAGAAAATGTTTATCTGCAGATCACTGTTTGTGGATAGTGATCTCATATTAACAGTAATATCCGAGATCCTTTCATTGAGAGGAACATAAGTCTAGTTGACTCAGTGGCCAACGAGAAAAGGTGGACATTGACATTTAAATTCCTCCTCCTCCCTGGCTATCTGAGAGTTACACAGCAGCTTGCCTGGCCAGTCTTACTCTTTGTTAGAACCCTTCCCTTATCAATGACCCCTGTGAAACCTCCTAGAGTAATGACATCTCTTCTTCCCCCACAGGCATCTAACAGGACACAAGCTGTGAGTATCGTGAACCAGAAAGGCTAGTTCTGCATTATTGCAAGCTCCTTACTCTCAGGCTGAAAGATGCAATCAATGGTACTCCACACTTTATACAGGATCCGTACTTTTAAGAGACCTTGAAACCACCTTTTTTCAGGCCTTCTGTATACAGAACCCTCTGTTGTACAGAATGAATCCAGCAGTTCCCTGAGTGGGCAGAACACATCTGTGGAAAGTGTTGCACTTTTGCTGCAGATCTGCAGGCTGCCTGGGCAGCACGTACTCAGTCCTCCTGACTCCTCTGGATGTAGACAACAAACTGGAAGAACATTGCAGAGTGCCTATACAATGAATTCTCTGGGAGGCCCAGGGCCTGTGGAAACAAATCTGGTATTGGGCAGTAATCCCAAGAAAACACACACAATTCTTTAACACCACCAGAAAAGCAATCTAGAGCATGAAAAATAGGAGGGTACTTTAGAACATCACAGCTGAAACTTTTCCATAATGGAATCTGAAAAGGTCCCTGATGGAGCCAAATTCTCAGCCTGTTCCTTCCTTGACTTCTCAAAGAACTTCCTTTGAACCTGAATGGATTAGCATATATGATGTTGACTCAGCCTGGGCACTGGCTCTAAGGGATGGGCAGTAACAAAACCCAACACTTTAAAAACACTAATTCTGAACATTTTTCCTTTCAGCAGATTTTTTTGAAGAGCCCCAGAAGTGCACATGAGAGTCTCTAACTAGAAAGAGCATCCAGTAGCATAGCCAAATCACACAACTTCATGTTAAATTACAGCTTACATACAAAGGCTACTGTATTTAACTAAAACTAACAAACATTAGCTTGTGGCAACATTTTGTAGATCCTGGAACCATAACTTAAGCAGTAACTGATCTGGAAGCCTCCCTAGTTTCACCAAATAACTCGCATCAATACTTCAAAGTCAGTGCATTAAACAAAATGTCATAACAGACAATTCCTGTTTCTTTTCTTAGAAATATAAATACATCTAAGACTGGCATCGGGAATTATTAAAGTACGAGGAGGAATATATTTGGTGTCAGTAGAATTTTTAAAATTATCCTGTTATTGTGACTAAAGAACCTAGTCAACTCAATATATCATCAAATGTTTTTCATTTGCTGAGGCTTCATGGGTCATGTACAGTTATAGTTATTTGAAAAACATTATTTGCTTTATGTAACCAAATGGCAAGCAGCTATTTATTTTTCATATCAGACTGTTTGACTCTCTTCATACCCTGCTCACTACACACTGATATTTGAGAATATTATAACTGGGAAGAAGATGGGTGTGGACCAATGCATCAGAATCTACAAATAACAGGACCTTCCCTCACCAGTTCAGTCCATACAGTGGACAAAAATATAGAGCATGCAGTGGACAAAAATATAGAGCATGCTCCCTGCTTTTAATTCACTTTGTTAAACAAAGCAGTATAGGCTTTCAAACTACAAAAACATGTCTGCTGTGAAATTCTGAAATTGTCCATGTACCTGCCAACCTGTCAGGTCTGATTTTGGCTTCTCAACAGCGTTTCCCTTCTTCTCCAAGCACAAGTCCTCTGAGATGCAGTGAGTGATGAGCAGTGTCAGATCCTGCTGGTTACCTCTGAAAACTGATCGTGGCTGTCTTGAAATCTGACCTGACTCTCCTTCCTGTGAATGCCTTCCCTCCTAAATGTTGTCCCTGTCTACCATCACTCCTAAGGTTTCTCCACATCCTCCCTCCATTTCTGGATCACTGATCTCCTGGGCTTTACAGTCTACCAGTTTTTCACACTGAAATCCACCTCTGGATGATTTCTTCATAGGTCCAAATGAAAAAATGATTAAAAAAACATTAAAATAATGGTAAAAGTAAAATCAGGAATTTACCCGAGCAAGAATTCATTTCAGTTTCTCAGTTCATTCTGGCTTCAATTCTGCTCAAGAATTAGTTGCTTTAAACCTTAAAAGTTCTTCTCAAACAATGAGGTAATCGCTTCCCCACTGACAGAGTCTTATTTAGATTATTTCCTATTTATCAGTCACTGTTCTTTAAAACTTTGAGAAAATCTAACTAGCCTGGCCCCTTTCATTCAAGATTGTCAACAACATCTTGTACTTAAACATGAGAGACCACTATGGTGCTCTGTCACCCACACTATTGCAGTATATTCCAGTATAACCTGGAAGAGGGTTCTGAGCATCCAACTGGATTTTCCATATTGTATCCTCTGTTCCCCACTGAGCCTTAAATTTCCACTAGGAACAGGGCATAGCTAACATCAAGAGCAGACTTCACAGTTTTTGGCTGCTTATGTGTTGGTTGGCATAAGATCAGTAGTGATTTTGTGCTGCTCAGTTTTACACAGCTGGAAGAGACCTTTGGTTTAGAAACAGGTGCCTAGAGCTTTCCTGCAGACCAAGCGTTCATGGACATTTAATTGCTGACTACCCCTAACCTACCAGTTGTTTAGGGAGCATCCAAATCACTGTCCCTCCCTAGTCTGCTCTTTTGTGCTACAAAAGCTTCTTATGTGAATTCAAGCTCACTTGGAATTATTAATCCCTCCCCAAACCATTCAACCACTCTGAGTCCTCAAATTCACCCTCAATATATTTTGTTAATTCCTTCTGTGCCTTATCTCTGAGTTTTTTTCTCATCTATCCACACACAATTTTTTATCAGGCTAACATGATGAATGATGCATGAATGTACTTGTCCTATCTTTACCCCTCCACCCCCCCTCCCATTACTGTGGAGACAATACCCATCCTCCAGTTTTCCAAAAGTAACTGAACTTAAAGAAAATCCACACAGTTCAAGATAACTGGTGTGATATTTTGTATAGTAAACAAATTGATAACTGGTTTCATTTCAGAGAATCACAGAATAGTTTGGTTGGAGGGGACCTTAAAGTTCATTGTGTTCCAACCCCCTGCCTTGGACAGAGACACCTCCGACTAGACCAGGTTGTTCAAAGCCCCATCCAGCCTGGCCTTGAACCCCTTTCTTTCCTCAGAAACCGTGGGAGTTCAAATAGCAACAGAAGGCATACAGGCAATTCAGCTTGTGTCTCAGGCGAACAGGACATTACAAAGGAGCTGACAATTGTCAGTGCAAGTTTTAAATAGTTTTTAAGAATATGCAGTTTCTACTTTTCAATTCAGAAATTCATTGTATTCCACAGACTCAAATAACATTTGCATGAAATGGGCTAGAAACATTTCAGGATAGTTGACTTGATTAATATTTATGAATATATTAAAGACATTACATATAATATCAACACACATGTGGAGCAGGTATACAGTATTTTACTGTTCACTGGGATTTTATTGGAAATTAACAAACACCTCTGCTATGCTGCACAGCTTGATTCTTTAGCCACCCAGGAAGGTTAGTAATAATGAAATATAAATCTTGTACATGCCCTGAAACATCTTAGTGTAATTAGAATATTGTTCTTAAGGTGCAGCATTAGCATCGTCAACTTATTCTGGAAACTGGCACAAGAGGCAGACTTTTGTCTGCTATTCCAAACGTTTGGGTCACCTGGTATCCACAGGTACAGTACTCAGCTCTCCTCCAGCTACCCAGACTTTTAACATGAGGCCCACGCAGATGACTGTGGCAGGAGTCACTCTGACTCCCTCATTCCTTCAACACATATAAAACATAAGTTGGAAGATATTCCTAATTTTTTCAACAGTGACAGGAAATTGCAATAGCTAATATATCTGCAAAGTACTCAGCTAGACTAGACTAAAAATACTGTTTGTTTCTGAAGTTTGACCACTTGTCACCTGAGCTTCAAAAAGGAATCACTGTTCTCCTTCTTCCAGCTGCTGTACTCTGTAGATGATGAGAACTGTTTGAAGTTTTACTTTTATTTTAAAAGCTTAAGGCAAAATTCTACTCTCAGATCTGCAGGGAGCATCACAACAGAGAAGTTCTTCTCTCCTCACATGCACAGAGATAGTCTGCTCCCCTTTATCTATTGTCTTGGGAGCCACTGCCACGCAGTGAGAACACACGGGGAACTAAGACCCTTTGTACAGACTGAAGAGCACTAGGTGCAATGCAAAAATGATACACCACCAGAGCCCAAAGCTTCAGCAAACTACGCACTCTCACCTCACTCTACTTTTGCTCAGATGTGAAGATGTGTTTCTAAGCAAAAACAATCAAAGAATGAAGCACATAGTCATTGAGAGGGAAAATGAGACTCCTCCATGTTCTCCATCCACAACTCTTCAGGAACTCAATGGCTTTTGTCCCTAAGACTCAATGGCATTATGGTACCTAAGGATATTATGGTACATCAGACATCAGTACGGAAAAAAAAAAAAAAAAAAAAACAAAATGC
>VZTM01012389.1:3014-27913 GCA_013400555.1 Jacana jacana | reverse complement strand
GGAAGACAATATTTTAACAGCACTGCTTTTGATTCACTCCAGAGAATTCAGCAGGAGTCAATTTATACTGCAAGAGAATAATGATGTACCTCAACTCATTTTAATTTCAATAATTGAATGAGAAATAGGAAAGCCTATTGAAAGGACTGTATTCTGGTCAAAGACTAATGAGAAAATAGTTTTGAGTCTCTGAGTCAGCGGGTGTCATGGTAACAATGCATTATCGAAATCTGATTAGCATGCCCAGCAGCTTTATAAATGATAACATGCTCTTCTAATTGTATTTCTCTTTCTTTCCCTGTGATGACTTCTATATTCATAACAGGTAAGAGGCAAGGCAGCATTCTGTTTATCTCCAAGTTAGACTTGTCCAGCATGTTCACAAACTCTATGCAATTTGTCATTCAGTAATAGAAAAATTTTCCTACTATCTTAAAATAAGCTGAACCTTCCAATTCTCTCCTTCCTGTACTAGATATAATTAAGTCAAATATTATTCTCTTTTAAATACATAAAATTATTTCTAAGGATATACAGATGAAAAAGAGGACATTGTGAAACATGACCATCTTAAGAAAAGACCAACGTTTCATAGGAGAAAGAGATGCAAGGAAATAGTTTAATCCATCCCAGAAAGCATAAATCCTTTTTCTTGAGGTTTTGAAAACAGGGAGGGCATTTTCTTGTATGTAAAGGATTGCGTGTTTGCCAACTCATTGCAATATCAGAAATCAGAAAGAAGCATGAAATTAAATAGGTACTTCTCATAAAGGAAAGAGCTAATATTGCTTCATAAAATAAATACATCAAAAGCAGAATTTTAGAGGTTTAATAATGTTCTTTTGTAAGCAAACCTCAGGTGAGTAGCCTGGCAGACCTTTATTACATTAACAGTAAAGAACTCTATTACAGCTGCAGCCTCACAAATCTGATGCAAAATCATTTTAACATGTAGTCTCAGAGTTAACAAACGGATTTTTGAATTTTTTATTTCTTCTAGGAGTCAAATGGTATTCTATTTTTCAAGAGAATGACCAAGAAATGTAGTTCATGTTTGGCCTACTTCCGTGACCCTTGTAACCTGAACATTTATTTCTTGTTTTCTGTGTTCACTTTCATTTATTAATTTAGCCTCAAATCTGTACAAAGAGAAAGGAGAGCTCATATTCTTATTCTCTCGGTAAACTCAAATACTCTTAGTCATAGGATAAATAATGCCTAATACAAGAAATCAGCTTTTCTGTATTATTAATAATGGAACTGTGTTATAGTGCATGAACACGGAGAAAATAGAGTGAGACCTAAAAAGCTTATTACTCCTTGTTACGTACACTGGCACGTGGACAAAGCTTAAGATGTACAAAATACTAAAAGCAATCAATCTTAAGTCAACACACTGAAAGCCAGAGGAACATTTATCTACATGTTTGGAAATTCAGCAGAGAGTGCAGGGTTACACTGAGAATAGAAAGTCATCAAAGTACGCCAGTGAACAAAGAAAGAGCAAACAAGTACTCCCCAGAAGGGATTAGAGCTAGTTCAGGGGACTGTTTGCACTAACCTTGGACAGAAGCAGCAGCCCCAAAGCCAATCAGTGTGACCTTCACCTGTCACAATGACGTTCCCATCAGGCAAAGCTCGCATTTTCCAGAGGTGGCCATCACTGCCAGTGACTACAGTGTCTTTTGGGGGATGTAAAGCCAAGCTACAACAGGATTATAGTCTGTGTCTTTTCCATTTTATGTGAAGTACACAGCAGTGAGATACATTTAACTCAGGGCAACAGCTTCAGAGGATTCTGATTCTGTATGGACTGAGCAAGCAGTGATACTTATAAGAATTTAAAATAAATGCTATGTAGATGAGTTTCTGCTGCTACCGAAGAAAACAACAAAACATGACTGACTTCTGTGAAGCCAGATCTGTTTTCACCATGTCTTGAATTTCCAGTTGTTTAAAAGACTCAAATACATTTTAAAAAACTTTGTTAGGTTATGTTCTTACAAACATGTAACAAAGGTAACATATGAACCAGCTGTATCAATGTGAATCCCTTTTTCCCACACCCAAAACAAGCATTGGGTCATCAGCCTGCTGCTGAGGGCCAAAGGGAAAAAGGACTCTTTGGGGTGTCGGGGTTTTTTTGTTTGTTTGGGGTTGTTTTTTTTCCCCCCATTGCACTGAGAGGGCTAAAGTCTCTTACCATCTGAGCAATAACTCAAATGACAGTCCAGGAGCTACTGTTTCTGCCATCACTTCAGAACCTATTCACTGGTATTAGGCTAGAAAATCCGTTTCAATTCTATAGTCAAAATGTGTTATATGTTTTCATTTTTTATTATGTAGCACACTGGGATGTAATAGAAATCACACACTTATCAGAGCCCTATACTGAAAACTTGTTTTACTTTTGATTTGGCGACTGCTGTGCAGCTTAAAATGGATCCAGGGAAGAAAATAAATCTGTTGGGAAGATAACAAGTAGTGTATTTCATATGGATTTGGTTATTTGATTTAAATTATTGTAATGCTTTACTATTTGTTGAACATCAAAAAGTATCTAGGAGTTGACTTAAGTCCCAGGAGTAGATTATTTAACTAGATTAAATCTGGAGTTCAGCATCGAAATGCAACAACAGTGAGAGGAATCATAACCTGTGTGGGAAGAAAACAGAGGTCCTAGGTGGTACACTATCTTAAAAGTACCTTTTTTTAGTAGTACCTCTCCTGCACTCAAATTATTTCAGAAAACCAGACCCCCAGCCTCTACTATACTGAATAATTCCCTCTCTCAAATCCATGCGAGAAACGTTTATGTCAACTAGATTTTAATCAAAAAACACATCTGTTGCAATTTGAAGGCAAAGAAGACTTGAAGATTCAAATGAATTCATTTGCTCAACCAAGTAAAGTAGCCTGTGTTTTCCTCATTCTCTAGTTTCTTAGAGAGAAAAAAAAAAAATATTCTATTTTTGCCTACAGAAAAACTTCTCTTGCATTTATACAGAGAAGAGAGAAGGGAGGAATGATGCTATTTAATTCTCCAGAGACGCACAGAGACTGTATCACTTAGATTGGCCACAACAGATATATAGAACAGCAAGGAGGGAATAGTGATAAAAGGCAAGAATTAAAGGCTGAATGAAGGCACACCAGTGGCCTGCAAATTACAGGAAGAGACCAGCTGTCCCAGAATCCCTCTACTATCAGAGACTTTGAGACACCAAAAACCCATTGCTGTTTCCTTTAGCATACATAGGCTCATAACATTCTTATTCTGGTGACTGCTAAAAAGGAAAACAGCTTCACAGAAAACTGAGCAAGCTAATAACTATAAAAATTCATCCATCAGAGCTGCTATACAGTCTTCTCTCAGCCTCTAAAACATAAAGGACCTTCCTCAATAGCATGCACCTGGCCACATACCACACAGAAACATTATCAGCTCAGGAGTATCTTTACTTGATGGCAACAAGATCCTAGACTCCTCTGGATGTAGGAAGGGCATAGCTAGAGAAAAATAAACAAGAATGGGCTCAGGAAGATTAGAGAGGGAGGAGAGGATGTCCGCTGCAAAACTGCTGACAGCACTTGCCTACAGACGCAAGCTGTGTTCCTAAGCCTCAGCTACCAAGAACATTTTTCCTGTCCTGAACCCTCCCAACACACTTCCAGTCCAACTTTTGAAGTGTCCAAACTTCTTCAGTGACTACACATTCTCAAAAAACTTTGAGACAATCCAGGAAGTTAATTTCACATGGAAGAAAACGTCTTGCTGTCAGTATGAAGCCCACAAGTTCATTTTTCACAGGCTTTTCTTTTAATTGAAGAGATCTTCTAAAATGCTGCTGCTGTCCAATGTGTTGTGTTTTTTCTCCACACCATTTTTATAGGCACACAGTAAACACTATTTAATTAACAGCACATTTGTGACATAACCAGTTAAGCTGCTTCTGGGAAAGGGAAGCCCATTCATCCAAAAGACATTCTATATGCAGCATTAATTAGGCACTCTTGTCTTCGTTTCTGGCAATCCAGCATTGTATAGATTTTTGCTTCATCTCTGTTCACAGGGTCTAATTATTTCCAGCACAGAAGACTTCGGGTAGATTGGAATGAAAATCAATAACGGAACATGTGTGATAGGAACATTGGTTTTCTCCTTCTCCTCAACCTACTCTAGGATAGAGGTGGGATCAGAGGAAATGGCCAAGAAAAATAAATAATCAGAACAATTCTCAAAGATTTCCTGCTCTCGAGTATATAAATACCCATGTTCACACGACTTGTTCTGGCATTATAAGATATTCTCATCTCTTCAGCACTTTCCATGGTAGACATAGCACTCCCAGTAATTTGCTTTCAAAACAATCATTATTTTGACTGAATCATAAAAAAAAATAAATATCTTCACATGCAAAATAATTCCAGTCTCAGAACATACTACATTTAATTATTTCACACATATAAGATCAACCTTTAGGTTAAAAAGTGTTAATTCCAAAGCGATCTGCATAACCCTAACTGTGTATTTGTTTTAATACAACCACTAACTACACTGAGGCAGGGGAGATTTCAGTCAGATATGAAGAAAAGCTTTGTGGCAATAAGGTTTCTGAAGCACTGGAACCAATAGCCATCTGCCGTTACTGAGAGCTGTTAAAGCTCTCAGCACACCTATCGGGTATTACCTAAGTAGATTACTTCCATCATGGCTAGAAGAATGGAGCGGTTGGTGTCTTGAGGTTCCTTCAAGTCCTAAGGTAACAATGTTCCTTCTGAAGCGTGGTTCATTTCATGCCCAAAATAGACAGTGTTTTTATGTGAAACAATTATAAAATAATAAAAGCCTCACCTCAAACCTTTTCTACAGCATAACATCAGCCAAACACAATTGCACAGATACAGGAGTCAGACATACAAAAACCTTAAAATTTTAAAATAATTTTAGTGGCAAAAATATTTCACAGAATGACCAAATATTCAGACTTTTTACTAAATTCCTACAGATCTCAGGAGACCGCAGAAATAGGAGGAGTCCAGAACTAAAAACTTAACCTAAAAAGTCCCAGAATTAGGCACTTAGAAAATGAATAATGTAAAATTAATGACCAGCTTAAACTCCTTAACTGACTTATCTAGCCTCACCCAATTGCTCTGTGGCAGAAATAAGGACAAAATCCAGTTTTCTATGGTTTCACATATAGGGGTTTAACAGAAAAGTATGGTCTCGATATAGACAGGATTTAGCTGCCAAATTCTAATATAGCATTGTACTGAATATCACTTGCAATACATAATTTTTAGAACCTCATTATTTGATCAAATTTATTTGCATTCCTGAATACTGGCAAAGAGGATTGTTGCAAATGCCAGTAGCTGCTTTTAGACCAGAAAGCTTTCCTGCTGCACTTCCTGCTCCAAAATAAAAGCAGCAGAGCTCCTCCAAGATTAAAAAAAAAAAAAAAAAAAAACCAACCCAAAATGAAACAGATTTTTCTTGGTCACAGAAACATTTTAGCTAATGTTTTCTTACATGGAAATTCCACTTAGATATCTAGCATGGGAAAATTTGGTCTGAATCATTACATTTCAATGAAGTTATAAATGCCGGAAAACATCTGTTTTCTTACAAAAACTGCTGGGAAACCACTGGTATTTCTTCCTCTACGATCAGGTTTTCTAGACATGTTGGAAAGGAAATGCAGAGTGGGTTTTGAAGGCAAGGACATGACACGCACTAAATTCTAGAGGATGGCTACTGATTATGGCCTCAAGCAAGAACAGGTATGTGCCTAAACATAAGGATATCAATGGCTCTACTGAAATCAGTGATGCTGTTCACACACATAGTTATATTGCTGGACTTTTCCCTTAAAAAAATCTAAAGAAATTTTTAAAACTGAGATACTATTCCAGTCCCAATTTTGCTGATCACTAGCCGAGACCCAAGACAAGCTAGCAAAATCATTAGGAACCGTTTTGTGCAGATTGCACGTCAAACCGTTTTTCTCTACCTCCTGTATTTGAAACAGCTTTTGAGGCAAAACACCCAGCACTACCCAGGTAGGTCACAGACCACCCCGTGTGGAGGGACAGCACCACTTCCTCACCGCTGCAACCACACTCCAAGACTCTAATTGTAATCAAGGCTGATCTCTAGAATTCTGACAAGAGGTAGAAGATCACACACAAAAAATCAGACCAAGAGAAAGGCCGATTATTACCTCATGATGGACTGAAAGGCAATAGCTGGCAGTCAGGAAAAGCCCTTCATTTTCTCCTAAGTAGAAAGGGAGCAAAAGGATAGCATGCAGTTAATGCTTTTGGTTGCAACGCCTTTTGGGATATCTCTTCTTTTCCTCCTTTACTATGTAAGGGCAGCGTGCTGGGGGTGAGAACGAAGATAAAAAAACCAAAAGCAAATAGAAGCATTCTGCAGGGGTTGTACAAAGGGTGGTGTTGGCAACTGAGGGGCTGTCTCCTGTCAGGAGAGGTGGGGGCCATCCTGCACCGTGCACAGCCAGGTCCAGCTGGTCCTCACTGTCACCGCCACAGACTCACCGCAGGAAATCACAGAGCATTATCAGTGACACCGGTGGCACCTCTGGGAAAACACAGTAAAGAACGGGCAGAAACTGATGGACAGAGAGAGGATGAGGGAAAGAAAAGAGTAAGAAACTGCAAGGTCAGAGAAGTAGACAGAGGAGCTCCATGGTGCCAGAGCAGGTTATCGCCTGCAGCCAGCCCATGCTTGAGCAGATTTTCCTGACAGGGATTGTGGCCCATGGAGAGCCCATGATGGTGCAGGCTTTTCCTGAAGGAACAGGCCTATGCGAGAGGAAGGAAAAAGTGTGAGGAAGAAGGACCAGCAGAGAGATTGTGCTGTGCAGTGACCATGTGCCCCTGCCCCTCATGGAAAGGTTGAGGGGTCTACAGTAGGGAGTGAAGAGAAGGAGGGGAGTGTGGTGGGGAGGAAAGGTGCTATTCTCATGTTTGCCTTTGTTTCTCACTACCCAAGCCTATTTTAATTCGCAATAAATGAAATTTGTTCTCCCTGAGTCAAGTCAGTTTTGCCCGTGACAGTAGTTGGTCTTTTTCTTCAGGCATGCCTTTTCTCAGCCTATTTTCTTCTGCTTTACCGAGGAGGGGGAGTGAGCAAGCAGCTGGGTAGGCATTTGGTCCTCAGCTAGGATTAACCCATCAATAAATTAAAAACTAATCAATTGTTTTGCCCACTACAAACTTATCCTAATAGGTATTATTTGAACTAGATCTCTCTAATATAGTTATTGCTACCACCTTTTTATCTTTGCTTGAGTTATCCAGTTTCACCTGCCAGCATACTTCAGCAATAATTACAACCCTGACATTTAATTCAGGGTTTTATTATGCAAAGGTAGCATAACTGAAAAGCTTTGCATTCCTGTTTGAGGTCTTAAAATTTATCTTTTCATGACAAAATGGAAGAGGGAAAGTGCTTTCAAAAGAGAAAATAAGAGCTAAAACAAACCAAAAAAGGATAAAGGAAAAAAAAAAAAAAACCACAAAAAGAACATGTCAGGGAAAGTACGCATAGCACAAAGTTGGTATCTTTTGTTTCATTTATGTAAATGCCAGTCTGGAAGTCAGTGATAGATCTCACACAGAGCAAAGCTTAAAAAAATCTCTGCCCTGTCTAGTAAAATTCCTGGCTGCTTCCCAACATCCTGTGACTAAGGATTTGAAAGGGAAAAAAACATCTCAACATAGGATCTCAACATACCTGAAGTTAACCTTCTAGACTGCCCAGCAGATCTTTGGGCAGCTTAGAAAAGAATTATGCCAGAAACTTAAACCTGTATCTCCAAGAGGCCAAAAGACTTAATTTACAGTGCTAGCTAATTTACTTATTCTATTCTCCACACATGCAAAACCTCCAATCTTAGCTCATAACAGTAGCATACATTTATTCTTGTGAAGTGGAATAAATTCACACATTAACTTCCCAAAACTAGCCCTCAACAACAACCAACTTCAAAAAACATACAATATTTCACAAGTAACTGTAGTACACTCATCATTATATCATTATAACTCACAGATACACACACAGTTGTAGTTATAAATTCAAACTGTCCATTTTATGATGCTGTCTTTGATCACTTTGTTTACCCAGGCTGTGTGCAATTATTAAAATGCACTAATTTGTATTAGTTGAGTGTTATAACCCGCCTTGGTTTTATCCATTCAATCTGATTATAGAATCATAGAATCATTTAGGTTGGAAGAGACCCCTGGGATCATCAAGTCCAACCATCAGCCCTACTCTACAAGTTCTCCCCTACACTAGATCCCTCAACACCACATCTAATCTGCTCTTAAACACAGTCAGGGAGGGTGACTCCACCACCTCCCTGGGCAGCTGATTCCACTGACTGACCACTCTCTCCGTGAAAAATTTTTTCCTGATGTCTAGCCTAAACCTACCCTGCTGCAGCTTGCAGCCATTCCCTCTTATTCTGTCGCTCATTGCCCGTGAGAAGAGTCCAGCACCAACCTCCCTACAATGCCCTTTCAAGCAGTTGTAGAGAGTGATGAGGTCTCCCCTCAGCCTCCTCTTCCTCAAACTAAACAACCCCAACTCCCTCAATCGATCCTCATAAGCCTTGTTCTCCAGGCCTCTCACCAGCTTTGTTGCCCTCCTCTGTACTCGCTCCAGCACCTCGATATCTCTCTTGTGCTGAGGTGCCCAGAACTGGACACAATACTCAAGGTGTGGCCTCACCAGTGCTGAGTACAGGGGGACAATCACCTCCCTACTTCTGCTGGTCACACTATTCTTTATGCAAGCCAGGATGCCATTGGCCTTCTTGGCCACCTGGGCACACTGCTGGCTCATGTTCAGCCTCCTGTCGACCAGCACCCCCAGGTCCTTTTCTGCCAGGCAGCTCTCCAGCCACACTGCCCCAAGCCTGTAGCGATGCATGGGGTTGTTGTGGCCCAAGTGTAGGACCTGGCACTTGGCCTCATTGAAGGCCATGCCATTAACATTGGCCCATCTGTCCAGTCTGTCCAGGTCCCTCTGTAGAGCTTCCCTGTCCTCAAGCAGATCAACACTCCCACCCAACTTAGTGTCATCTGCGAACTTACTAATAGTGTTTTCTATGTCCTTATCTATATCATTGATGAAAATATTAAAAAGGAAAGGCCCCAATACTGAGCCCTGAGGAACACCACTTGTGACCGGCCGCCAGCTGGATTTAACTCCATTGAGCACCACCCTTTGGGATCGTCCTTCCAGCCAATGCTGGATCCAGCAGATCGTACGTTCGTCCAGGCCATGAGCAGCCAGTTTTTCCATCAGAATGTGGTGGGGGACAGTGTCAAATGCTTTGCTATTATGTACATGCTGGGCCAGTCTAAAATAATTTTCTTCTTAGTAACAAATTTTGCCCCTGCATCATATCTCAGAAAAACTTCAAAACTATCCTGTTGATCTGCATGTGCTTTATTTAGGTCTCAGTCTTCTGAAGATACATGCACATTCTTAAAATTATGCACTGCCAGGAGTCCTGAAGATTTCACAGCTTATTAACTTAAAAACATACAAAATCCTTTTCAAGACAGAGTCCTTAATCGGATCAGAGAAAGAGGATTTTTCTGGAACCTATACAATAACATGCAAATTGTTTATGTCATTAGTCTTGTGTGCTGTGAACCTCTGCAACCTAACGATACACCTTTTATCTAGAATGCTTGTAAGTAACGACTGCCATGAATCTAAATCACTTCTTAGAGAATCTTTACTTATTCATTCCTTCCTTTTGCTTACAAGGTTGTTGATAATTACTGCTGGTCAAAAAAAAAATAAAAATCACCTAGTCCTCAATGTCAGCAGATACACATTTCAGAAACAGTACATTTCCAACCTGCCTAAAACCAAAGCAACAGACAACCAACAGATCTCCACCTTACTTCACATAACCAGCCACTGCCTATTTGCAGCCTGCAGAATCTGTGGGGTTTTTTTTGTTTGGGTTGGGTTTGTTTTTTTTTTAAATTTAAATTTTTGTACATTTTAGATGATGGCAAAACTGTGAACAGAACAGACATGTACAATAGCTTGGGGTGGTTTTTTTTGTAAGACAGGGTGCTTTAAAAATAAAACAACTCAGGAGTCTTTTCCTGTGATTGCAGTAGCTCACAAGCTCTTATTTCATATGTATCTGGATCAATTTGTAGAACTTAGTCAATTTACTAGGTACCCAGTGCACTTTAAGGATAATTAAAAGAGAGAATGAATGTAGCAACAAACAAATAGATACAATTAAAGTGTTAAAATATTAATGCCCCTTCCTAATATCTTGCCTCTGGATGAAAACTACTGTCTCACCTGAAATTATTCACATCATAATTCATACTGCCCATCCCCATGTAACTCATCTTTTACTATCACTTCTTTTATTAAATTACTTTCTTTCAGGCAAAGGCAGTCCCACATGAGTATTAAATGACAGCATTCAAAATAGTATTGAAAGAGGATTAGCTTAGATCTGTATAGTCTTGAAGCCCATTCTGAAAGAGACTGCAGCTCACAGGACAACTCTCTAGAGCAGCAGGGAAGAGGCAATACATAACCAGGTTTAGACCACGTGCAAACCTTGGCAAAGGAACAGCCCATATATTTTTACACTGCACCTGTGATTGTGAACCACTTCAGAGGCAGAGAAACAAAGGGAAAGGCAAAGAAGACAAACTTGCATAAGACTTTACCCATTCAATATATAATTGTTGTCTATTTTTTGACCTGTGCATTAGGTACTTGTTTGGTACTGAGATAATAGTTTGTCTTCCTTTGTAATGAAAGAAAAACTGCTTTTCTAAGAGGCAATTTTAGCTTGACCAACTCAAAAAGATGCAGATTGCTTTTGCAAAAGGTTCTACCTGTGCCCTGGTCTGAATTAGTTTTCACCATTAGTGTTAGCATTTCCCAGTCTTCCGTTGCATGGCAGCTTTTTCACAGATGATTAGGAGCAGTGTTGTGGTATAGAAGAATTTGGAAAGAAAACTACTTGAAACTTGCCAGTTGATAAATGCTGTTAAATTATCAAGGTTGATAAAAGAAAATATTTTAAAATATAATTTGCAACTAGGGCATCAAACTGTCAAGTCACATTTCTAAATTACTTAGAAACCAACGTATTATCTTGTCAAGGTCAGTTTCCCTCCTGTGTTTCTTTCTCGCTTTGGAAGGCGGGAGGGGTACTGTGCTGTTTCAGTACTGTAATGCTAAAGAATACTTCCATCAACAGGATTAATGGAAACTCTTGCGGGAAGAAAATTACATGAATAAATAGTTCCTTCACAGTTAGGACCAAGATGCAAACTTGATTACTATAAATCATCTGCCTCCTCTGATCTTCGTAACTGGACATACATGTATGAGAGAGATAAGGATTTCAGATTCGGAAAGGATCACAGGAATTCTCAAGTCCTGTGATCCCCAAGTTGTAGGCTGTGGCCCCCGGGTGCCCTGCAAAGGTCAGCTGAGTACCTTGTCTACCCCAATGGCTGCACAAGGATAAAGGAAAAGGAGGTCATTCCATGTTCCATGGAATGTTTTCCATGATCTTTCAAAAGAAAAGCCTTTCAAGCTATTTTCTCTACTCTGATCCACACAGAACTGCAGAAACACATGCTGAAAGGCATCATCTAGTCCACCTTTTGCTATGGAAGGACTGTGTAGAATCACCCAACAGATTTGTGTAACTTCTCCTTGAAAAGGAGGTTCTACAGCAAGGTGGCCCTAAAGCCACCTCTACATGGCTTTTTCTGGGATACATACTTCAAAAAGCATTTTCTAAAAGGCAACCCTCATTGCTCTGAATGCAAAATCCACAGATTTCCTTTAACTCTTCTCTCAGGATACAGGTAACAATTTCTTTGTACCTTTTGTCTTAAAATCTTCATGTATCAGATGGTTGTACTAACTTTGGTTTAAATTAGTCAAACTCAGTTCTCTTAACTGATCCAGTAGTCTAAGCCTTTTAAGAAGTCATGATTAGATGTATATATCAACTCAAACCTCATGAACCTTAATTTGGAATAATTACACAACATTTTATACACTACATCTCGCTTCACGCATTCTAGAATTATGTTTCCCTAGTTTACAACAGCAACACATCATAGACTTTTTTACCCATTTTCTCTTCTCACGGATATTCCCTATCTGGTGTGCGTATACCTGAATTCTTTTTCCTAAATATATCACTTAGCACTTCACTTTATTGAAATTAATCTTGCTGATTTCAGACATCTCTCCAATTTGCCAAGTTTATTTTGAATGCTGATCCGATACAGAAAGGTGTTTGCAAGTCCTTACAGACCGGTGTCATCTACATATTTTATAAACTATTCTGTATTCCATCACCTTCCCTGCTAATGAAAACACTGAATAGAACTGATTTCCTAAGCAAATTCTCAAGCTGAAACGCAGGCTGTGGAGTTCAACCAAGAGGTTCCCATGCCCAATCCATTGCGCTGGTTTTGTACTAAAATTTATCCTTTAGAAAGGCACACAATACATATTTAAAACATTAAATCCAAGAAAAGCAGCTATTTGTTCTGCTAAATTGTTGCAATAGTTAGTTATACTTTTTTTACTTTTGCAGAACTTTAAAATCAGGTCAGCTTCACGCTCCAGCTGTATATCATACTCTATTACATCAGAGAGAAAATACCCCTAGAAAAGATAGACTCCTACCTACTGACTGGTAGATTCTACCATACTGTCCCTTAAAAAGCCTATGGAATAATCTCAGAGAGTATTAATGGAGATTAAAAATTCCTGAAATGTTCTGTAGGACTTGAACAAAGTAATGCTGTTTTAGGAGAATTAAGTCATATTTTTTGTTTGCAGTTCCTGGCTTCATGCAGAAAAAGAAAACCCTACTGGGCAAATCTGAACCCTTTAAGATCAAGTACTTTCTAGAAAATTTGCTATGTGATATTTGACATATTTTGACAAGTTCTCCCCCCTTCTCCTCACCCACCCTCCAATTTGCTGTCCATAGGTAGAAAGCAAAGCTCTTCAGTATGGAAAACAACCATAGGGAGACACAGATCCACATTTCTTTACAAAGACTAGGAATAGGTCTCAGGATTCCCTTCAACTTCCAGCTGGTGCAGACAGAAAGAATTTGGGATAGAATAAAACCAAGACATCTTCATTCAGCTTTCCCACTCTTCTCTCAGACAAATTATACTATAATAATCTTAATATTATAGCAATAAATGCAACACATTTTGAAAAAGAAAGGAGGGAGGGGGGAGCATTTCATGTAATGAACATTGACCACACACAGAAAAATAATCTTCATGGCCAGATCTCTGCAATTGCCACATAGTTCTCTACATTCTCCTAGATCCAAAACCCGTAACACACTAGACCCACTTAATTCTTAGTAACATGTTTCTAGCCTTCGTAAAGTATAAAAAATTTGAAACTATGTAAACATTTCCCTATCAAAAATTATTGCTGGCAAGCATAAGTCTCTCTGATATATACGGGAGACTTATAGTCAAGTTGTAGGAGTTATCTGAGAGGAATTATCTGAATGTTGTCCTAATGCTGTTTAAAATGTGATGCTTTTCAAGACTTAATGATATCAACAGAACAAACTTCTGAAAACTCAGTCTTGTGCAAAATACATGTTTTCAATTCAAAGCATATTTGGAATAAAATGCCTTTTCCCAAGTCACATCCAAATGAAAATTATGGGATTGCAGTTTCTCATCTTTCTCAGCATCCTCACCATCTTCTAGCATTTACAGACTCCAGTTGAATGTTCAGCAGTGGTTCTAAATTTTATGATGGTCCCAACAGCTGACATTTTCTGCTGCACCATTGACTTAGCCTATCAACTATCTTGTTGTCATTAACCTCATTGAACACAGTCTCACACAACTGTATGATCAAGTAGACTTTCTACCCCTCCGTGTAACCATTTTGTTAGTTGTTGTTATCTGTAGTAAACATCCAAAAGCAAGACACCTGCAAAGACAGCGCTTATGTAAACTGTGTTTGAAGGGTAAAAAGATGCACGCAACTAAAATTATGGCTTGTTTTCAGCAACCCCAATAACAACATTATATAAATATATATTAAATTTATAACAATACTAACCACAAGAGTCAGCATTTATCCTGCTTTCAAATGACTTTCAATTCACTTCAAACTGGGCTATAAAGAAGGATAAAGATCAGTCTCAAAAAAGGACTGCTGCTTTCTTCAGTGCTCATTAGCAAGAAGTAATATATATGTACTTTTAAACTACACTACACAATTCTGCTACTGGAGCAGGAAAAGGAGGGAGAAAGCTGCTTGTCTGTGAGTGCTACTAGTGCACTTTCATCGCTCTAGTGCTAGTACTTTCATCACTCTAGTGGAAAGAAACGTAGGGTCTATATATAGAAAGACACATGGTTTCCTAAGTGCTTGGTATCCTGTGTCTGAGTTTTAAAAGAGCTAAAAACATCTCAGCTTTGCTTTGCCACCATCATTTTGTGCCCTGCAGTATGTGCATCACATACCTGTTTATGAATAAGAAAAAACCCGAGACTCCTAAACCTTGGTTTGCAGACCAATACCAACCCACAGATAGCTAAGGACCTCTAAGAATCTGACCAAATACTATCACAGGAAACCAAGAGCCACATTTTTAATTAGTTTTTTTCACATGAATGTTAGTGTGTTTTGGGTCTGGCCGAGATGGAGTTAATAGCAGCCCTCGCCCTCATGGTGCTGTGCTTTGTATCAGAATCTAGAAAGATGTTGATAACACACCAGTGATTTCGCTACCGCTGAGCAGTTCTCACACAACATCAAGGCTCTCCCTCCAGTGTTCCTCCCTCACCAATAGACTGGGGGTGGGCAAGATCTTGAGAGGGGACACAGCCAGGACAGCTGACCTCAACTGACCAAAGGAATATTCCATACTATACATAATCTGCTCAGCAATAAAAACTAAGAGAAATGAGGAGGGGATACAGCATTTCTTATTACAATGCTTGTCTTCTGCAACAACCCTTGTGTGTGCTAAGCCCAACTTTCCAGGAAATGGCTGGATGTCACCCACTGATGGGAAGTAGAGAATAAATCTTTTGTTTTCCTTTGCTTGCACGCATGGTCTTTGCTTTTGCTTTAATAAATTGCTTTTATCTTGACTCATGAGGTCTTTTCCACCTATTCTCCCTTCTGCTCCATTCTGCTGCAAAGGGGAATAATAGAGCACTTTGGTGGGCGCCAGGTGTGCAGCCAAGGTAAACCCACCACTGTATCATTAGTGTATCATTAAGGTGCCAGAGGTCTACGAATGAGGAAAGAGGATTCTGCTTATTTTTGACATGAGAGAGACAAGACTTTCAGGAAATATTATTACGGTATCTATTCTGTAAAAAAAAATAAAATTATGTCTTTAAGAAAAAGATTGATCACTAGAGCACTGCATCTTGCACAAGACATTCAGAAAAATCTCATGTACACAGTTGCAAGATTTGCTTCTGATGAAGGAAAGATAAAGCATAACCTCAAATAATAGTTTCCTTTTGAGGGTAAGCGTACCTGCATTGCTGCATATTTTTAACCAAGACATTGGATTTTTAGTGAATGGAATCTGACATGTTACATACGAAAGGTTGCCAACAGCTGCTTTACAGAATCCTTCTGGATGAAATGTTAGGATACTCATTGATTGCCTGTTGAGTCATTGACAACTCTGTGTATTTTTCAGCAGTACGTATATGCCTGATGTCTCTATATCTCCAAAAAGACCACTCGAAGGGTTTTGTTTGGAAGCACAAATCCTGGTTCCTCTAAACTCAAAATATCAGAGTATTTTGTACTACTAAAAATAATCACTTTGAACTAACTAAACCCCAGCAATCTAAAAGCCAATTCTTGATCAGCTTTACAAAAGGAGCCAATCAAGTATAGGATGTATTAGCTTTATTACACATTCTAATTTTAATATCTGTATAACACCAATTATATTTGATCAATATATACTGCAGACTGACCCCCTCATGCCTATTGCAAGCTCAATATTATTGTAAATTTAAGAACTGCTAGGAAGTAGAGAGTGCAACGGAACTCTACAGTCCATTTATCATGGGAAAAAAAAATCAGGAATATGGTAATTGCAGGAGTGCAAAATGCAGTTTAAAGACCAATGGTGGCAATTTTTTTATTCCACATAGTAGGAAAACTAATGAGGCACGTCGTAGGTTAGTTTACTGTAATCCTAAAAGCACTAAATAACACTTCCTATGCAAGTACTTTAAAGTAGGTTGCTTAAAGTTAAAACAATGCAAAAGAATCTGCTCTTATGGTACAAATGCAGAACTATAAGTGTTTAAGTCACCATTAAATCAGAAATTACATGGACTATTTTCATTACCATTAATTACACCAATGTGGCAGGATACTTCACATCATATGAGCTTCAGTTTTAATATGAATATAGTATCATTTTCTAATTTAAAACCATCTAACTTAACACACACACACCACAAACAAATAATAATATCCATTAGACAGAAACATCAAAAAACCAAAGCAAACAGTAGATTTTTAGGGGAGCCATTCTACATAGGGCTATATGTTCATCTAAAAGAAGCCTCATCAGTTCCCCCACCATGCAGAGTGAAAAAGGGAAGCAATTTGAGCATGAATAGCTTAAACTTTCTATGTTAAAATGGCAACAGTACAGACAAAAACCTCTCACAATAGCTACAGAGAGCTGGAAGTAGAGTCTCAGTCAGTAAATGAGCTACACTGGTACTACAGTTCAGCTTATCAAGCTAAGGTGACAGGCACACTGCACTCTCCCACGTGGCCATTCAGTATCACATTATGCAGAGCAGTTTGATATTTGTAGTGGAAGTTCACAATGCCAGCAATGGAGACAATGAACTCTTTTTTCTTTTTTTTCTTCCCCCATCCCCTCCAGTCCACACCAAAGAGATCCAAAGAAAAATCCACAGCAAGTCCATGGCTGAAATGGGTCCTGTTCCAGGTATGCTCCAACAAACTCATTTTTATCCATTGGTCTCGTGACAGCTTGTAAGTGGTCAAAGCATGCAAGAGGTATGTTTTCACAGTGGCTTTTGGGGCCATAGCCACGGGAATGTCTTTAACATCAAGAGATCTCTCTACATACCAGAACATCATTTTACTTGGCATGTAACATGGCTTTGCAGTGTTCTGCTTGAATCCCTGAAACAAGATGCTAAAACTAACATAGTCAGTGGAAATATTTTGTTCATTTGATGGGATTTGTACAGCGAATTGCTTAGAAAACAAGAAAAAAAACCAAACATTAAAGTTCATGGGAATGTGAGCCGATTCAGTATTTCGGCATGCAGAACTGTGCAAACTGTTGCTTAATGTGCTTGATTCTCCCTCTGTAAATGCCACTGATCAGACGCATGTACTGAGCAGCCGTGCAAAAGGAAACAATACCCTATGTCCCAGTCTATGAAATAACTGCATTCACAGTAAGAAAATAGGGATTTATAGAAACATCTACTTTAAACTGCTTTCTGAATATATCTGGTCTAGTTTATGTTACCTCTGCAAACTTGTACAAATAGATGTACTCGGCCATTAAGGCTTTATGAGAAAATTAAGTAGGTAGCTGTACTGGAAATACACCAGTCTGTTAAACCACACCTAGAATCTCTCTTAAAACTAATAAATAGATCAGATAATATGCATGTACATGCGTATATAACAGAAGAGCTTTATAATACTCTGTTTACGACTTATTCCTGCACACATAATGAGCTGAATACAAATTAGTACTGATGCAAGCATTCCAAATAAAAGCAAATTTGGAAGATCAAGGCTAATTGAAGGGGATACAAAAATGGAGTGTCACTATGATATTTTAAAATATGACCCTGTATTGAGCTTTAAGTTCTGATTGTAATGAAGTCAAACACTTAAGTTACATGCATAACTTTATGCACACAATTAGCTCCTCAAAGCAGAGCTGAACAACAAACTAGAGCAATTTATTTTGGTGTCAGAAGGATTAATTACATCCTTAAACTTAACTACTGCCCTGTGTAATTATATCACTTGCACAGAAGAGCAGTTGATATCAACACAGCACTATGCACTTAGGAGGCCCTATTCTCAACTGCCTCATATCCTCTGAGAAGATATTCCAAGTTCTTGTTCAAGTTGTACAGTGTGGAAAAAAGTGCACGTTTTATGAACCTGAAAAACAATACATCTTGCCCTTGTTATTGTGTGTACATGTATATATTACAAGAGCTTGCTATTGCAGCTGGCCTTCACGCTTGTATATAATAAAGTAGAATATTGAGAACAAGCATCTATGTAATTAGCACATCAATCATGCTGTACTTTAATATAAACGAAGTATTCATTCAGTTCTCCATAAACTCCCTCACCATAACTAATCTAATGTAAATTATTAATTAGCTCACCACAAGTAAAAGAAATCCAAAAAACCACTGGAAGTACACAAAGTTTCAGCAGCCGTAGCTCAGGCAATATCCTGTGGAGCATCATGCCACCGAATTTGCCATCAAGACGGGCATCTTTGTTACCTGCCAGCGCACAGCTGTAAGGTGTAGTTCTCTCCGATAAACTACTGCTAGAGCTCCCATCTTTCTTGCTGCTATGTCTTTTTACTGAGAGCCAAATATTCCTTTTTCAACGGAAGTGAGGCAGGGTTAAGAAATGTCTGTAACATTTTCTGAGGGCCTTGTGATAGTTTGCTGCAGGAATACCATACAACCACCTTCCTAACAGCAGTTACTTCTTTCAAAGTAACTGCTTCAGCGTATTGGGCTTCTCCCCAGACAACACCATGGCTGCTCCAGTGCAAGGCAAGAAGTCCACTAGAAGGTTAAGGCGAAACAACAAAGAGAGCAAGACTGGCACAAACACACACACATGCTATGATGTCCACCAGTTCTGTGGTTAAGGGCAGTTCACTGTGCTTAATGACTTGTTAAGCTCTTATTTGTGTAGCTGCGGGTACTACCTTCTTCCTTCCTGTCTTCTTATTCAAACTCAAAAAGTTATTTTAAGAACTAAGCTAAGCTCTTCATGCTAAATGTACACCCACCCATGAAGCAAGTCTCTGCAAAATCAGAAAGGAATAAAATGCAGAAAGTTATGATGTTAGCATCTGTCACTGTAGCTACTTACTGCTCCGCCAAATGACAGCCTTCTTGCTCTGCTTTTCCAAATATCACTATATATGTCTAAACACATCAACTTACTAGACACCATTCTCCATTTCTTCTGGTGATGTTTCTCTCCACACATACAATGCTTTTTCACACTGGTTGTGACAGGGACTTTGCCTGGTATTTTTTAATGCCACACTGAGAATTCAAATTTCTTTCTTCGAATCTACAATGCACACACATACTTCATACATGTATTTTTCGCTAAGACTCATAGCCAGAGACAGCAATATAAGACCATCCTTCCGTTTCTTCTCCCAAACTATGTATTGACCTTGTTTAGAGGTCCTAAGAACCTCAAGAGAATTATTACACTACTGAAAACTGGATACCATGCTGAGAAATATCCCTCTAAGAAACACAGCACAGATGTCTTTTCCCTTAGGGACATTACAATTTTAAATGTCATTTGCTAATTTTTGTTTGCAGGAAGATCCATCTTCATCTTTCTGCATGTGTTACCAGCAAATAAAAAAAAAATCATTTCAAGAGATGTTTTGAAAAAAGTCAGCTCATGAGAATCTGCAGCTTTCCCCACTGAATCAGGGTATCATCGACCCATCAGACTTCACTGGTGCATGATGGTTTGGCTGCACAGCATGTCCTACAAGTCTCTAACAGTATGTGGGCAAGTATGCAGTCCTGTTGTCCCTCCCTTCCCTCTCCCATATTTTTGGAACAGCTCTCTTATAAATTAAACTTTTATTTCTTAAGAAAGTACTTTTCTAGATTTTGCTAGGCCTTTTAGATCTTAAAATATTTTATACCTATATTTGGCTCAAAAGGGGGAATGTCTTTTCTTTTATACCTGCATCCTTACCAGCTACCATCCACTGAAGATAGCAGTGCATTGGTCGTTAAGTAAAGGAACCATATTTTTGTTTATTTTTTTAATCAAAAAGGCTTTAAGGAAGAACATTGTCTGTTAATCACTACTGTAGATTATGGCAAACAGGGTTAGAGTTCTTTTTGAAAATCACCGTTTACTCCAAGAAATAAATGTTGATAATCTTAGCACCCGCAGATAACTGTTACTTAAGTCACTGGACATTAATAACTGCTGAAGAGCTCCATCACCGTACAGTCAGCTGTACAGGACCACCTTCTACAGGAAAAAAAAAAAAAACACCAAAAACCAACCAAACAAAAAACCAACCCAAAAAGCCAACAAAAAAAAGTAAAATGTCAGTTTACTAAGAAAGGCAGCAACATAAACATCCCATTGAGGGAAGAAAGGTTACATTGTTTCTATTGATTTGGCCAAATATTTTTCCAAACCTGACTTACACTAGGAAGATGACAAGCTGTAAAACTCTTCCCCTCAAGAAATATTCCTCTAAAATAGCTACTAAAACCCTGTGGCTCTGAGGGTACAGATACAGGTTTGTTTAAGCACCTTGCCTGAAATCTCTTCCTTTACCTACTACCTGCCATGGCAGAGCCCTGGAGCTGGCTGTGGCCCATGACACATATAGGTAAATTTTGGACTGGAGGCCTTTTCTAAACTCAGACACCTGATTTGATAGACTCCACGTGGGAAAGACGTGGTAATTTATGCCATTTGTTTCCATCCTTGATGCCTGATTCAACAACTTCTTCCCTGCCTGATAGATGAAAACATTGTTGTCCTGAGGTTAGACAAATGCTATTTCAACTTGTCTGAGCTTCCTCATCCTTACATCTTTCCTTAAAAGCAAACAAAACAAACGAGAGCAGCTGAGTACACCAAGTACATCCTGGAGCACTGGAGAAATCGGCCGGCAGCGTGCTACCACTTTGTGCTCAACTCTGACTTCTACAGCTCCTACTGGCACAGGTACCTACTGCTGAGAGACGGGATTACGAAAGAAGGACAAGGGATACTATTGCAGAAGCAGTGATAAAAGGCTGATTGGCTTGAAAGATCCTTATCCACCATTGTAAAGGAAAAAATAATATCTATTTTGATGCTGTATTCATTGGGAATCCTAGGCTGTATCAAATATTCCTGCCAATTAGAAGCAAGATATAGAGTAGTTGCCATGCTAGCCCAGTCCAACGAAGCTGGCTGAGAAGATGAGACAACAGCAGTAGCACAGCAGGAAGGCACCAAGAGCGGTGTTTGGGTGGGCAACAGGGGAAAGAAATACTGTATGCATAGAAAGAAAAATAAACTGGGAAGGGAAAGGAAAAATCAGAGGTAGTGAGTTTTAGCCATGACAAGATTACAAGGCTGTGAGCCACTGTGCTGCAGTTTGCAAATATCATAAATACCCACTGGAAGCAATGAATCAGTTGTAACAGACTGAGAAGGCTTGTCCTGAGGCACCACACTGTCTTTGCAGGTGTTGAGAATGCTGTGAAAGCCTGAGGTGGCCTCACTGACCATCTAAAATCAAGCCATTAAACATAGTATAATATACAAAGGAGGTCCTATCATGGAAAAAAGGAAAACAAGAGACAGTAAGAAATTCCTTTTCAAAAGGGCCAAGTTCTATCAAAGCGATAACCCCATACATACATTAGCAATCACCAGATGGCAGAATTTACTTACTAAACTGAAAACTACTACTACACCTTCCAAAAGCTGTGAGTGGATAAACAAGCAACTTGCTTATCTACCACAGTTCCTACCTAGGGGCAGCAGAGAGGCTAGAAAGGAAGAAATTAGAGATGCAGCAGCGCTATTCAGATCTGAACTCATTCTTTTCTTTGAATTCCTGTTGAAACATCTGTAGTTCAGTAACTTTTTTTCCACTGATGTCCTTCTGTTTTTCCCCCTCCCTGAAGGATTCTAGATTTCTAGATCATGCTTTCACATAAAGAGTGAGGCAGCAATATATAACACAAACCAACTTCCAAACTCATTTGGTTCGGGTTTTTTGGTGTTTGGGTTTTTTTTGTTTGTTTTGTTTGCCTGTTTTTTTTTCTTCTCAGGTGTGCAAACAAAGAAGACGGTAGTAAAATACCTGACATTTTTACCTTGGATTGGTTGCAAGAAATCATGAAAAAAATACTAATCCAGTTTTACAAGTCAGGGCACCTCTGCCATCTGCCTTCAAACTATTAAATGATAAATGATCAAATGATGTGGGGGCTGGTTAGTTGTTTTACAGTTCACTTTGAAGTGAAAAGGCTCAGTAAAAAGAATCCTATGAACAAGGAAATGTTGCCGTTTCCATCTGTCATCTTACTTTACAGATGACACATTTTTCATATTTTCCCATGTCCTAACAGTTGAGCATGGACGAAACGCTGGATATGCATTTAAATAATTTTTTTGTACCATAATCCAAAGGGTGAGAACAAGAGTTGTAAAACATCCTTTTCCCAGTGACTCTGACACAGAAGTAGCAGCTACAACATATACATAGCGGGAGAGGGAGAAGACAAAGTACATTTCAAACACAGAACAAAAATCTATGTGCAATCAATGCATAAAGGACACACTGACAGATACCTGAGCAGAAAGTCTCTGTAAGATAAGCAACGTGAAAAGGCCATTTTTTCAAATAAACATAACCATGACAGCTTTTTTCACAAGAAAGAATTGAGGAAAAGGTAGGCCTAGCAGAATAAAATTGGAAAGATGGAATCATGTTTCACAGCAATTGACACAGGCGATAAAAGATCACAGGAGGAAAAAAAAACCCACACCTTAGAATGAGAGATAGGAGTTCTCTCCTGTATTCTGACACTGCTGAACTACCTAATTACTCTGATAAAATACTATTTATACTATTTATATAGATATACATGGAAAATAAATGAACTATTTTCTAGCATCCTTGCATGAATTCAAGCAAACCACTACTGAAGTACAGCAACACAGTTCAATTAAATCTACCAACACCAGGCTAAGCCACCCCAAAGACCCATGTTAGATCTGTATTTCATTTTATGCATCCTATGTGGAAAAAAAAAATTAGTTTTGCCTAGAACCTGCAGGGTAGTTTATTGGAGTTGCACCATTCTAAACAAAGGAAAACTCATAAAATTGAAGCATTTGTGTCAGAGAAGGAAATGTAAAGGTTTGGGTTCTGCAACGGATGTTTTTACCCCTGCAAGGTGCATATACACATAAGAGCTGTTTCCAGTGCCTCTAGTGCAAAGGTCTGTCTGGAATTTTTTCTCCATCATTTATTGATGCCTGATAATGATCACTGACAGTGCTTGACAAAGGTGCCACAGAGATCTTGACACACAAACCCACTTATACTACTTGGAGGAAACAGTTCAACTACACGTGACATGCTGGGACACGAGACACGGGTCAGCTGCAGGCTGAAGACAAGGAAGATGACGGCTTAACTCTTGTGAGATGCAGAAGGCTTTGGAAGCACATGACATAGATGCAGCAGAACTCCGTGGGGCAAGAAAACTGGTAAGTCACACTAAATCTGGTACACTGGAACGGTATGAATAGGGAGCATCCTCATATTTGACACAAATTAGAATTAGTTTCTCCTGGCCAGTGCTCAGGGGTTTCTAGTGTCAAGAGGCTTCGTGCAATTGTTTAAGGAAGGAGAGAACTGATAGACAGTATTACCAATTTCTTGTTAATTTGTAAACTTTAGAAAAAATTCAGTTGCAAGTTTTACAGGAGACACTTAACACACAGAAATTTACTTTTTTCCAACTATTCCACAGTGCCTAGAGCTGTGGGCTGATGCCCTAAATATTCAATAAATATATAGAAAACTTAAATGCTTCATTTCCAGAAAACTTATTTCTGAACTTAACGCAGTAAATTTTCATTTATTTCTTCCCCTAGGTTAATAAGAAACAAATTACATTTTAGAAAACATTAATGGAATTTCCCTATGGTTTCCCTCTTATGTCCTTGCACCTGTAAATGTTTAAATAATATAAAAAATATTAAGGAGGGTGAGACAACAGAAAATTTATTCTACTGTAAGCATGGTACTGCATAGGATGGATTGAAAACATGAAAATAAATCACATCTCTTAAGCTACCTGAAAGGTCTAGCAGGCTTGCTGCAACCATTTGGTCTGCCTTCAAAGAATTGTTAAGAGTAATAAAAGCATGAGATGGTGTCTTGCAGGGTTAGAGCAGAAATGGGTGGGGACACAAGGTTTAGTAGAGAAGAGCAAATGGTAACAGGTAGATAAACAAGGTAAGGCAATCAAGACAAATAAGGTTTGGGGTGGCTCATCTGTAACAGAATAGGCAGAGAATATCACTGACATCCAATCAAGAAGCTCAGATGGTACTCTCTACTATAAAGGCATAACAGTACATGATTTCACGTTACATATATAGAATCATAGAATTGTCTAGGTTGGAAGTGACATTTAAGATCATCTAGTCCAACCATCAACCTACTCTGATTAAAAAAAAAAAAAAAAAAACCATCACTAAACACTATGGTCAACCCATCTTTTAAATATCTCCAGGGATGGTGCCTTAACCACTTCCCTGGGCAGCCCATTCCAATGCTTAATAACCCTTTCAGTGTAAAAGGTTTTCCTGATATCCAATCTTAACCTCCCCTGCTGCCATTTCCTCTTGTCCTAAGGCCTGTGACTTGGGAGAAGAGACCAGCCCCCACCTCTCTACAACGTCCTTTCAGGTAGCTGTAGACAGCGATGAGGTCTTCCCTCAGCCTCCTTTTCTCTAGGCTGGA
>VZTM01012380.1:3178-14742 GCA_013400555.1 Jacana jacana | reverse complement strand
TCTATGATTCTATGATTCTAACCTCTGTGGACCTCTGCAACATTCTCTGTCAATGACTGGTGCAGACTATTGTGTCAGGTAGTCCTTGCTGAAGGACCCTGGTCCGCTTCATGCTGTTTCCCTGCTCCCTCAAAACTGCTCCATAGTCTTACTCATACCTTGACTGTCACTCATTTATGAATTAATATCCTTTAATTTTTTTATGAAAATTAAGGATGGTCCCGAGTTTTGTTAACAGAAACCATAGCAGTATCTTCGGGAGTGCCAGTCTGAATCAAGTCCAAGGCAGTATTAAAGTGTTACATTTCTCTCCAGTAGCTCCTGCAATTAAATCTGCACAGTTTGTAAAGTATTTCTTCTTTCTCTGCTATCATTCCTTACAATAACATCTGCACGAAATCAGCACCCATCTCTATTTCCAGCCTTCTCCTCTCTTACCCTCAGTAATTCACTTCTACTGCTGGCTCCTGCACAAAAGGTCCCCAGACTTAACTGGCAAGTAAGGATGTCTGGACAGTGTAATATTACTTTACTAGGATATTTGAGATAGTTTTAGCCTTTCACTTCATCCTGCTTCACTCCAGAAAAACTCCAGAAAACAATACCAGCACTGCTCAGTTTTTAGCAAAGAGGACAGTTTGTTTTATTGCCATTGACCTTCCTCCTATGTAGTTATGACCTGTTTAGTTTACAGGCTGACTAGCTCATCTGGGAAGCATGGCAACCTGCCTTGTAATCAACTGTGCACCAGAGAGATCAGGTTCCCAGCTCCAGAGAAGACTGCCTGGCCTCCAGGTTCCCAGCCAACCAGTGCTTGGCTTGTCAGGTTGATATAAAGCATGCTTCTCTACTAATTTGGGAACCACCTGTTTAATTTGTCAGTCACCAGCTAACCTGGGGGATGACTCACCAGGCTGCCATCTGTTTTTTCATAAAAAGCTTTGACAGAATTATGTGTTTGCACCTTTCAGTTCTACAGAAACAGCAAAAATGGCTTTTGTGGAAAGGTTTCAACCAGCTCTGTTGGGACCTGCGTTGACCATCAGGCTCATGTTCCCACAAGATCTTTAGTCATTCTTTAGTTAGGAAGAACCTATGATGTACCGAATAGATATCGGGCTGGATTTCCCACCTATGCTGTTACTTACTACAAATAAGGAGAAATGTTTAGTATCTAGGATTCATTAAATCCAAGGTCAACAGACTGATGCACTTACTAATTGGCTGACATGCCATTTAAAGATACTCCAGTATGTGCTGTTCCTTATTCTGTAGATATTATTAGACCTCTGATTTATGTAGATTTTTTTCCCTAATGTATTATTTTTACCTGCAGTGTCTTTGCTGTAGATTTGAAGCCTTATGGGATTCTTTAAACAGAACAATTTGTCCTTAACAGAAAATTTGTCATGAGTGATTTTTTTCTCTTAGCTCTTGTTAAACCACGTTCTCACAACCCTTTTCTTATCACTCCAGGCCTTCCTAGGATTACATCTAATTTGCCACATGGAGTTATTTCTACACACAGAATTAAAGCCTTTAATCATATTTGGTTTAGTGACTCTCACTTGCTTAGCAATCTCAAGACTATTTTGCCTTCTGTTTTGTCCTCCTGTAGCGCTGATGATGACTTGATTGATTCACCAGTGACTGATTTCTTAGATCAGTTATCTTAGTACAAAATGTCACTCATCTCTGCTTTTATTGTTTTGGTTTACAGCAGAATTATACACAAAAATGGGGGAGAAGAACATCAGATATGTATAAACTGTCCTTGCAAAATATCTGTAAAAACCCATTTTAATTTTGGCCTAGTCTCATTATCTGCAGTGTCTTTATGAGAAGATGGCTAGGACACAATTACTTGTCATAAACTAAGAGCTATTTCATCCCAGTGAAAACTTGCACTTGTTTCGTCTGTGAAAAATTATAAATAGAACTGAGCTTGTCAGAAAAAAATAGCTCACTGGCTGGAAAGCAACTTTAAGAAAAATGATGTTCATAGCCATGCAGGCAGTAGCTGGAAAAGCAGCTTTTGTAAAACATATTTAATGTTTACAGTCACTCAGTGGCTGAGAGCAGTAATACTTTTAAAATATGTTTAATGTTTAAAGCCACTCAGCGGACAAAAGCACAACTCTTGCTGAAAAGATTTTTAATGTTCAGAGTCATTTTGTGGTAAGGAAAAGCAACTTCTTGTTAATTTTTAACATTTACAGCTGATCAGTGGCTAGTAAAACAACTATCAATACAACATGTTTTATGCTTAGAGATGCTATGTGCCTGTATAAAAACAATTCCTGCATCTCTCAATACTATACTAAAACATGCTAATACTCTTCCCTGAGCACTAGTATCATTCACAAAAAATAACACACAATCCCAACTACTCTAATGCAATATATCTTGAACCTAAAGATGGTTACGCAATACCACAAGACAGTACCAATAATTACAAAGCTTTTCCTTATATACTCAAAGAATTAACACTCAAACTGATATTCAGCACCATTTAAATAACCAATGCATGCATTTAGAGCAAAACAGAATAGATTAATTTTAATAATGAAAGTATTGGTTGGTTAACCTAACAGAGAGATCTGCATCAAAAGACTTGGGTGTAATGAAATATAAAATATTACTTGATTTACACAACTGAACTGGGGTAAAGTCAGCATGTGGATAGGAACATAATGCCTTTATTTGCTGTGATACAAGTTTTTAACGTTGCCCACTTCCAGTTAAACACAATAAAATAGGCCTGGATATACTTGAAGACTCACCTGCTATGCATAGATTCAGCACTGGTGCTGACATTTTGGGACTGTGAAACCAGCTAGCAGAAAAGATTTATCCAATGTCTCACCTTTTTAACAGCAAACGCTTCTCAGATATTTTGCTGTGTGCATGTTTTTAGGGTCCTGCCTGTCATAGCTTTCATTTCACATAGATTCCCCAAGCTAACAGTATTTGCCAATTTTTCTTGTTTTGTTGACAATTTCCAACAGCCAGGCTATATGAAATGAAACTCACAGTGAGTATGACAATAGCCACAATCCTTTGACCAAGCAAGCCTTGATTCTCTGCATTGTTTTCTTTCTCACGTTTTATCTAAAAGAGTTTTGCTGCAAGGTTTTTCACAGTAGTTGAAGCTGCCTAGGTTGCCTAGCGATCTGTCATAATGTCAAGAAACACTTTTGTTTCAAAAGCACTTACTGCCTACTTGTAATTTTCTCTCAACATCTCAGTACTGTTGTTGAGTTTTTAAATTTTTTGGTTTATGTTTTTGTGCAATGCCCCTTATACATGGGAAAAAACTCTGACAAAATGCTAAGCAGACATAACCTGCCTTTCATCTCCTTATTTAAAACTCAATTTTCTCTCCTGTGGCTATATACCTTAGTCTGATGATCAGTACAGTACCTATTTCTTTTCAGAATTAAAAAAAATAATCAAACCCAAAGATCCATAATTATCAAAGCAGTTCTAAGTGAGAGACTACTGAAATGTCAACTATGACGGGTAAACTGCCATTTGACATAGCACCAGGATAGAGAACTGGAAAACAGTGATGGGTCATGAATTTTTCTNCTAGGTCTGACCCAAGCTATGGACCAATCTGTACTCTCTATAATAAAGTACCAAATTAAAGAACGTGTGACTGTGAACCTGCAAGGTGGAGTGGGGGGAGTACAGCTTTGTGAAGTAAGGCCACCCTTCAAAAACATGTTAAAACCATTGGGCGAATCACTGAATATGTAGCTCTAGACTACTTGCATAGATAAGCAGTATCTAAATTTCAAAAGAGCTTTCAGCAAGGTTCCTAAGCAAAGGTTCTTAAAAAAACATCAAAAAAGATTTATTAAGGGAGAACAGTCTTTTCTAAGATAACACCCAAATAAAAATAGGAATGAAATAATAGAAATAAATAGCCAGTCTTTATGTAAGAGGTGGGTTTCCAGTGGCATCTCACTTGGATATGCACTCATAGGTTGCCAGTGGAACAGAATATCTAAGCAGGTGACAGCTTGACAAAATGAATGCTTGCCTGCAAAGTGTTACAGGGGAATCTTAACAAGTAACTGTGGATAGGGGATTTCACACTGAGAAATACAAAGTAAGAGGCATGGGAAAAAAATACCCTATCAGTTCTGTCACAGAGGCAAGTTGTAGCTCAGTTACATGTTAACTCCTGACCTTGGGATCTCTGTGGAAAATCCTCCGAAGTTTTAATCTCAGTGACCAACAGTGGACAAAAAAGGGAAAATGACTGATAGGAAATATTAGATAAGAAAAAGAACAAATAAGAATATTCAAGATATTTGTATCATAAATACGACATCCAATTCCCAACATCATCTCTAAAGACTTGATAACACCACAAAAAAGTATGGAGACCAAGGCAGAGATGAAGGGGCTGCAGACAGGGCCTGAAAGACTTTATTGCCAGTTATCTCTCCATCAGCATGTGTAATACCATTCAAAAATCTCTCTGGCCTCTACAGATTCCCAGAGTAATATCTTCCAAACAGCCTGCATACACTTTTAGAAGTCCTTAAAAATATATCGCCAGAAGTTAGCAATCTATATCAAACAAAGGATATCGGCTCCAATGCTTTATAGTCCTTCCCAGCTTCTGCTCGGTGTAAAATTCAGGCTAAACTCCAGCACACAGTACTAAGTTATGCCCAGAGTGCAGGTTCCTACCCGCTAGTTCATCAGGTTAGCCTGATACACATTGCAATTCCAGTTAAATATGAGGAAAAACTTCACAGTGAGAGTGACTGAACACTGAAACAGGCTGCCCAGGGAGGTTGTGGAGTTTCCGTCTCTGGAGACATTCAAAACTTGCCTGGACGCATTCCTGAGTGATCTGATCTAGGTGTTCCTGCTCTGGCAGGGGGATTGGACTAGATGATCTTTCAAGGTCCCTTCCAATCCTGATATTCTGTAATCCTTTCACATGAAACTACATAGATGGATATATTAAACATATGCCCCATTTGTGAATGTATATATATAAATCTTTGTCAGTGTTTAAATACAAGCCAATGTTTAAATATAAGCCAATTAAGTATTCACTTCAGAAGGAAAACTGCCAGAAAATTGAGAGAAACTATTTTAGGTTGTCAGTTCTATAGGAAGCAAATCCATAACACTCTTCAAGTAACTGCCTTGCACCACAGAGTATACACAGTAAAAGATAACCTGATATCAACTTTCTAGTATCAATGGCCATTTTTGTGTTACGATACAGTGTTACACTTAAGGCAGTTTAAAATAGAATAGTCAAACCTAATCAGTAATGCAGCTATTTAATGTGAACATATTCCATTACTCGCTAATTAATTACCAAAAAGGCAGAATAACTGCCACAGCGATCTGGAGTTTGTAGAGCCCCCCTAAGCAATAAAGAGTTAATTTAGTGGAAAGGTATGAAAGGAAAATGCCTGGGAAATAACATATGGAATCTATATGTTATGAAATTGATGGGTTTAGTACCGCCCTAGCCTGGCTGTGTGTAAGCAGCATAGGGGAATAATGGAAAGACCTTAGAAAACAATTCAGAGACTGTGATATTACTAGTTACAAATCTGTCACATGTAATAAATATGATCAAGCATAGTGAGTGAAAGAAATGTATGAGAAATGCAGATGCATTTTTAAGTGTAAATATATAAAAATAAATATTAAGATCTTTCCATGAATGTGTGTTTAACACTGGTATGCCCCTACTCAGTCATTCAGACTAATATCTTTAATAAGTGGAAAGCCTTGTTTTAAACTCAGCGTATATTTGCACATTTACATGAGCTATATTGCAACAAAAGCCAGCACAGCTGCCAGAAGCAACAACACAGTTGATTAAACTGTACTTAAGGACAACATATTTTGCTAATCCTAATTTACAAATGGTGAAATTACAGCCCCATTTTCAGTCCCCATGCATAAATTTCCATTTCTGGATTGTTCTATATTTTGGACCTCTTATTAAATAAAGATAATATTTTCAAATAAAGATATTGATAAAACCAATGCAATATCACAAAAGTGCTAGGAGTCCAGCCCTGAAGCTTTAATAAATCTCTTATTGGGCAAGGATTGCGCATAGCACTCTCTATTCTTAAAATACTAGTTCTGTGTCATAATTTTACTCCATCTCTTGATTTTTTCTGCAGGGAATTTCACATCATTGTCCTTTGCAAAATAAATTCTGCACCCTGTTTACTATGTGAGCAGTACACCACCAACTTTGAAATTATCAACATCCTTCCCACAGCAATACAGAAACTATGCACAGTTAGAAAATATCAGAAATAATGGAAGTCATAGATGGGTACTGTAGCCCACATGTAACACCACTCAATAACCAAGGGGGTTTTTGAGAGAGGATCTTTTTTCTGATTGACTGTCCTCTCCAGCCTACATGAGCAGACTACAGTGCATGCATGGAAGGGGAGAGGCTAGCTGGCCATTCAAGCCTTTGGCATAAAACAGGTAGGCATCCTGTTTTGTAGCGGGCTTAAATTAGATCTTTAGAACACAGTAAAGATCCTGCTAAGACTTTTCTCTTAGCAAAAAGCGTATGAAAGAATTTGGCTCCCAGTAAGGAATTCACTACTAAGTAAAAATGGCAAACCTAAAATTATCTCTTCTTCAGAAAAAGTTAAAAGATATGCATTCTCATTATCTTTTTAAGGACTAGTGTTGATTAGAGGGAAAACCAAAGAAACATCAGTGCACAGAAAATGTAGAAGAAACTTTAATATAACCTCCAAGTGAATTTGAAGGGAAAAAATAAATTTCCACCTAAAACATGCATGGAAAATAACAAAGTTCCATGAAAAACTTGGATATGACAGATACATCTAAATCATAAATATGTTCATAAAACCAGATATTGAGGATCCTACGATTTTCTACCTTTTTACACATTTTCTAGTAAAAAATCCCCAAGGTCCAGGATCAAGTAGACATGCAATTTTATTATAGCTCTGTGACTGAAACTCTGAATCTGGGGATGAATGTTATGGCATTTTGTCAGCCAACAAAGCTTCAGTGACAGCAGTTAGTACAAAGGTCAGAGATGTTACAAAACTGAGAACAATGCAGCCATGAAAATTTCTAAAATGTGTACAAGGGGTCTGAAGGACACTTTTCTTCCCAAGACTTCCCAGCCCTGTGCAATCCTCAACAGCTGCAGACTGGGGTACCTCAAGGGTGTTTTGTACAATTCACTTTATTTCACCGTCTGAAAGGAATATATACTCTGTGTTTATATTGAGTTTAAAGTTTTGAGGATTTTATTAGCTACTTCTCTATCCCTCTTCAACATGAACTCTGGCATCCATATTTTGTTCCTTATAACCAATAACCTTAGGATAATCTAACAAACTGAGTAAACCTTTGGATGTGAGTGGCATGCAACAGCCTTGTCAGACTCATAGAAATGACTAGTAAGGGAGAAAAAAAGTCATGTTGTAGTGCATCTCCCACAACAGAAACAATATGCATGGGTGCAGTTCATAATATATACCGTTGCAAAAATAAGTGAAGTTTAGGACATTTGGGAATTGAAAACTGACAACTAGAAAATGAAACTGAAAAAAAAATAGGTAAAAGGAGAGTTTATCAGGGTTTTTTGCTTAAGCCAAGACAACCATACGCTCCACCAGCTAAAAGTGATTTTCAATGTTAGCTTCAGGCAATGGAAGGTCTAGGCATCTCTATATGCAACTAAATGGTAGCGATGATAGGGAGCAGTAATTTTAGATCCTCTGAGGAATCTAGGCTTGCGTAAAGTAGCAAAAGCATGGATAAGACAGAGCAAGAGAGTGGAGAGATCTACATCAGAGAAGGCACAAACTCCTGGCACATTACAGCCAACAGAAGGCATTTTTGGATATTTTTGCTGCAAGACAACCCCACAGCAAAAATTATCTGCTTTAGTAACCACTAATTGGAGTTTAGGCCTCTATTTAGGGCACTGTTTTCTTGCTTTATCATTTGTGATCAATTTGCATCGCTCTTTTTCTGTCTTATAGAGGAAAATAAAAACCGCTATGAATAAATCTTCTAGAGGTAATTAGTGTAACAGAAAAAAATGAAGATAAGGAGGATGTATTTTTGCCATGGAATCTACTGATGATTTTCCAAAGGAGAATAAATTGAAAAGCATTTATTTTAAAATGAGGTATACATGACACAGCACATTCAGTTACACCTCAACAATAATCTATAAACATAACTCTGTACGTGACTATTGTGAAGTCATCTCTACACACATGAGATTAGTGGGATCATCTATACGTGTCTACCCATATCATATTTTACTACATTCTATCACTCTTTATAAAAAAAATTAAAATGCTATTTTATTAATTCCACGTAGCAATTTGTGTAAATACCTAGATGCCTGCTGGACTGTCTTTCCAAATATCACCATTTGACTAGCATAGCTGAAGGGCCAACAGGATCCCTCTGCACATTTCAGAGTCAGAAAACTTCCCAAACTGTTAGCGACTACCAGAAATATTAAATTACTAGTACTGTCCTGTGAAGTACTGGGAAAAGACAACTTAGGAGAGAAAACGGCAATAAGCTGAAACAAGCACTGGGAAGTTAAAGGCCTCCCAGCCCAGAACAAATTAATTTCTGGTGCCTGCAGGGAAGCCCAAAGCACCATCTGGCAGCAGGACACAAGCAGAGCACTTGTGTTGCAAACACACTGCTCAGAACCACTGCAGAATCAGCCATCAGGCAGAGACCCAAAGGGCCCATTTAGTCTATTCTCCTGCTGCAAAGCAGCATCAATGCTCTTTATGTCTTTCCTGGCAAATGTCTGGTGTGTTGTGAAAAATTCTTCAAACAAAAATCTATTCCAGTGCTTCAGTGCTACAGTCTACCTTCTTTGGAGAATAAATTATTCTCTCCCTTGTATACTAACTCTTTGAATACTTACTATGTTTTTGGTTTTTTTTTGACTTAATCCAAACCAGTCAATGTCTTCTTGGGAATTAGGTTTTTCAGATCTTAAGCCAGTCTTGCTGGGCCTTCCATTCTTGCATTGTGGAGAGCCAGGTCAGAGCAATTCCTACTTTCAGCATCACAGTGTAGAAGGACTTGGATAAAGAAATGTCCCCTAATTCATAATCAGGGGATCACACAAATGCTGTTTAACGGCAGTAATGACAAGAACAGTGATTGGCAAAAAGCTGTTGTACCATCAAATTCTATACAGTGAAGAGTCAACACTAACTATAAAGCTAAGGGAACACATTTCATCATGTGAAGTAACAGCTTTGTGGATCCACAGAACCCCTGGACCTCAGCATACCTGCCTTGAATATATTTCTTTTTGCTCCTCCTGTCCTCAGAGATTTAAAGTCACAAGCATTCATTTTGCAGGAGAATGAGTTTCTAAATAAGCAAATAAAACGAAAACAAAACTGTAATCTGTATATTTCCAAACACAGAGTGAGACATTTCTAATAATAAGTTTTAGAAGTTATATTTTCATTTCAGCCTTCTCTTTCTTTTCTCAGCAGGAAATGCACATTGAGACAATTAAGCAATATGCAATTAGTTAACAAGTGTTAAAAGCTTCTTACTCACCCACTGGAGACATTTCTGGGACACTGGCAACATAAGGCCCATCCAAGAACTTTGGCTCATTATCATTAATGTCCTGCACTTTGATGATGAACTCTGATTCAGGCTCTAGTGGTTTCTTGGTGTCAACATCCACAGCCTGAGCCCGGAGTGTGTAGAAAGGTTTTTCTTCTCGATCTAGGCTCCTTATGGCATGAATGTCTCCTGTGGTTTCATCAATGGTAAAAACTGTGCCAGCACCATCTCCTGAAAGTGTATATTTAACAGTGCCCACTCCCTTGTCCAGGTCAGAATGGAGCTTGAGAAGAAAGGGAAAGAAAAAAAAAGGAGGAAAAGAACATTAATGGCTTTTTCTAGGTTTGAAGGCAATTATATTTTCTATTCTTTTCTCTTAAGGTGTTAGAGGACCCAATTTCATAAGCCTGTTACTGCCTCTAAATGCATGCAAAAAACATGGGTAGAATTGTTACACAATATTTTTACTCCCACCTAGTATACCCAGCACAGACAGCATTTTAAAATCTACCTGCTTTTTTCCCATGAATACATTCACTACTAAAACTGCAATGAAGCAGGGCTTTGGATTTGTTATAGCCTGAAATTTAAGACCAAGATTGGAAAACCAGCAATAAACATATCAAACAAAAATGAGATGACATGAGTGACAAAAGCTTTAACAGACATTTGGATTTCAGAGAAGTAGAAGGGAACTACCTAATTTTAATCTCACTCACAAAAGCTTGACAGAACCTAAACTCAAAGTCAAAGATAAACCTGGTTAAAACCCACAGTATATACCTCATAATAACAGTAAATGCTAAACTGAACTAAAAATACTACTTCTTTTACACAAATATTTGAGATTTGTTTCTATCCTGAGACAGTCACATTGCAGACACTGTGAAGCTAGGAGTTCTCTTGCCCATTGGAAGAATACCAAATTCAATCATTTCTGCCTTAACTCTATTGATTCTGCTTTAAATATGAATACACGCATTTTCTAGGCTGTTAGCATGTTAAATCTCTGTTTCTAATTTGAAAAAAAAATACTTGAATACGATTTTTTGTCCATTTAATCTGTGTCTATACTACTATGATGTGGCATTAAACATCATTTCAAATGTGAGAATTTTTGAAATCGAAATACAGTATGATGAACTTCTTTCTCAGTTGTCTTTATCTGTTTCATACTCATCCTTTAAATACATCTAAAAGTTCTGAATAGATTCAAGGTTACATCACTGATGCTGAAATAGCTTTTAAAATATTCACCTGCTTCTCCCATCTAATAAGGACTAAAGAGATCTGCTATAATGGAAATGGGTTGGAATGGAGTTTTCAAGAGTGAATTCCCTTAAGCAGTACAGTAAAGTGATTATGGATATAGGCTTTATTTACATGATGTACTGCCCAAGGTGAAACACAATAGAGGAAACACAGGACATGAAAGGAGATTATGTGGAAAATGAATTACTGAGAAACTAAATGGTTTTGGTAATGGGGCAAGAAGCTAAGCTACAAAGAAAGAGGTAAGGGCAATTATTAACATTTATAGCTATTGCCTTGAAATTGAAAATAGGTCCTTGTGACTGTGGAAGAGGTCATGGTTTGTGGGATAGAGAGAACATGAACATTGTCTCTTCTTTATCTACTTTCTCATCTCCTCATTCCTGCCCAGTGAATATACCAGATTCTGAACTTTCATCTAGCTGCCCCCTGCCTGTGATTTAANCTAAAGCTTAGATGGTTGAGTGTCTTTCTGATTGCCAGCTGAAGGGTTTATGTTTAAGTAGTAACAAATCAGGCTGAATTACATGTGTTATCCGAGCACCTGAATTATACTAGAGAGAAATAATTATTGTTGCTTCCAGTAGCTGGAGAAGAAGATAAAAAATATAACAAGAAGAAAGCAAAGCTGGGGCTTTTAAGAGAAAGAATTGGTGATATACAAA
>VZTM01012371.1:0-13104 GCA_013400555.1 Jacana jacana | reverse complement strand
CTTTTTTGATAAATTATTTCTATATTACGACAACAGAGTCTGAACTTATAATGCTTTGAGGCTGAAAGACAACATACTAGTCATGTTCTTTACAGGCCTGTCCTTCTTTGCATCCACCTTTGAAAACCTGAAGGAACACTGATCTTTAAAATAAGCAATTATGCTAATGTTCTTCTGACTTGCCTTCTGCTACTACAGTTCTGTTTCTTGCTCTGCCATGCTCTCAGCAGTTTTCACATAGCAGTTTGGGTTTTTTTAATAAAAAAAGAACAAATGTTGCTTCAACCTCGCACATAAGTTTACTTTCTTGAAATCTTAACAGATCAAATCTCAGATTTTAAGTCTAAAGTTCAGAGTTCACCAGAAATGGTAGAATCTATTTGTATAGTGACATATAAAATGATCGTGAAATATTAATAAATCTAGTCACAGTTAGACTCAAGAGAAAAGGACCTACACTTCCAGAAATAACTGGCAATGCTTTCAAAAGAGAGATCCTAACATAAAATGTGTTCTGACAAAGAGGATACAGAGAATATACAAACTAATAACTCACACTGGAGAGGAATCGGGTGTCTCTGAAACAGTGAAGTTACCATGATGTTGCCTCCTACCATGAAAAAGGCCTGACACCTTGAAGAGACACCATTACAAGGCATTCACTTGTGTTTGTGCTCTAAAGACTAAGTCCCTCCAATACATGAGGTTTAAAATTACTTTATGACATAAAAGGACAAGGATCTTAAAATACCCCAAATTTGTTTAGAACAGCGCATCTTGCTGACTTTCAATGTTAGTTTTTCTCCCATTTAACTTAGAGATGGATCTTGAAGTCAAGGTACTTGACATAATTCTAATAAAATAAAGAGGGCTTTAACAATTTCACTATAAAAATACCTGAATTTAGCACCTGTCCAGCATTTATTTCATGTTATTGTTATTTAATATTTATGAAATAATAGAATACTTTCCAAAGAACATTAGAAATCTTTTCAACAGTATAAATAAGGAAATAAGCTTCTAAACCAATTGGCAGTAGTAACAAAACATTTGTACATTTGTTGTAGAAAGAGATGAAAATTGAATAATCAAATGCTGCTGTTCATTCTTACAGTAGTCATGCAAAAATACCTATAAGCATGCTTTTAGCACACAGAGAAGAAAAGATGTGAGGCAAGAGATGAAATAAACAAGCAACACTCTACAAAATCACACTATGTTACACTAAAAAATATTAAACTCAACACTTCAGCTGAAGTCCTGGAAGGCGAATAGACTCAGTGTGTATAATTCTGTGTAGGTGTTCTAGTAAAGACAATTAAAATGAATTGATTTTTTTCTATTACTTTTTACCAGCATACAGAAGGAAGTTCAACAGCTTTATGTTTTATAGCTTCTTTGGGGCTTATCAGAACATATGGCTCTGGATATTCTTCTGATCTTACTCCCGATAAATTATTAGTCATTTATGTCCACAAACAAAATGTCTATCTGGATTAATCTATGGAAGAATAATACCCTTCCCTCACAAAAGATGTATTACTTGACACTTAAACAAAAATCTAAATGATAAACTCCGGCTGCTTACTAAAAGAAGCTGAAAATGTCTACAGCTTTTAAATTATCTTTACTGTACTTTTCCCAATTACAGAATAGAAAAATGCTGTCAGAACCTAACGTTTAAGCATACCAGTATAAGAGAGAAAGGCCATCAAAACGCTCTGGCTCATCTTCATCTCCTGGTGAAAGCAGGGACATTCTTCAGCAGAGCAGCAAAGACAACGACAAGGCAACCAAAATACAGTTGAGGTTTCCAATTCTGATGGGTAAAGGTTACAGGCAGGACAATTTCTGCTACTAACTAAAAAAACAATCTAAACAGACAGAGCTCCAGACAAGTGTCTCTGCCTACTTAATCTTCTCTGAAACCCTCTGCGTCACATGGACTAATTCACCTACCCGTAACGTTTACTTTTCCTCTGTTTGCAATGGCAATTTATAGCAACTGATAAATAAGACTGATAAATGCAAAGACTGATAGATAAGACTGATAAATGCAAAGGAGAAAAAATTTATTTGCATTTACTACAAGTGTGACTATTCAACCTTTATCTAGCAGCTAAAGGCAAATCAAATAATTAAAATAGAACAAACTTATTTTCACATATTCTTCCAGTAATTTATTTACACGCCCCCTTGAAACAAGGTCAAAAGCAATAACTCATGACCCTTCTAAAGCAATCTCCCCAGCAGACTGGATTATGCCCATCCACACACAAAAGGGAAAGGCAGCAAAGGAGACAGACTGAAAGCATTAATGAAACAAATGCCATTATGCTATTTGCATTCTCCATCATGGTAGTGACTTGTGTCATGCATTTACTTGGTTTTTAGTCTTCCACTATAAAACAGTCATAAAGTTAGCACAGAATTTGGGTTATATGATTTCCCTAGAAATGGAAGCTGATGTATCAGGTATTTTGTGAAAGTAAATAAAAATGGTGAATCTATATCCTTACACTGCAAATAATCTAGTTAAAAAAGTAAAAAATATACCACCGATCCCAGAGGTAAGGCCTTCTTCTGACATGAGGCTCAGTCTTGCAGAGATATGTATATTTTTCAGAAGTTTGGGGCTTCTGACATCCGTTTGGCTAACTACTATTTTCTTCCAGGCTTGCATCACAAGATGCACTCCCTCCCCTTCTAAAAGATTTTAAAAAGTTTACAGTTTAAAATGAAAACTAAATGTTCTGTGTTCTTCGATGTCTTTGTTTAAGTAGGAAGGTGAATCCTCTCTACAGCAGGGAGTAACCTGACGAGACAGCATCTGTCAGGGTCTGGAGCTGCGCAGCAAGACAGCTTGCCTGGGCGAGGAATGCTTATCTCATTTACCTTTTTTTTTTGAAGTTGTAGTGACTGTGGTTTCATTAGCACATAATTGTTCTGGGGAGAGGATCATTCTGCTTATAGGCAAGGTGCTATATAGAGTTCACCCTTACAGGCCTGCAATCTACAGGCACGGGAGGAGAAGAAGGGTAAACTGACCCACCACCACTAAGAAGCCGATCAGCGATGGAAGTGGGAAAATAAAGCAGCCTTCCCAGATCCCAAAATGTGAAGAGCTCCATTGGCATTGTTTGGGTCGGTCACATCTATTCGGGGATGAACACGTGGCCCTTCACAGTCTTTTCTCAATCAGTTTAATTCTGCTGCTGTTACTGACATTACAGTTCCAAGGAAGAAAAGCCATTAATATTTTTAAGCATTGTATCAATTAGATTCACTTCACGCAAATTCACAGAAGATAAAATACCAATAGCTTTCCTTCAACAGAATTGTTACTGGTTTTGACATTTGTGGTATCAATATCAGGAATATTTGTCAAAACACATCAGTCAGACCAATATGGCTTGTTTCCAGTGTCAGGTTTTCTGCACCCCCCAAGTTAAAAGTATGACTCAAGGCTATGCATTTCCATTATTAAAATGAAAGAATGATTTTCATTAAGCAAGACAAATTTCCCAACAATTTCAGCAAAGTAGCAGTTTCTTATTGCTCCCACCTCTTTTATTAAGAGTTATTATCAGTAATAAATCACTTGTTTAAACAATTGCTCCTCTATCCCTTCTGCAAACTATGCATTGTTCTGCTTCCTGGACTCATTCCCATGGCTTCTATTCTGCTTTACCTTAAAATTCTGCCACTGCTACCCTGCTTTTAATGTTTCTAAAGGACTCATCTAGAAAAATGGTATTATTGCTTCTTTTTCTCTGAATCTTAAGAATATACTCAGCGGACCACAGAGTAGTTTTTACTTCCAGAAAGATCTAGGAATACAGTAACAATGTAAAACCCCATAAAGCCTAGTATCAGTAAGACTAAACTTTCAAGAGACACCGTTTGTTATTTCATGCAGCAAACAAACTAAGATTCTTTTTCAAACAGCTAGTAAACTATCCTATTCTGGCAACATCATTAATTATGAGTCACCTCTCCCAAAGGAAGTTTTGTCATACTTTAGCAACTGAGGTGGATTACAGGATAATTTAGCAGATGACACAAATATCTGCAGTATGATCAGAAGAAAGGTTCACAAGATCTTTTACAAAAGTCCTGTCTTTTACAAAAATCCTGTACAAGTCAATTGTGTAACTGCAGCCTTTCAGGTTCACTAACCCTAAAATGTAAAAATTCTTTAGGATACTAAGGACTACAGCCAAGAGAAAGCTGCATCATACAGCATGAACAAACACTTAATTCTCAGCTCTAAATCCAAACCCACTAATTATTCAAAACACATTTTGCTGATTAGGTCATAAAGATTAAAAGAAAACACATATCATTACAAGGCAATTGTTAAGCATGGAAAAAAAAAAAAGAAAATAAAAGCTTGAGCAACACTGTAATTGTGGAGAAGCATGAATGGTTTGAGGCTAACCCCTTGTGCAGAGAAGGAAGGTATTATTATAAAGTTTAGGTAAACCACAATTAAGATATACAGTCTTGAAGCATTTTACATTGATATCATCTCCCAGAAAAAAAGTAAACAGTATAGAAAATTATAGTCTTCCATCATAACGCAGCTGAAGTGCAGTTATATGCACCTCTCAAGTTCATCTCTTATGGGAAAAATTGCCTTTGGAATACAGTCATCTAGTACCTACTCATATAATATACCTTCCAGGTCAACCTAGCAAACCATAGCTGTTTTGAAGATGCATCTTTGTTTTACAGACCCTGTATTTCCATCAGACATGCAGGGTGTTTGCTTCTTTAGATCATGGTAAAAATCAAGTTACTTTTTTTAATGTTTTACGAATTAAAAAAAAAAAATCAAGTTATTTATGAAATGGCATAAGTAAAAACCTATGCTAAATAGTTTGACAATACTTTGGACTACTGGTTGCTGGATTCTGTTGCACAAGCACAGCAAACATGATAGTCCAGCAAGAGCTGTCTGTGCCTGTTTTTAATTATGGTTTTGATGACAGTGTTGGCCTGGTTACTTACCAGTCTGGGATGGGTCTGGAGTTACAATTTTCAATCACACCTGAATCCAAGTTTGCCATTTAGAATCTGATACAACTTTAAGTGAGCAACATTATAGCTTATCAAAGGAATATAGTTATTATATATTGCATGGCACTGGTAAAAAATAAGCTGGTTCCAAAGCACTACATATAAAGCATTAAAGGCATGCAGATATAGTCGCCTGAAGAAGTAACACATCATAATGCATAAACCTTGTACAGTGTTGGATGTTACCATAGTTAGCCTATATGTATAAGGAAACAATTTGCTATATAGCTTACGTTTTCATCTCTACAGAAGCATTAAGGAATTTCTATGTGGGGCTTTATCTCCACAGAATCAGACGAAATCAAGTGCTGATTAATGTAATTAAAAGATTAAGAGGTATTTCTTCCCTTTATGTGTAAATTTGCCGATGCTGGTATTAGCTTTTCTAAGAACCCCCTTCAGAGTGTTTCAGTATCAAATTATTTTAAGATTTTATCAATACAAGCTCCTACTAATGAAACTGCAAGAATTTTTTGTATTACAATCCAGCAATTCCTGTGTAGGGGGGGAAAAGTACTTACTTTGTATCTGGATTTGTTACGGGATCTGTACTGGACATCTTCTGAGGTGCACTATTATAACAAAAGTTCAAAATGAAGGATTCTTTCCCATGAAGCACTGGGTCGTAACCAAGATAATAATTGCTGTAAAAAAGGAGAGATCCTTTTTTGAAATTTACAGGCCTACGCTTATTTTCAGTCACTGACAACAATTCTTACTTAGTACTGACTGGCTGAAATCAAGTGCGAAAAGAAGCTTTTAATGATAAAACAGAGACAATTCATTGCTGAAAACAGCAAGCAGCTAACACTCAGACTTCACTGTGTATTGTACATCTGACAGCCTAATTTCCTCTTTATTTATGAGGTAGGATCCCCTGTGATTAAAATCTTCTAAAAAATTAAGTAACCGAGATTACAGTTCCAGGATAAAGTAATATATAACTGCTAAAGACAAAACCAATATTTTTTTCTTTTTCCCAGCAAAGGATACTTGGGGAGGAAATGTTGCTTTCAACATGATAAGGTGTTTTAGATTTCTTGCTTTCTTACATAAAAATTACTTTAGTACTCAGTGCCTACGGAAATCTCAGCTGAAGTATGTAACACACAGGCCAAAATACAGGCAAAACGTGGTTATGTACCACTAACTGGAAAAAAAAATCCAACCCCAGTCAGTCACATTGTATTTTTATTAGCACATACAGCAGGTCAACAAGAAATACAACCCCAAATGTGTTGAGCTATATTTGAAAGAACAAAAAGTGCAAAAGCACTTAATGCCAAACTGTCTGTCTGTATGGGCAGCAAACCCTCCCTCAGGAGCTGCATGGCCAAACCCTCGCACAGCCATGAACCAGAAGAGAGGTTACTCCTCAGATGCAGAACAAGGACAAGGAACTCCCTGAGCAACGCACAGGCAAAGGTGGCCACAGCTGCCAGTGGTACCAGTGACGCTACACATCTGGGCTAAAACGAAGTAGGGTCCCTAGGTGCAGGGTCAGCTTCCACAAAAACACGCTGACCAATTCCTATAGGTCTGTATTACTTCACATGCAAAGAAAACCTGTTAAATTTACCATGCAATACCATAAATTTTCCTGTGGTAAGTGTGTTCAGGTCTCTCACTAAATGATCAAAAACAATGCCATCTAAATACGCAGAAAATACCACAAGGTGGCTTCGCTCTGGGCTTTATCATCCTCTCACTCAACGTGAAATGAAGCAGCAAGCAGGAGCTGCCCCAAGCCGCTGTGCGAATCCCACCGCTGGAGCCAGCAGAGGAGCAGAACAGAGCTCTAGTTCTGCGAGCAGAGTTCCTTACACCGGCTGGGACCAGTCCTGCCAGAGAGATGGCATTTCTGAGTGCGCCTGACCCTGCCTGCCCTCAAGTTACTGCTTGCTTGTACAACGGGCACTCAGCCGCTCCACTGCACGCCAATGCCTGTGCCTGAACAAAACATCGGTACGCTAAAAGAGGAAGACAAAACTAAATCAGTTTAGTTAAAAAGTTGAGTTAAAAAAACTAAACAAAACATGAAACAAAGCACCACTGGCAAGTCAGCAGTCTGTATCCACAGCCCCCAGGAGAGGGAGCGCTGCGGGCAGACAAAGGGATGGAGTCTCCTCCTCTCCGTTAAACACCCGCGCACCGCTGATCGGCACCGGGTGCTGCCGACGGAGGAACAAGGCGAAAAGACGAGGGACGCTGGCGACAAGGCCCCGTTCCCGGCGCCCTCACAGCCCCACAGGAACCAGCCAGGGACGTCCCCACATCCACCCCCGTCCCGCTCCTTCCTCCCCGGCATTAGGGCCGCCGGGGTACTTAGCGGGGATAATCGCCTCCTCTCACCGCGCTTCGCTCGCTTAACCCGCTTCTGACCGACTTTCCGGCTGCCGCCCAGCGCCAGCCCGCCCCGGCACCAGCCCGGCGGGGTCCCCGGGAGAGCCCGGGGCTGCTGCAGTTACCTCCAGAGAGGGAGAGACAACCGGCGGGGCTTGGCGGGCAAACCCCCGCGNTCACCGCGGGGCCGGGCCCCCTCTGGGCCCTGGTGCTGGGTCGGGCCTTTCCCCGACAGGGCCCTAGCGGGGGGCGTCCGGGGGGGAAGGCTCGGTACGGCCTGTGGGCTGCAGGCAGGCAGGCGGCGACCCCGCCGGGGGCCCGCGGGGTGCGGAGCTCCAACCCCTTCACCCGCAGACAGGAGGAGGAATGGCAGCGTCGGAACCGGTCGGCGCTGGCCTACATCGCCGCCGCCGCCGTGGGCATGGTGGGCATGTCCTACGCGGCCGTACCGCTCTACCGCCTCTACTGCCAGGTAACCGGGAAGCAGGGAGGAGGAGGTGGGAGGGCGGAAGGGCCGGCGCCGGGCACTCACCGCCGTCCCTCTCTGCCAGGCGACGGGGCTGGGCGGGACGACGGGCGCGGGGCACAGCGCGGAGCAGATCGAGAGGATGGAGCCCGTCAGGGACCGCCTCATCAGGGTCACCTTCAACGCGGACGTGCATTCCAGCATCCAGTGGAACTTCAAACCCCAGCAGAGCGAGATCTACGTGAGTGACCGCCTTTCCCCGCCCCGCAGCTACGTACAGCGGGAAGGGAGCAACTCGTGTTTTGTCCCGGTGGTGCAGAGCCAGGGATGCTCCTGTCAGGGACAACGCACAGCCCCTGCGGTGTCCCCTGCTACCGGAGGAGCAGAACCGCTGCTGCCTCCCGCGGTGCGGTTAAAGGGGTGTTGCTCCCCTGCCCTCCCATCAAGCTGCCAAAAAGGCATTGGACACTTAGACATACCTCTGGGTGCCCCTAGTACCTGCTCTTCTTGCCTCTATCGTTGTAGGACTGCTTCTGTATTTAAAAAAAACCAAAGATTTTAATCTAATTTTAATTGGTTTCCGAGTCCAGTACTGAAAGAATGATCACCTGAGAAATGAAAGGTATGCCATATATAAATCTGCATATTAAAAAGCTCTGTACATGCCCAAATTGCTGAAAATAATAGAACTCTCAGTGGTAAACTGGGTAAGATTAAAAATGCATGCATGGAGCATTAATGCTTTGAAGAGAGGTGAATTGCCTATAAAGAAAATATTCATGAAGTAACGTGCTTGAAAGAGCAAAAGAGAAAATGAACTAATTCCAGCTAAAGTCTAAAAGACCTCTGGGGGGAGGAAGGCTCCAGTGGGTTAAAAATCATTGTGCAATTACTTTGTACAGGTGGTACCAGGAGAGACTGCACTCGCATTTTATAAAGCGAAAAATCCCACTGACAAACCAGTAACTGGAATCTCTACCTACAATGTTATACCCTTCGAAGCAGGACAGTATTTCAATAAAATACAAGTAAGCGTGAACAAAGATTACATTTTCCTTTACAGCAATGAGAATCATTATCCATAAATGCATGTTTTTTTGTTTTAATCCTGAATACCATTCTTTATATGCTAGCATTTTAAGAAAATACCTTGACTGTTTTTCAAATGACAGTGCAACAGCTCATTCTCAGACTGTCTGTCTTCATAACAAGCTGCATTCACACTAGAGAGGCTCCCAGATACATGATATTTAGTACTAGTGACACTGAGGGCAGGCAGTAACCATGTGAGCCAGCCTGGCCAATTTGCATGTTTGGACACTACATTAAAGCTTTTTTTATTATTTTTTCCCCCTCCTGTAACACAAGAGGAACAGAATTGCTGCGCTGTTGCTCATATAGTTGATACTCCCCAGGATTTTGGGGACATACAGGGAATGCGAGTTGATTTTAAAATACAGAACTTTCTGTCCTGTTGGCAGAAACAAAGTTTACCACAGCTGTTGCCTAATTGGTTTGGGTTTTCTCCTCCCTCCTACAGTGTTTTTGTTTTGAAGAACAGCGGCTAAATCCTCAAGAGGAAGTGGACATGCCTGTCTTCTTCTACATTGATCCAGAATTTGTAGAGGACCCTAAAATGGCTAAAGTTGATTTGATCACCCTCTCTTACACCTTTTTTGAAGCAAAGGAAGGGCAGAAGTTACCACTTCCTGGATATCAGTAATGGACAGTTTGACTTCTGCTGACCGGACTACCAGTTTTGAAACCATTTCTCAACAGAAGGAAAAGCTGCAGGAACGTTATGCCATATGAAATTATATTATTAAACCACAATGGGCACATGCTGCTGTTATGAAAGTTTGTATTTCTATTTTTTAAAACAAAAAGTTACATAATATTATTTCTTAGGGATAGTGTTTCTTCATTGGACAACAAAAGGGAAGACGCTGTTCCCAGAAGAGAGGGTTTTCTCAAGCCATCTTTTTATAAGATGATACACGGTATCTAAATACTGTGAGGCCAGTTTTTGACCCCAAATGTAAATTGTGATCATTTCAATACAGAGAATCAAATCTGTTTATTAAGCTTCTAAAATTGCATTGCTGGCTCTGAAGAGTAACTTCCATGTAAGTTGCTTTATAAAAAAGGTAAAAGGGTTACTTTAAAAAAAGGTGAAAACAGGTAACCAGTTAATGAAATCTCAGAACTAAACAAAGTTAGTTTAACTAACCTAGGTAGGTAGTTAAACCCTTCCGTGGCACAGGAGGATATGATTAAGAAGATGATGCACCCTCTTGAATTATTACTGAATCGGTAGTTCATTTAGTAAGAGCAGACTGCTCTGAAACTGTTGATGTTTGAACGAGGAACAGTAATGTACATGTACACATGTCAAATCTATTTAGAAATGCCACCTTCAAATTTCCATGTTGTGTTCAGCTCATTTAAAATACCTGCACTGCTAATGACTGCTCTTTCACTCCACAGAGGGCCATAGGCTGCACACCTCTACACAGAGACAAGCTTGGCTTACGTATGAGATGCTTTGAGGGGAAGGACAGTAAATAAACAACTGCTCTAAATTAATAGCATAGCAGTCCCCTCAGAAACCCAAAGCCCATCCAGAGGTTAAGTCTGACAAAGCCTGCCCAGCAGCACATGGGTTGTTAGAGGTAACTCCAGGTACTCTGATTACCACCAGAACATGTAACCCTGTAATTTAGGTAACTTTTCATCATTATTGTGGGGTAGGGATAATAACACTTTAGCACAGCTTTGCAAATGAGGAGGGAGTTGCAGAGCAAGTTTGTGACCGGCTCGTTTTCAGGCAGGAATTAATCTCAGCCCAGGATCTCATCTGCTAGGCCAGTTCTTTCTACCCCTTTGAGCAGATGAGATCTAACAGAGACTAGTGTGCCTTTTTTGGGGCTCTAAAAAAGTAATAGGTATATCAGAAATAAATTGCAGTTACTTCAGTCTTCATTATGTTTGCATACAGTAATTCAAATGCTACCTTTAAAATGCATTATTTTACCAAATCTGTGTGTTGTGAAAATAGATTCTGGATGACATTCATGTCGGGTCTTCACTGTATTTATTAAAGTTTTTAAATGTTTCATTCTTTCATCTTTCTAATGCATTTTATCCATCAGAACACGTGGAACCCCCACAAGTGAAATACATCTGTATGCAGATAGCAACAAGCTTTGTACTTACAGTTCAGAAAAAAACTACTAAAAATATCAAGAGAAATCTTTCAATCCAGGCTGAGGGGAGAGGGAGAATCAAAAATTCTTACCTGGGCTGTCTTTAGTCCATTGTCTTTTTGAAAGTTGAACTGATTATGACAGTTCTCCACACCTTGCTTTATTCTGGCCACGTGCTTCAGAAGAAAAGGAATATCTCCCTGGCAAGTACCAGTTTCATTAAAAAGTGTGTTTTCCTCCAGGTTTGAAAGCCTAGATTTACGCAGATACTGACCACATTCCAACTATAAAGCAAGCTCTAACCTGAGTAATTAGCCAGCTCCCTTTCATGTATCTGCGACCATTTTGCTTCTTGAAATACAGGCAAGTTCATTTTGCAGTCTTCCATTATGGATTACCATACTGAAATAGCATATTTTCATTTGTTACACTTCAGCGTGCTGTGGTTTTACCAATACAACTGAGCTGCAGGGAAAAATCAATCCACCTCACATCCTATTTTCAGCAGTTTTCTCTGGCTGCTGGCCAGACCACTGCCAGTAATACAAGAGAAATAATAATAAAGCAGCTTACCTTTTCTCCTCTTCTTCAAGGCTGGGCTTTTGATGGAAGTGTTTTAATGGTCCTATTGCTAACACCACAGATGCACACTAAAAAATGTAGGTATTATTTGAAGTATTTTGTGGATTACGCACGTCAGTCTAGTGAAAACTCGGAAACGATGCATTTCCTTTTATTTGGAATTTTATGCTACAAGAATTGCAAAACTGAGAACATCTTATCACTGAAACAGTTAACGAGCATTTATAATGCAGTATCTCACAAAAAGTTATCAGCTTATCAGCTATCAACATAGACTACGTTCTCAAAGTTTACATCGATTATAAATTCAGAGAACTAGGCCTGTTAAAGTGCACATTTTACATTCAGCATTAAAATAGATAAGGCACTTATTAAAAGAGAAAACTGTTATTAACAAGGTTAAACGACTAACTGTGTAACTATTGCTCATCTGCATTGTAGATAATTACTTTTTCCTTCACCAGAACAGCAATCTCTGCAGGGCAGGAACATTGAAAGAAATGATTGATCCCCCTCCAATATTTACTGAGTAAATAAAAGCAACACCACCACCACAGGAACAAGCAGGGTTTTTTTCTGTTCTGTTAATCATGGATGACAGCACTTTGTGTCCCAGCTCGGGTTCTTGGCAAGACAAAAATCCAACTATTTTGTGGGCTTTAGAAGAAACCAGAATCTGTATTCAGACTATGCACACAGGAAAGTAACACTGCATGTCTTCAGATGGCTATCAAGAGGCCCAATTTTAGAAATTGTCCCACATATCAAAACCCCCCTATAAATTTCTAGGGAGATTAACACAGACAGCAATGAGATCAAAGTAGAAACTGGGATTCTGCAGTTTCTGTAAACAATGTTCTGTTCTGTTTGCTGCCCCTTTAGGGGAAAAGCAATACAAAGGAACAGTTAACTTGAAAGAAAAGCTTTCCTCTATACTTGCAAGTGTCCTTTGGTTTACGTGTGTGTCACCTGCTACTTTATACACAGGTGAATTTGGAAATCGTATTTTAAAGGCCCCCAAAATATTTTACAAATACTCACGTATTTGAAGAATACACAGTTGAACATTTAGGACAAATTATCATGGTGTATATCCAAGTAACTTTTCAACTTCCACACAGCTTAGTGCTCCAATACATTTTGTGTCACAATACAAAACCTGTTCTGTTATTCACTTGTGCATTAGAAGAAGCGCTGCAGGGACCAGCATCAGAGAACGCTTGCTCAGTAAAATATTTCCCCTCTGCTTTCAGCATTCTGTGTCCTTTTTAACCTCTGTCTTCAGCACAGCATCTATTTCTTCATAAATAGCTCTGAAAGAAGAGAAACAGGGTGACTCCTGTATCACAGTTGTTTCATTTGGATAAAATGCACCGACAAAATCCTGCCCAGCCATGAACTACAAAGAGTTTATAGGGTTTGCCA
>VZTM01012370.1:34730-49772 GCA_013400555.1 Jacana jacana | reverse complement strand
TGGGCTGCCCAGGGAGGTGGTGGAGTCCCCATCCCTGACTGTGTTTCAGAGTAGATTGGATGTGGTGTTGAGGGATCTGGTGTAGGGGAGAACTTGTAGAGTAGGGCTGATGGTTGGACTGGATGATCCCAAGGGTCTCTTCCAACCTGAATGATTCTATGATTCTATGATTCTATGATTCTAATCCCCTCTCTGGATCTGCTGGCAACGCACCTTGAGATGCAGCCAAGGGTTGGATTGGCCTTCTGGGCAGCAAGGGCTCAGCAGAACCAGCTTTTGCCCATCCCATGGGGGTATCACCACCACCAGCACCACAGCAATGAGGCCTGTTTATATAAATAAAAAAACCCAGGAATCTTCTTTAGAAACTTTACCAGATGTTGTTCTGGGTAAAAAAAGTACGAAATCTGTCAGGTGTGGGAGGACTCAAAGCATCGTAGGAAAATCTGCATCGTCGTGGGTGATTTTTCCATAGAAGAACAAAAAGATACATAACTATGAATAACTTTCACTTGCTTGCCCCTGGAGTAAATAGGTGTTTGCTAAGGGAACGAGCATGACTTGCTTTCCCATCGTGAAGGGCAGCCCATTTTCCTCTCCAGTGAGCTGTGGCAGCAGTGGCATCTCTAAGGCCACTGGATTGAGCTTGTTTGAGCCACGGTTCCCTTCCAGGAGAGCGTCAGCTGGGGATGTAGTGCAAAACCCTGCATGGCTTGGATGGGGAGCACTGGTAAGAGGTGCAAAAGGAGGAAGGAAACGTATGTTTTCAACCACAGATCTCAGGGCTGACCCTGCTTTTGCCTTCCTCTGCCCCAGCTCACCCTTTCCTGGTAGGTCCCTGTCATCATGGTGGCTCAGGCTGTGGTTTTAGGGGTGCTTCCAGGCTTTTCTCTCGCTGCACAGAGCAGAGCTGCTGTTTCTTCTTGCCCCTTGGCTCTGGTTTGGGATGGAGATGCACCACTGCAGGGAGGAAAGATGGGATCCCCGTGGTAGCTGCAGGGAGGAAGAAAGGGATGGGGTTCAACACAGGGTTCTACAGACCAGCAGAGCAAGAAGAATGGACATTGTGATGACCTTTGGGTCAACCCTGTCTAAATACAGCCACAGCATTTCCTTGGCTGCCTTCAGTCTCAGGGTTTTGGCCTGTCCAAAGCAGGGGAAAAAAGCAACCATCATCAGAGTAACCACAGGCTGCAAGTGCTTGAAGGCATCAGCTGGGCTTTCCCCCATGGATGTAGAGCCCCAGCACAACAGCTTACCCCCAGCAAACGCCATAATAACACGTGGGAAAAGCAGAGACCTGCTCTGTCCACAGAGATGTTTCTGCACCACCAGCTTTGGGCTTCGTTTCTGGAGGTCCAAAAGGAATTTCAGGTGCCTTAGGACAAGCTGTCCTCGTGCCATTTGCCGTTCACGGAACCCTGGGACCACCATCAGAAGATGGTGAGGCTGCCTGGAAATGACGTGTCCATACTGAGCTGTGGGTACATTTTCCCACTGCAGAGTCCACCAAACCAGATCCCAGTAGCCTAAAGATTGGCCTATGGCTCGGACCTTCTCACTGCCAAAACCAATATTCCTCTCCTTTCATGCTCTTCCTACCTTAATTTGCCTTTCCTGAACTCCTGGTGGTTTCTCCAGACCAAGGACCATCCTGCTCAGCGGCATCATCCAGCAAACACTCAATACAGCACAGCCCTGGGACTATTTGGAGATTTATTTGCCTCCTCCCATCAGCCATGACATATTGAGACCATTTATTCTACGACCACATTCCAGCTTTACCCTTATTTGATAGCCTCTTTCTTTGATGTTCCGGGAATGACATTTAACGTTAACTTTAGTGACAATAAGAGTTTGCTCTTTTCATCTCTTTTTTTTTATTTATTCATAAATCAATCACACCAGATCCAGAACAGTTTTATTCCTCTGCCTTGAAACTTGTCAGTAGATTTCCAGCACCAAAGTATCCTGAATAATCCCATTTGATGGATGATCACAGCAAAGCCATAAAGCTGTCACGATCTCAGGCAGGTGATGAGGATAAAGCCGTTAGTGGGCAAACTGGTTCCAGTCGAGACCAGGGTTTTGTTTGTTTTTTTTTCCTAACAATTCCAGTTTAATCCTGCCTCTGTGAGCCTGAACCATTTCTCGGGGGCGTGTCCTGGATTGTGGGGTACTACCCATTTTCCAGTTCCTGAGTATCACAGAATCAAAGAATCTCAGGGATTGGAAGGGACCTGGAAAGATCACCCAGTCCAATCCCCCTGCTGGAGCAGGAACACCCAGAGCAGGTCACACAGGAATGCCTCCAGGCGGGGTTGGAATCTCTCCAGAGAAGGAGACTCCACCACCTCCCTGGGCAGCCCCTGACAGTGTTCCCTCACCCTCACTGTGAAGAAGTTCCTCCTCATCTTGAAGTGGAACCTCCTCTGTTCCAGCTTGCACCCATTGCCCCTTGTCCTGTCATTGGATGTCACTGAGAAGAGCCTGGCTCCATCCTCCTGACACTCACCATCAACATTCAGGAGGTCACCCCTCAGTCTCCTCTTCTCCAAGCTCAAGAGACCCAGCTCCCTCAGCCTTTCCTCCTCTGGGAGATGCTCCACTCCCTTCATCATCTTGGTAGCCCTGCCCTGGACTCTCTCCAGCAGTTCCCTGTCCTTCTGGAACTGAGGGGCCCACAACTGGACACTAGATTCCAGATGGGATCTCACCAGGGCAGAGGAGAGGGGGAGGAGGACCTCTCTCCACCTACTGACCACCCCCCTTCTACTCCACCCCAGGATGCCATTGGCCTTCTTGGCCATGAGGGCACAGTGCTGGCTCATGGGCATCCTGCTGCCCACCAGGACCCCCAGCTCCCTTTCCCCTACGCTGCTCCTCTCCAACAGGTCATTTCCCAACCTCTACTGGTCCCTGGGGTTGTTCTTGCCCAGATGCCAGACTCTACACTTGCCCTTAGCCAAAGTTTAGTAGTAGTAGTAGTTTACTTGAGTAGCCAAAGTTTAGCTCGTCTTTTACCATCTATCCCTGGCAACATATCGTATCCCAACCCAGGTGGTCATATTCCATCTGCTGAAGCTTTTCCCTGCCCTTTTGCTTGGGCACAGTGTCTGTCTGTCCGTCCTGCTCTCTTCCTGGCTGTTGCACTGCAGCTGGTGAAGCCCCTCCCCAGCCCCTCCGGCTCCGCGGGTGACATGGAAAGGGGTCAGAAAAGGGAAAGCTGCTCTGGGGAACACCCGAAACAAAAGGAGGAGCGTTGCCCTTGCTCAGCGTTTCCCCTGTGCAAGACCTGTCTTGTCTGGGTGCAATTTCATCCTGTGACGCTCCAAAGTCATGCAGAACCAAATGTCTCCCAAGGGGGCGAGTGACACTTCCTCCTCACCCTTGGAAAAAAGCCTCTCCCGTGGTGTCAGCACATCTCATCTGCAAACAGGTGCCTCGTGGGAAAGCTTGGATGGATTTTATGGGAAGCAGGTCTATGCACCCTGGCTGTATCCAAGCCCTGGTGGCTCTGATTTGCGGTCATGCAGTCCCCTCTGGATATAAAGCACCAGCCTCGAGGGCTGGGTCCAGTTTTGGGCTTCTAGCTACAAAAAAAGACATTGAAGGGCTGGAACGTGTCCAGAGAAGGGCAATAGAGCTGGAGTCTGGATCATAAACCCTGTGAGGAACGGCTGAGGGAGCTGAGGGTGTTCAGCAAGGAGAAAAGGAGGCTGAGGGGAGATCTTCTCACTCTCTACAACTCCCTCAAAGGAGGGTGTAGCCAGGGGGGCTAAACCTAAAGGATTCTATGATATGCTTGTGCAGAGATAGACCTGGAGAAGCTATTTGTCTTTTGGCTGGAAGGACGATCCCAAAGGGTGGTGCTCAATGGAGTTCAATCCAGCTGGTGGCCGGTCACCAGTGGTTCCTCAGGGCTCAGTGTTGGGGCCTTTCCTTTTTAATATCTTCATTGATGATGTCGATAGGGACATAGAAAACACCATCAGTGAGTTTGCAGATGACACCAAGTTGGGTGGGAGTGTTGATCTGCTTGAGGGCAGGGATGCTCTACAGAGGGACTGGGATAGACTGGATGGATGGGCCAATGTTAATGGCATGGCCTTCAACGAGGCCAAGTGCCGGGTCCTGCACTTGGGCCACAACAACCCCANGGGGAGACCTCATCCCTCTCTACAACTGCTTGAAAGGGCATTGCAGAGAGGTTGGTGCTGGTCTCTTCTCACGGGCAATGAGCGATAGAAGGAGAGGGAATGGCTGCAAGCTGCAGCAGGGTAGGGTTAGGATGGACATTAGGAAAAAGTTTTTCACAGAGAGAGTGGTCAGTCAGTGGAATCAGCTGCCCAGGGAGGTGGTGGAGTCCCCATCCCTGACTGTGTTTCAGAGTAGACTGGATGTGGTGTTGAGGGATCTGGTGTAGGGGAGAACTTGTAGAGTAGGGCTGATGGTTGGACTGGATGATCCCAAGGGTCTCTTCCAACCTAAATGCTTCTATGATACTCCTCCTTGCATTTCCAGCTGTGCAGCCCACATCCCAGGTCCAACGTGGCGGGAGAGGGCTGGGGCAGCGCCTGGACCTTTCTGTGCGGGCCAGAGACGTTGTGCAATGGGGCTGGGGAAGTGAAAAAACAACTTCTCCAGTTTCTGTCTGGGGACAGATGGCCAGCAGCTATACAAACCCTCCCACGTTTATTCAGCAGTGACCCCGCTGCACTCCCAGGGCAGGCGAAAGCAGCCGAAATGAACACAGCAGACGGGGGGAAGCTCTCTGAAACTGCTCCAGTTTGGGTTACCAGTTGGTAGGGAAATGTAAAAGAGCAGGGATGGGGAAATCTAAGAGTTTCTTGGGACACTTTCACTGCTGGGGCTGCCTCCTTAGATCTCCCGCAGCACCGGCAAATGTAGCCCGAAAATAGGAGGCATTATTTGGGGGAGAAAAAGGGAGGTGTGGTGGGTGCCACTGGCAGGTTTTACAGGAATGAGCTGGTCTCCACGCTGAGATTTTCCCTCCCCAGGAGCTTTACAGACAGGCACAAGCAGTGGTTAAAAATAATCATCCCCTTTTTGGTGAGCAAGGTGTCTGCCGGCTGGTTATTTTAGGGACTCGAGGAAACAGGGTCCCCGCTGGGACCCACACTTGCTGGAAGAAGCAGAAGGAAGCGTTTGTAGGGAGCCTGACCTTGTCATGGGGGGGGGGAAGAATTCTTTTGGTTGGTTGGTTGGTTGGTTTTTCCAGGTTTTCCCAGTTTATTGGTTTAACATAAGGAGTAGCTTCTCCCACCTTATTTGTCACTCCGGCGGGGACGCCGGGTTCCGCACAGCCAGAGGGAAGCTCTGCAGAAGCTTCATACTAAGCAAGGAAAAGCTTTCTGTCCCAGAGCAGGTCGTGTATCTGCCCCACCCTCTCCTTTTTTTTCTTTCCCAGCTCCTTTGGCTGCCCTTTTGGCAGGTGCAATAGCGGGCAAGTGAAGGCAGGAGCCCGGCTCGTGGGCAAGTTGCCATCATGGAATCATTCAGGTTGGGAACTGTAGACCTGTCAGCCTGACCTCGGCAGCAGGGAAGGTGATGGAGCAGATCATCTTGAGTGTCATCACAAACCGTGTGATGGACAACCAGGGGATCAGGCCTGGTCAGCAGGGGTTTATGAAAGGCAGGTCCTGCCTGACCAACCTGATCTCCTTCTGTGACAGGATGATCCCATTGTTGGATGAGGGGAAGACAGTGGATATCGTAGACCTGGACATTCCAAAAGCATTTGACACTGTCCCCCACCACATTCTCATGGAAAAACTGGCTGCTCAGGGCCTGGATGAGTGTGTGATCTGCTGGATCCAGCACTGGCTGGAAGGACGGTCCCAAAGGGTGGTGCTCAATGGAGTTCAATCCAGCTGGTGGCCGGTCACAAGTGGTTCCTCAGGGCTCAGTGTTGGGGCCTTTCCTTTTTAATATCTTCATTGATGATGTCGATAGGGACATAGAAAACACCATCAGTGAGTTTGCAGATGACACCAAGTTGGGTGGGAGTGTTGATCTGCTTGAGGGTAGGGAAGCTCTGCAGAGGGACTGGGATAGACTGGATAGATGGGCCAATGTTAATGGGATGGGCTTCAACGAGGCCAAGTGCCAGGTCCTGCACTTGGGCCACACCAACCCCAGGGATGGCTCCAGGCTTGGGGAAGTGTGGCTGGAGCTGCCTGGCAGAAAAGGCCCTGGGGGTGCTGGGTGACAAGGGGCTGAACATGAGCCAGCAGAGTGCCCAGGTGGCCAAGAAGGCCAAGGGCATCCTGGCTTGCATAAAGAGTAGTGTGACCAGCAGCAGTAGGGAGGTGATTGTCCCCCTGTGCTCAGCACTGGTGAGGCCACCCCTTGAGTCTTGTGTCCAGTTCTGGGCACCTCAGCACAAGAGAGATCTGGAGGGGCTGGAGCGAGTGCAGAGGAGGGACACGGAGCTGGGGAAGGGCCTGGAGAATAAATCTTATGAAGAACGGCTGAGGGAGTTGGGACTGTTTGGTTTTAGGAAGAGGAGGCTGAGGGGAGACCTCATCCCTCTCTACAACTGCTTGAAAGGGCATTGGAGAGAGGTTGGTGCTGGTCTCTTCCAACCAATATGATTCTATGATTCTATGAAGACACCCTTGGGATCATCGAGTCCAACCCTCAGCCCTACTCCACAAAGTCCTCCCCTACACCAGATCCCTCAACACCACATGAGTGGGTGCTGAGCCAGCAGATATGCATGGAAACGTCCCCCTTGCAAGGGTCATACTCACAAAGAGGGATCCCAGACTGGGGAATTTATGGTCATATGGGCTTTTTAAAAGAGTTGTTGTTGTTGTTGTTGGGTGTGCAGACTTGCCAGCAGACTCTTAGCTCTCTGAAGTACCAAACAGCTGGACGCTGAGGAAGCCACAGTCAGTAACAGCTTGAACAGATTTTTGGAAAACACGGCCGTTTTAGAGCAGGGAGAAGAGACCCCTAATTGAAAAATAAAATATGAAAGGAAGCTGGGTTTTATCTTTGCATTTGAAAAACCCCAGGCTCTGCCAAGAAAAGCCAGGGAAGGAGTTTTACTGCTGTTGCCTTGTAGTGGTTCTCCAAAAAGGGCACGTGGCACTGGCAGGGAGGGATATTTCCGACCTCCCCGGTCTCAGTTTGAAAAGAGATCGTTTTAGCCCGTCTCAGGAATTAAGAGCATTTAATTCCTGGTGAATAAACTCTAATGTCTGACTCACATCAAATTTGTGCAGCGGGGCCGGCGGCTGAGCACTGATGTGGGGTGTCAGGGCCGGGCCTGCTGGCTCTGACTCGCTGGTGAAAAACACCCTGTGGTTTTCCACAGAGGAAACCACACTCTCCCTGAAGGCTTTCTGCTGTCACACCTGTCTGGTAGCCCATCTCGTCTAATTAATGCCCTCCTGTTCCAGTGATTCTCCTAAATCCTGCAGAACCAGGGAGGGGATTGCACTTCCAAGGATTTCTCCCCTCCCTTGGCCTCCTGCTTGTTGATGGGATGTTGGACACTTGCCTTGCGTGTGCAGTCATATCATGAGGTTGTGATTATGGAAGCTTAGACTCCTAGTTTGGGTTGGAAGGGACCTTCAAGATCATCCAGTTCCATCCAGGGACACCTCCCACCACACCAGGTTGCTCCAAGCCCCTTCCAACCTGGCCTTCAACCCCTCCAGGGATGGGGCAACCACAGCTTCTTGGGGCAACCTGGGCCAGGCTCTCACCACCCTCACAGCAAAGAAGTTCTTCCCCACATCTCAGCTTCATCTCCCCTCTTTCAATGTCAAACCCTCCTCCTCATCCTCTGGCTCCCCTCCCTCACCAAGATTCTCTCCCCATCACTCCTGATGGACCTGAGATGCTGGACCTTCCATTGCTTCTCTTCAACCAGCAGCGAGCAGTGGCAGCATGAGACCCAGGGCACAGGTTCTGGGAGCACCTGAATAATTTCCTGTAAGCACCAGCTGAGGCTAAATGAAGCAGAGACACTTGCACCCATCTGATTTCCAGCTGCAGAGTGTTGTTTCCCTAAACAGGGAAGGAATAAAGAGGGGAGCTGCAGGGTCTGCCCTTTTCCATGGGCCAGGAGTGGAGAGGATGTCACAGAATGATATAGAACCATAGAATGTTTTGGGTTGGAAGGGACCTTAAGGGTCGTGTCCCTTCCATACAGCTGCTGCCCCGTGGGAAAGATGTGGCTAAAAAAAGGATATCAACTCTTTGGTTTGAGTTTGGCTGAGGCTTCGAGGAGCAGAAGAGTGGGAAGGGGCTGGAAGAGGCGAGGAGTCTGTGGTTGCTCCTCTTTTCCTCCTGCTCCGGGTGGCTCTGGGTCAGCCCCTCTTGCCTTAGGAGGTGAAAAATATTTTGCCTCTGTCCCAAACACTATCTTTGCCTGGATCTGTTCCTCCTGCATTTGCTGCCTGCTCTCCTTTCAGGAGCAAAGACACTACCACAGCAGTTTGTCGTGGCACACGTGGAGATGCAGAGAAAATCATAGAATCACTCAGGTTGGAAGAGACCCCTGGGATCATCCAGTCCAACCATCAGACCTACTCTGCAAGTTCTCCCCTACACCAGATCCCTCAACACCACATCCAATCTACTCTGAAACACAGTCAGGGATGGGGACTCCACCACCTCCCTGGGCAGCTGATTCCACTGACTGACCACTCTCTCAGCTTGCAGCCATTCCCTCTCCTTCTATCACTCATTGCCCGTGAGAAGAGACCAGCACCAACCTCTCTCCAATGCCCTTTCAAGCAGTTGTAGAGAGGGATGAGGTCTCCCCTCAGCCTCCTCTTCCTCAAACCAAACACTCCCAGCTCTCTCAATGGTTCCTCGTAAGCCTTATTCTTCAGGCCCTTCCCCAGCTCCGTGTCCCTCCTCTGCACTCGCTCCAGCCCCTCCAGATCTCTCTTGTGCTGAGGTGCCCAGAACTGGACACCAGACTCAAGGGGTGGCCTCACCAGTGCTGAGCACAGGGGGACAATCACCTCCCTGCTGCTGCTGGTCACACTATTCTTTATGCAAGCCAGGATGCCCTTGGCCTTCTTGGCCACCTGGGCACACTGCTGGCTCATGTTCAGCCCCTTGTCACCCAGCACCCCCAGGTCCTTTTCTGCCAGGCAGCTCCAGCCACACTGCCCCAAGCCTGTAGCCATCCATGGGGTTGGTGTGGCCCAAGGGCAGGACCTGGCACTTGGCCTCGTTGAAGGCCATGCCATTAACATTGGCTCATCCATCCAGTCTATCCAAGTCCCTCTGCAGAGCATCCCTGCCCTCAAGCAGATCAACACTCCCACCCAACTTAAGTGTCATCTGCAAACTCACTGATAGTGTTTTCTATGTCCCTATCGACATCATCAATGAAGATATTAAAAAGGAAAGGCCCCAGCACTGAGCCCTGAGGAACCACTTGTGACCGGCCACCAGCTGGATTGAACTCCATTGAGCACCACCCTTTGGGATCGTCCTTCCAGCCAGTGCTGGATCCAGCAGATCCTACACTCATCCAGGCCATGAGCAGCCAGTTTTTCCAGGAGAATGGGGTGGGGGACAGTGTCAAATGCGTTTAGAATGTCCAGGTCTACGATATCCACTGTCTTCCCCCCATCCAAAATGCTCTTCACAGAATGATGTGGGGTTGGCAGGAACCTCTAGAGATCATCCAGTCCACCCCCCTGCCAGTGCAGGGTTGCCCAGAGTAGGTTGGACAGGAACTTGTCCAGGTGGGGTTGGAATGTCTCCGGAGAAGGAGACTCCACCACCTCTCTGGGCAACCTCTGACACCCTCATGGGAAAGACTATTTTACTCAAGTTGAGGGCTAATTTTTCTCATCCTCCATCCAAACCAGGTATGAGAACCTGCTCTGGGTGGAGGTCTACCTGCATCACTCTTTGGGTTCCTTTGCCTGCACCCCCTCCCACCCATAGGGCAAAAAGGACCCTCTGGGGAAGAAAAACATCTCCCTAAGGGTATCCATTTTTCCTGATGCAAAGCCTTGAATTCCCATATTCATGATGTGAGCCCAGCTCACGATGTGTTGTACCTGGGTACTGTCCTGGCTTGACATCCATGAAGAGTGAGTCATTGTTGTTGGGAAAGGCAGGGAAGCTGGCTCTTACCCCTTGGAACACCACAGGGAGGCTCTCAGACCCATCAGAAACCCAACAGAGTGGACACGGAGGAGCAGCTGAGGGTGGGAGAATGCTACCCGGTGGTGGCTTCACATTCCATGCTGGACATGGACAGTGCTGGCCAAGCCCGAAAATGCTGCAAACTCCATCTGCAAGAAGCGTGGGCTGCTTCTCTGTCCTGATTTGGGAGAGAAAAAGGGAATTCAGTGGAAACTCTGGCAGGGTTGGTGCAGTGACAACCTTTCCTTCTGTCCCCAGGTGGCGAGTGGGAAGGAGAGTGACAGCAAGAAGAGCGAGGATGTGCTCAGCCAGCTCAGGTCGAGGTCTGAACATGTCCAAAACCTCTCTCTAACCAAGTTCATCAAATGTAAGTGTGTGTCTTTCCCCGTGTCCTGCTTGGGTGGGGGTTCCTCTGCTTGAGCAAACATACATCCCAGCAATGGGCAAGGCAAAGGGTTGCAATGTTGGTGAAAAAAAGGGATGTTCCTCCTCGTGCTGCCTCCTAGATAGGCCCTCAAGATGCAAATTAGAGCTGTTGTTGGGTTTAATTAGATCTGCACATACCTTCTTGGCTTGCTCACAGCAGATGCCATCACGTCCAGGCTGCCCTGCTCCACCTCATGTTGGTCAAAGCATCCGAGGTTGGTAGTTCTCAACATTGCGTGGCTTTAGGGCTCATCTGGGCAGTGGGAAACGGAGGCCAAAAACCTCCTCAGAGCTCAAAGCCAGGCAGAACAGAAGAGTGCAAGCTGTGAGCCTGGAGCAGAGCCATGGGAAGGGAAAGCATTGCCGTTGACCCCAGTTCCATTAGAGGGGTTTTGCAGCTTGGGCGCCTCCAGCTGCTCTTGCTCAGTTTCCAGGTCACAGCAGGAACCGGATCCCCAGCAGCACTGGCAGCTCTTCATCCCCAAAAGCTTCCTCAGCCCCCCTCTTTCAAGGCTGGTGACAATATCAGAGCCAGGCTGCCCTCCCTGTCCCACCAAGGCCGGGCTGGCGCTGCCTTGGGGCCAAGGTCCGAGGAATTGAAATCAGACACATGTTTGTACTGCAGAGTGATCTTAATCCGGCACAACGAGCTTGTTTAGAACAGAGGAGGCTCCTTGTGCTGAAGGGAATCAGCTGGGCTCATGGAGATTACCACTCAGGGTTGGTGGGGGTTAGTTTTCTGTTTTAGGAAAAAGTTTTTCCCAGAGAGAGTGGTCAGTCAGTGGACTGGGCTGCCCAGGGAGGTGGTGGAGTCCCCATCCCTGACTGTATTTCAGAGTAGATTGGATGTGGTGTTGAGGGATCTGGTGTAGGGGAGAACTTGTAGAGTGGGGCTGATGGTTGGACTGGATGATCCCAAGGGTCTGTTCCAACCTGAATGATTCTATGATTCTATGTTTTGGTTTTTTGTTTTTTTAAGGAAATATTCTGCACNTGCAGAGAGGTTGGTGCTGGTCTCTTCTCATGGGCAATGAGCGATAGAAGGAGAGGGAATGGCTGCAAGCTGCAGCAGGGTAGGGTTAGGCTGGCCATGAGACAAGAATTCTTCCCAGCAAGAGTGGTCAGAGCCTGGACTGGGCTGCCCAGGGAGGTGGTGGAGTCCCCGTCCCTGACTGTGTTTCAGAGTAGATTGGATGTGGTGTTGAGGGATCTGGTGTAGGGGAGAACTTGTAGAGTAGGGCTGATGGTTGGACTTGATGATCCCAAGGGTCTCTTCCAACCTGAATGATTCTATGATTCTATTCTATAACACGGCCAAGTTCACCCCTAAACTATGTCCTGAAGTGCCACATTTACAAATAGCCCTGGAGATCAGGGCTGGGCTTTGTTATTTGGTTCCTCTGTGGTCTTTGCCCACTTTCAGTTAGAAAGGACCTTGTACTATTGGCCTTGGGTCTGTCCCAACAGCGTGCTTGGAGTTGGAGTGAGTTGAATCGACGTTTGGAGTTGGCTCATCACTGCAGTTAAGGCATTTTGAAAATTTGCCTCAAACTTTCCCGTGGGCCACTGATGTGGCGTGGCTGCAAACCCAACCTGGGACCAGGGAAGGTCACCCAGGGAGGAAACCCCATGTTGAGAACCCCAACTCCTGTTGAGAAGTGTCCCTTTGCCTGTCAGCTGGTGGGCCCAAGGCTGGGTTACCCTCATGGGTGGATGCCTCATCACCTGGTCCAAGCCTGGGGAATCCCCAGGTGAGAAAGACATTCTCTTCAGGCTCTGATTCATCAAAGTGCTTGAGGCTGCTCCTTGAGCAGAAGGAGATTGAAGAACCTTTCATGGTTCATAACTTTCTTAAGGGCTTGGCGGAGGCAAAGCTGAAATCACTAAGCTGACCCGGAGGAGAAAGATGCTCAGAGATGCTGTTTGGTCACTCGTTTCAGCTTAAATGATGCAAAATGAAGCGTGATTATGGAGAGGGAAATGCCTTTTGTCGTTTGTTCTCTTGCTTCAGTGCACATGGAGGTAACTGAGGGCAAAATAAGGCTTGGGGAAATTCCTGGCGTTCGCATCACTGGGAACGGAAAGAGGACAGGTTAGAGCCCATCCCATGGGGTTTCTCCATTCCTCTGGAAGCCACCAGGCTTTAAACCTTTCTGGGACAAGGTGTGATGGGCGGAGAGAGGTTTGGAAAAGCCTTGGGAACTCTGCCTCTAGGACAGGAAGAGCTTTTCCCTCCACGATCGGCGAAAACAGGATGGAGCTGTGTACAGGATAAATGCTCTCACCAGCTCCGTGTCCCTCCTCTGCTCACTCTGCTCACCCTCACTCGCTCCAGTCCCTCCAGATCTCTCTTTTGAGGTGCCCAGAACTGGACACAAGACTCAAGGGGTGACCTCACCAGTGCTGAGCACAGGGGGACAATCACCTCCCTGTCAGAAACCTCCAGGGAAAGGAACCGAGGCCAAGTTGACTTAGACCATGTGTGTTTGTAGCAACTCCCCTGTAGAGTCATCAGATTGTCAAGTTGGGAAGGGACCTTTAAGACCATCTAGTCCAACCATCAACCTAACTCTGGTAACAACCAGGACTTGATGCTGCAGCCCTCAAGCAGCACGGGTGCTGGGGGAAAGACGGGCAGATTTCCACATCAGCTGGAGCTGAAAAACTATCACAGAGACACTTGCATTTCTCCCAGGGCATCCTAAGAGCCTGGCAGCTCAGAGCTCAGCAGGAGGTGTCACTGCAGAAGGGGCAGGATTTGTCCCCTGTGTGAGCATTGAAGAGAATCAATGGAATTATAGTATCATAGAAAGGTTTGGGTTGCAGGGGACCTTGAAAAACATCCAGTTCCAACCCCCTGCCCTGGACAGGGACACCTCCCACCAGACCAGGTTGCTCCAAGCCCCATCCAACCTGGCTTTGAACCCCTCCAGGGATGGGGCAGCCACAGCTTCTCTGGGCAACCTGGGACAGGGTCTCACCACCCTCACACACCAAAAAAAGTTCTTCCCCAGATCTCATCTCCATCTCCCCTCTTTCAGTGTCAAACCCTTCCCCCTCATCCTATGGCTCCCCTCCCTCACCCAGCTTTCCTGGAGCCCCTTGAGGGACTGGAAGGGGCTCCAAGGTCTCCCCAGAGCCTTCTCTTCTCCAGGCTGAACCCCCCCCCCACCCCAACTCTCTCAGCCTGTCCTCACAGCAGAGGGGCTCCACCTCTGGACCCATTCCAGCAGGTCCACATCTCCCCTGTGCTGAGGTCCCAGAGCTGGAGGCAGCACTGGTGGGGGGTGTCCCCAGAGTGGAGCAGAGGGGTAGAATCCCCCCACTCACCCTGCTGGCCACGCTGCTGGGGATGAAGCCCAAGGTGCAGGGTTATTTCTGGGCTGTCGGTGAATGTTGGCAGCTCACGTTGAGCTTCTCATTCACCAACACCCCCAAGTCCTTCTCCTCAGGGCTGCTCTCCATCCCACCTCAACGTTCAGGGTTGCTTGTGCACATCACCCGAGCGTTGATGTGAGATCTCAGGTGTTTCATTTTTGCAGTGATGCCTCACTGTGACTTTTCAAATACCCACATGGCCGTACGGCAAAGCCCTGAAATGATAAACCCTCGAAAGCACAAATTCTGCCCTTTTGCAAATGAAACGTTTGGCAGAGCTCACTGCACCCAAAGAGTTCATTCTGCACAAGAAAAAGCAAATAAAAATGTAGGAAAATTCAAGGCCTTGCCGTTTTCCATGGATTAATATTTTGCTGTACACCTCCTCTGTAGGCAACAGGTTTCCCTTTCTTCCTTCCAGATTTTCCTCTGGTCCTGTTGAGGAACCTCCGCCACCCCGTCTTCCTGCTGGTGGTCTTGGGTCAGGTCAACCTCTCTGCCATGGTCGCTGGTTTAGCAACGTTCATGGGGAAGTTCCTGGAGAGACAGTTCTCCCTCACAGCCTCCTTGGCCAACATGATCATCGGTGAGTGTTGCTGTCGAGGCTTGCCAGCTTTGGAGGAGTGCTCAATCATCTATAATCATCTGTATATTACTCTCTCTATATTATAGTAATCATCGCAGATGACACTAAGTTGGGTGGGAGTGTTGATCTGCTTGAGGACAGGGAAGCTCTACAGAGGGACTTGGACAGACTGGATAGATGGGCCAATGTTAATGGCATGGCCTTCAACGAGGCCAAGTGCCGGGTCCTGCACTTGGGCCACAACAACCCCATGGATGGCTACAGGCTTGGGGCAGTGTGGCTGGAGAGCTGCCTGGCAGAAAAGGACCTGGGGGTGCTGGTAGACAGGAGGCTGAACATGAGCCAGCAGAGTGCCCAGGTGGCCAAGAAGGCCAATGGCATCCTGGCTTGCATAAAGAATAGTGTGACCAGCAGAAGTAGGGAGGTGATTGTCCCCCTGTGCTCAGCACTGGTGAGGCCACACCTTGAGTATTGTGTCCAGTTCTGGGCACCTCAGCACA
>VZTM01012370.1:0-32769 GCA_013400555.1 Jacana jacana | reverse complement strand
GAGAAGAGCCTGGCTCCATCCTCCTGACACTCACCCTTTACAGATTGATCAACATTCAGGAGGTCACCCCTCAGTCTCCTCTTCTCCAAGCTCAAGAGACCCAGCTCCCTCAGCCTTTCCTCCTCTGGGAGATGCTCCACTCCCTTCATCATCTTGGTAGCCCTGCCCTGGACTCTCTCCAGCAGTTCCCTCTCCTTCTGGAACTGAGGGGCCCACAACTGGACACCATATTCCAGATGGGGTGTCACCAGGGTAGAGCAGAGGGGGAGGAGAACCTCTCTCCACCTACTGACCACCCCCCTTCTACTCCACCCCAGGATGCCATTGGCCTTCTTGGCCATGAGGGCACAGTGCTGGCTCATGGGCATCCCGCCGCCCACCAGGACCCCCAGCTCCCTTTCCCCTACGCTGCTCCTCTCCAACAGGTCATTTCCCAACCTCTGCTGGTCCCTGGGGTTGTTCTCACCCAGATGCCAGACTCTGCACTTGTCCTTGTTCTATTTCATTCAATTTCTCCCGAAAAACCTTCTGTTTTATGATGTTGGCAACAGAAGTGGGCACGTTACCGCATTAAGTATCCTCTCCAAGTTGACTTGATATTTTCCCTTGTCTCCACTGAAAAAAAAATTCACATTTGCTGGGTGAAGCATAGCTTTTCACTGGTCCCCACATTTTCCATGCGTGGCCGGTTTGCTGTGAGATCCTGCTGTTTTTGCAAAACTCCTCTTTCTTAGCATTATTTCACCAGCCCCACCGAAAAGCCTGGTCCCCTCCAAACCACCGAGGCTGAAAAATAGGAACCCAGAGACAAACTCTCTGGCCCTTTGCTGTAACGAAGGGACCCGGTACGTCTCAGAGGGTGGGAAAATGAGGATCTGCCTCTCCCCAGGTGCTGTGAACATCCCGGGGGCGACGGTGGGGATCGTGGTGGGCGGTGCCATCTTGAAGCGGTTCCAGATGTCCCTGAGGCAATGCAGCGCCATGTGTGTCCTGGGCATGTTCCTCTGCCTCCTCCTGGCTTTCCCCCTCCTCTTCCTTGGCTGCCCCACGCAGAAGGTCGCGGGCGTTACCTACAGCGAGAGGTACTGACAGCTCCAGCGAAACTGGGCGCAAGTGGGTCATCCCCTGGGCTGTGGGTCGTGTGGTGTCCCCCACCACACACATCCTCCCACATCCCCAGCTGCACTCCTTGGGGTGGAGGAGGGTGGGAATTATAGCAGAATACCCAGAAATGGGTTTATTCCCCTCCAAGAAACAGTGCACGGTGAGAGAATAAGGTGAGAAAACGATGCTTTTGTGGATAAACACCAAACCTGCTGCACCCTTATTCCTTCTTACGTCATCAACTGGTTGTGAAACCCGAAGTGAACGCATTGTTGGCACAATTACATCTTGGAAAGTGCAGTGTGTGGCTCACAGGCAAATAATTTGGGCAGGGGCCAAGCCCTGGGATCACACCTTCAAAGCCCTGGCTGCTCCCTTACGCAGCTACACGTGGGCAGGACCATGCCTTGGTCCAAGAGTCTATCAGTTCAAATGTTCGAAGTCCTGTGGTCTAGGTGGAAGCTGGTCCAAGCCCTCAGCGGGAACCTCAGCACCTCCCACAGCGTGGGGTTGTGTTACCTCAAGATCCCACGTTTTGGGGACAAACTTGAAGGAAGTGGGTGCCTCCCTTCACCACTGGTGGTTGGGAATCTTAGCCCAGGAAGGTTCCAGTGGAATTTTTGTGGGTCCTCTCTTACGCATGGGGAAAGTTTTGTTGGGCAATCGAGCGATCCTGATCTCAGTATTCAGAGATGCATATCAACCATGCTCAATAGCATGTATTAATCTTTTCTTCCTGTTTGCAGCTCTGATTTTGGACACCACGCCTTGGAGTGTAATCTCCAGTGTAACTGCCCCGAGAAAGCCTATAACCCCATCTGTGGCTCCAACAGTATTGAATACATCTCACCCTGCTTGGCTGGCTGCAGAGTTGTAAATATCAACACAGGCAACAACTTGGTCCTGGTGAGTCAATCCCATTGTGCCAGTGTCCTGGCTGGGGGGTGGGGGGGTGGCTAATGAGGGATGACCAGTGCAGCGCTCAGGTCTGGCAATTAGGTTGTCCGGTGCTCGTTAGTGTTGGACAAGCTCTGCATGACCCTGTGGGATGAGGAGGGGAAGGTTGAGAATGTCCCAGGAAAAAGCCTTGCAGATGGTGAATGGGACTGGGGCAGTGACCTCCCCCCCTGGACTGGGTACTGGTGAAGCCCCGCACCCAGGGCTGGGTCCAGTTTTGGGGCCCTTCCCACAAAAAAAGACATTGAGGGGCTGAAGCAGGTCCAGAGAAGGGCAATGGAGCTGGTGAGGGGTCTGGAGCACAAGTCGTGAGGGGTGGCTGGGGGAGCTGTGGGTGTTCAAACTGGAGGAAAGGAAGCTGAAGGGAGAGCTTTTCACTCTCTCCAGCTCCCTGAAGGGAGGGTGTAGCCAGGGGAGCTCCATCTCCTCCCAAGGAACAAGCAACGGGACAAGAGGAAACTGCCTCAAGTTGGACCAGGGGAGGTTGAGGATGGAAATTGGGAATGATTTCTTCATGAAAAGGGTTGTCAAGCCTTGGAAGAGGCTGCTCAGGGCAGTGGTGGAATCATCATCCCTGGAGGGATTTCAAAGCTGGTCAGAGATGGTGCTGAGAGATATGGGTTAGTGTTGAGTTTGGTCAGTGTTAGGTTGGAAGTCTGGGTTTTTTGTGGAGCAAAACCTGACCTGTGGTGGAGCAGTGGATGGGGAAGGACAGCTTTACATCCTAAAAGGTTGGATATCTTGAAGGTTTCTGCTTGCTGCCTTGGCCAAGGCCATGTACTGGCAAGGGCTATGTTATACTCATGAGGGCTGACACCACAGGCTCGTAGAGTCCATCACAGAACGGTCCTGGTTGGAAGGGACCTTTCAGATCATCAAGTCCAACCATCGACCCAAGACTGACAAACCCACCACTAACCCATGTCCCTCAGCACCACCTCTGCCAGGCTTTTAAATCCTAGGATTCTATGACCAGAGGGACCTTGTGACCAGAGGATACGTGCTGGGCAAGCCAAGCCTGGAGGGACCGTTGACCCAGTGCACAACTTCGCTGCGTGCTCTGGGAGGGCTTCCTTAGATTGATGTTAATCCACATTTCAGCCTGCAGATTTGCAGGTTAAAAAGTCACAGTCCAGTGGCAGAGTGCATCCTCTCCACAAATACTGGTTGTCACACCAAGTGTCTGCGTGGGAGGATAATTTAGTGGAAGAGCCACGATGTCGGGGGTAGAAAATCAGGGTTTTCCTCCTGGCTTTGCCTTGATTTGCAGACCTGCCAGGGCTCTATTCCTGCCCTGCGCTTCTCTCTCCTCTGCTACTCCTTTCCTGACACCAAAACCCCAACAGGGCTGAGTTTTCACAGTCTAAATTGCCTGTGGGGTCTCCAGGCAATGCAGCCCAACAAATAAACAGCGGGGCAACCCTTGCCAACTCAAACACCTATCTGAAAAAAGCTCACAATCCCCAGTAGCTTTCCCCTGTGTTCTAGGCACGGGATAGAATGGCAGCGTGGGACTGCCTGGGCACTTTTTAGCAGCATTTTGTTAATTAACACCACTTCATTTTAATAACAATTAGGTTTTCTGCCAGAGCTTAGTCCCAAGTGTGCTCTTCCCAGTCCCGGTGCCTGCCTTTTACACAACAAAGACCCCTTTTAACTGCTTCTTCCTCCTCAAAGATGCCTCCAGCCCTTTGAGAGCCTGGGGCCTGGATGGTGAACGCTCTCTTGCATTCATTAGAGGCATAATTATGTGTAGCCATGCTGCTAGGACAGAGCCAGGGCTCCCTTGGTGGTGCTGTGCAGACGCTCCAGGGTAAAGCCAGCACTGGCTCCTTTTTGCAGCTTTGAGATAATTTGCTGAATCTTCTTTCCACTTATTGACGCATCTTGACCCCACTTTTAAGCTTCTTCCACAGAGGGACTGTATCTCCATGTGTGCTTATAAATGCCCAGCCACGTGGCAGCAAACGGTGGCCAGGGCAGGTTGCATCTCCCTGGGAGCAGGGAGCTCACGGCGCATCCTGATGGGGCTGCAGGTGCTGAGCTCTGCTCCTTTAGCATGCGTGACGAGGAGCTGAGCTCTGGACCCTCAGTCCTTGCCCAATTTTGAGTAGTCTGGGTTGCAGGAAAGGGAAAAAGAGATTGTGTGACGTGGTCAACGTGCTGGAGGGAATGGGATGGCATCCAGAGGGAGCTGGACAGGCTGGAGAGGTGGGCTTGTGCGAATCTCATGAAGTTCAACCAAGTCAAGTGCAGGGTTCTGTCCCTGGGACATGGCAATCCCAAGCACAAATCCGTGTTGGGCAGAGAATGGCTGGAGAGCAGCCCTGAGGAGAAGGACTTGGGAGTGATGGTGGATGAGAAGCTCAACCATGAGCCAGCAGTGAGCACTGGCAGCCCAGAAAGCCAACCCCATCCTGGGCTGCATCAAAAAAAAGGGTGGCCAGCAGGTCACAGGAGGTGATCCTACCCCTCTGCTCTGCTCTGGTGAGACCCCACCTGGAGTACTGTGTCCAGCTTTGGAGTCCTCAGCACAGGAAGAACATGGACCTGTTGGAATGGGTCCAGCAGAGGGCCATGAAGATAATCAGAGGGCTGGAGCACCTCTGCTGTGAAGATAGGCTGAGAGAGTTGTGATTCTTCAGCCTGGAGAAGAGAAGGCTCCAAGGAGACCTTAGAGCAGCCTTCCAGTACCTGAAGGGAGCTCCAGGAGAGCTGGGGAGGGACTGTTTATCAGTGAGTTTAGAGACAGGATGAGGGGTAATGGTTTTAAATAGAAAGAGAGGAAGTTTAGGTTAGATACCAGAAAGAACTTCTTTCCTGTGAGGGTGTTGAGACCCTGGAAGAGGTTGCCCAGAGAAGCTGTGGCTGCCCCATCCCTGGAGGGGTTGAAGGCCAGGTTGGATGGGGCTTGGAGCAACCTGGTCTGGTGGGAGGTGTCCCTGCCCAGGGCAGCATGGTTGGATCTCCATGATATTTAAGGTGCCTTCCGACTCTAACCGCTCTGTGATTATTGCATTTTATGGCATCCTTCCAGCTCCCACTTCCTCTGCTCAATTTCACTTTTCTGAAGATGTTCAGCATCTCTGCCCGTGCAGGGGCCTCTGGCGCTCATTGCCTGCTCCTCTCCATGCCCCAGATGTCTGGGTTTCTTGAAACCCTGCCACAGTGCAGAAAACCCTACAATTTTGTGCCCAGCTTTGCTGCAGCCCTTCCAGAGGAGCCTTGCACGGTGCAAGATTGGCTTTTTTTTCATTGAAACACCTCGTACATTGACAGCTATTTCCTTTTTACGTCACCTGATGCCCCCAAATTTCATGGGCAACAGCAAGCTTTGCCCCAAGAGCAGGGTCTTGCAGCGATGAACTTTGCTTTGCTATTTGTTCGGGTCCAATGTGACCTGCTGAAGTGAGGTGGCCACTGGGGCTCCTCCAGGGGCTGCAGGAAGCTCCGTGCCACAGGGCTCTCCGGATTTTCTGAGCCCTGATCTGCAGTCATCATGCATGGACATAGGTTGGAGAAGGGACAACAGCCCTCTGCTGCCAGCTTGATCAGATCTGAGCTGGTATGCATATACTGCAAATTTTGGGGTAATCATAGAATCACGGAATGGTTTGGGTGGGAAGGGACCTTCAAGACCATCCACAGACACCTCCCACCACACCAGGTTGCTCCAAGCCCCCAACCTGAGCTTGAACCCCTCCAGGGATGGGGCAGCCACAACTTCTCTGGGCAATCTGGGCCAGGGTCTCACAACCCTCACAGCAAAGAAGTTCTTTCTCACATCTCAGCTCCATCTCCCCTCTTTCACTGTCAAATCCTTCCCCCTCATCCTAGGGCTCCCCTCCCTCATCAAGAGTTCCTTCCAGCTTTCCTGGAGCTCCTTGAGGGACTGGAAGTTGCTCCAAGCTCTCCCTGGAGCCTTCCCTTCTCCAGGCTGAGCCCTCCCAACTCTCTCAGCCTGTCCTCTCAGCAGAGGGGCTCCAGCCCTCCCAGCATCTCAGTGGCTTCCTCTGACCCTGCTCCAACAGGTCCATATCTCTTCTGTGCTGAGGCCTCCAGAGCTGGAGCCAGCACTGGCGGGGGTGGAGGGGATGGAGGGTGTCTCCCCAGAGCAGACAGAATGACAAAACTAGAAATAAGACAACACCAGCCAGAGTTTGATGCAAGTGGCTTTCTAGGGGAAGAAAAGAATTGTTAAAAGATACTGTTGGGTGTGTTTGATGCTCAGCTCCAAGAAACCCTGGCCATGTGTCATCCAGCTGCACATCCCTGCCTGGAAACCACAGCCCTGGTCCCAGGGGCTCTGCTCGCTGTTATTCTCAGCTCTCTGCTTCTCTGGGTGGTTTTCCCCATCCCCAGTGCCACGTCAGTCTTTTGGTGCTGCTGCCCAGACGATTTGTCTCATGGAGTTGGGTCACGGGTGGCTTTGTGGCTTGTCCCTGATGCTCAAAGGGTTTTGCAGCTGGAGTCATGTTCCCCGCTCTAAAATTCCCTGAGATTTTGAATGAAAGCAGCAGAACGTGGCCTTGTGCCTCCACCACATGCATTTCCAGCCCTTTGTCTCCATTTCTGCGAGTCCCATAAACACCGTGGCCACCCCTTGAGTCTGGTGTCCAGTTCTGGGCACCTCAACCCAAGAGAGATCTGGAGGGGCTGGAGCCAGTGCAGAGGAGGGACACGGAGCTGGTGAGAGGCCTGGAGAATAAATCTGATGAGGATCGATTGAGGGAGTTGGGATTGTTTAGTTTGAGGAAGAGGAGGCTGAGGGGAGACCTCATCCATCTCTACAACTGCTTGAAAGGGCATTGGAGAGAGGTTGGTGCTGGTCTCTTCTCACGGGCAATGAGCGACAGAACAAGAGGGAATGGCTGCAAGCTGCAGCAGGGTAGGGTTAGGCTGGACATGAGGAAAGAATTCTTCCCAGCAAGAGTGGTCAGAGCCTGGAATGGGCTGCCCAGCGAGGTGGTGGAGTCCCCATCCTTGACTGTGTTTCAGAGTAGATTGGATGTGGTTTTGAGGGATCTGGTGTAGGGGAGAACTTGTAGAGTAGGGCTGATGGTTGGACTGGATGATCCCAAGGGTCTCTTCCAACCTGAATGATTCTATGATTCTATTCTATGATTCTAATTTGCTGGAAAAGGTGGCAGTCTCACAGATTGCCCGAGTTTTAATTTGTCTAATTGCATTTTCCTTAACTGCTGTGGCCCCAATTCATCTCAGCTATCACAGGCACTTACCTATGGAGGAGATGGATCATCCTCTGGAGACCCACCTCTCCCTCCACGACTGCGGAAGGAGCTCAGATGATGAGTTGGGTTTAGTTTGTTTCAGATGGCCAGGAGAAGATAAATCCCTGTGTTAATTTGAAGTAGTAAATTCTCTTTCCCGGAGGCAGGAGGAAGGATCATGTCCCCTTTGATCCCAAAATCTTCCCCTGTGCTCGTTCCTTGTGGGTCGCTTTTATGGCTGTTGGCCATGCCACTTCCCCAGGCAGCGAGGTGGGAATGGGGATTTGGGAGACCCTGGGGTGCCCTTGCCCCTGGATCACTCTTCACAGAATCACAGAATCACAGAATCTCGGGGATTGGAAGGGACCTTGAAAGCTCACCCAGTCCAATCCCCCTGCTGGAGCAGGAACACCCAGAGCAGGTCACACAGGAACGCCTCCAGGCGGGGTTGGAATGTCTCCAGAGAAGGAGACTCCACACCCTCCCTGGGCAGCCCCTGACAGTGGTCCCTCACCATCACCATCAGAAAGTTCCTCCTCATGGTGAGATGGAACCTCCTCTGTTCCATCTTGCACCCATTGCCCCTTGTCCTGTCATTGGATGTCACTGGAGAAGAGCCTGGCTCCATCCTCCTGACACTCACCCTTTACAGATTTATCAACATCCAGGAGGTCACCCCTCAGTCTCCTCTTCTCCAAGCTCAAGAGACCCAGCTCCCTCAGCCTTTCCTCCTCTGGGAGATGCTCCACTCCCTTCATCATCTTGGTAGCCCTGCCCTGGACTCTCTCCAGCAGTTCCCTCTCCTTCTGGAACTGAGGGGCCCACAACTGGACACCATATTCCAGATGGGGTCTCACCAGGGCAGAGGAGAGGGGGAGGAGAACCTCTCTCCACCTACTGACCACCCCCCTTCTACTCCACCCCAGGATGCCATTGGCCTTCTTGGCCATGAGGGCACAGTGCTGGCTCATGGGCATCCTGCTGCCCACCAGGACCCCCAGCTCCCTTTCCCCTACGCTGCTCCTCTCCAACTGGTCATTTCCCAACCTCTACTGGTCCCTGGGGTTACTCTCCTACAATACGCTATTACGCTGTGAATCTGTCCCCTCCGGCAGCAATAAGATCAGGCTCCTTTTAGTTAAAGGTCTCTTCCAAAACAATGAGGTTTCTCTGAGGAAAAAAAAGAAAAGAAAGGAAAAGAAAAAACAGTTGTGAATAAAATCTGGAGAAAAGCAACAAAATTTCATATTCCACAGCCCGGGGCATCCTTCTGCTGTTAACGTCGAGCCGGTTATTTATGACCCTCTCTCAAAGGTGAAGTTTTGCATTTTCTCTTAGGAAGGGGATTTTCTGATTTAATGCCTCCCCGAGCTCGGGCTCTGGCTTTGATTGCCAGCTCTGCTCCAGATGTGGATGATGGGTCTCACAGCAGGAGAGACACCGGGTGCAGGTGATGGAGCCCAGGCTGCTCCCCTGAAGATTTCCTCCCCAAAACAAACCAGTAAGCTCACAGCAGGCTTGAATCAGATGTGGGTGAGGGCTTTTTCCACACCAGGAGTCCAGACCTGTGTGCCCAGGTGGCCAAGAAGGCCAATGGCATCCTGGCTTGCATAAAAAATAGTGTGACCAGCAGCAGTAGGGAGGTGATTGTCCCCCCTGTGCTCAGCACTGGTGAGGCCACCCCTTGAGTCTGGTGTCCAGTTCTGGGCACCTCAACACAAGAGAGATCTGGAGGGGCTGGAGCGAGTGCAGAGGAGGGACACGGAGCTGGGGAAGGGCCTGGAGAATAAGGCTTATGAGGATCGATTGAGGGAGTTGGGATTGTTTAGTTTGAGGAAGAGGAGGCTGAGGGGAGACCTCATCCCTCTCTACAACTGCTTGAAAGGGCATTGCAGAGAGGTTGGTGCTGGTCTCTTCTCAAGGGCAATGAGCGATAGGAGAGGGAATGGCTGCAAGCTGCAGCAGGGTAGGGTTAGGCTGGCCATGAGGCAAGAATTCTTCCCAGCAAGAGTGGTCAGAGCCTGGACTGGGCTGCCCAGGGAGGTGGTGGAGTCCCCATCCCTGACTGTGTTTCAGAGTAGATTGGATGTGGTGTTGAGGGATCTGGTGTAGGGGAGAACTTGTAGAGTAGGGCTGATGGTTGGACTTGGTGATCCCAAGGGTCTCTTCCAACCTAAATGATTCTATGATTCTATGACTTATGCAGGAGGCCAAAAGCATTCAGCTGGAAAACGATGGCATTAAAATAAACCTGTGTGTGTCCTAAATCCCCTTCCCTGGAGATCTTCAAGGTGAGGCTCAACCTGATCTAGTTGGGGTTGTCCCTGCTGACTGCAGGGAGGTCAGACTAGATGACCCTAGAGGTCCCTTCTGGCCTGGACCATTCTGTGAAAGATAGGACTGGAGCACAAGTCTTGTGAGGAGTGGCTGAGGAAGCTGGAGATGTTCAGCCTGGAGAAGAGGAGGCTGAGGGGAGACTTTTTCACTCTCTCCAGCTTCCTGGAAGGAGGGAATTCCATGGTTCTTACATCCCTGGAGGACCCCACTTGTGCCAAGGGAGACCTTCTCACTCTCTTCCAACTCCCTGAAAGGAAGATGTAGTGAGGGGGCTCAGCCTCTTCTCCCAAGGGACAGGCCATGGGACAAGAGGAAATGGCCTCAAGTTGCACCAGGGGAGGTTGAGGATGGAGATTGGGAACAGTTTATTCCTGGAAAAGGGTTGTCAAGCCTTGGAAGAGGCTGCCCTGGGTGGTGGTGGAGAGATGAGCCAAATTACCACTGTACATGAACCAAGGTACCGTGGTGGTCTCAGCATCCCCATCAACCGTGGATGCTCTCCTGTGTGACATCCCAGCGATGCCTGTGGGACCTGGAGGGACTGGGACCTCTTTTCAGAGATCATAGCACGTTGGAGGCTGGAAGTTGGGATGGCAAAACATGTTTCCTCATCCACTCAGCCTGTTATCCCCAGCCAGCTCCATTCTATGTATTTCTTTCCCCCCCTCCCCATTTCCTTAAGGGCTGAGTCCTAATGACTGCTAATTATTTACAGACAAAACCTACTTAACCTCCTTCCCTGGGATGGCTGACAGCTCTCCCTGGTATCTCCACCACCTTGAGCAGCCTTTGGGTTTTCTCTCCTCTTTGCAGAACTACACTGAATGCAGCTGCATCTCCGAAAACGGGCTGGCGGGGTCTGCCAAGCCCGGGACCTGCGGCACCGGCTGCTCCCACCTCTTCCTGCCCTTCGTGGTCCTGTCCTGCCTGGCAGGGATTCTCGCCAGCACCTCCCACACGCCATCCTTCATGCTCATCCTCAGGTGAGTGGACTTGGGTTGGCCATGGTCTAGGTGCAGCCAGGCCAGCTCAGCAAGAAAGGCATCCAGGGACTGGGTTTGGGGAACCAAGGGATCCTTGAACTGGGGAGGAAGGTTTTCTCCAGTTGGAGGACTGGAGGGTTAAATCACCCTGATATTGCACCTAGTGCACAGTTCCTTTTGCTTGTTCCAGTTCCTTTTTGGTAGGTTTTGGACATTTTTGTGCAGGGAATAGAGAAGGTGGCTCCCCTGCTCCTGTCACTTGGTGTGTGGTTGTCCCTCTTCTAGGCTACGTCTGGCTCTGGAGCGGGCTGTGCTTTGCTAACAAAGACCTGGCATGCCTGGGCAGGACAGAAATCATAGAATGGTTAGAATTGGAAGGGAACTTAAAAACCATCGAGTTCCCACCCCCCTGCCCTGGGCAGGGACACCTCCCACCAGATCAGGTTGCTCCAAGCCCCATCCAGCCTGGCCTTGAACCCTTCCAGGGATGGGGCAGCCACAGCTTCTCTGGACAACCTGGGCCAGGCTCTCACCACCCTCAGAATAAAGGATTTCTTTCTGGTATCTAATCTAAACTTCCTCTCTTTCTATTTAAAGCTGTTTCCCCTTGTCCTGTCACTCTACTTCCTGACAAAGAGTCCCTCCCCAGCTCTCCTGTAGCTCCCTTCAGATACTGGAAGGGGCTCTGAGGCCTACCTGGAGCCTTCTCTTCTCCAGGCTGAACAACCCCAGATCTCTCAGCCTGTCTTCATAGGAGAAGAGAAACATTGGGCATCTTCAGTCTCAAATAAAGCAGGAGAGACCTAAGTCTATGCAGAGAAACGGGGGCTTTCCCCAGGTCAAGAAGAACTTTTTCACTGTGAGAGTGTTGAGACCCTGGCCCAGGTCGCCCAGAGAAGCTGTGGCTGCCCCATCCCTGGAGGGCTTCAAGGCCAGGTTGGACGGGGCTGGGAGCAAACTGGTCTGGTGGGACGTGTCTCTGCCCAGGGCAGGGCGTGGGACTGGACGATCTTCAAGGTCCCTTCAAATGCAAACTGATCCATGATGCAATGATGAGTCTGTGGTCAAAGAACCCCAAACAGGTGCTTTTTAGGGAAAAGCTGTGGTCAGAACTTGTTTTTACCTTGACTCCCAGGCATCATTAAATCACTTTTTATGCCAGGAGTGAGCTCTGAACGCACCAGGCAGACAGAGAGGAAAAAGAAGCCCAGTCCCTTGAGGGGTGCAGACCTGGAGGTCCTCTGCCCACCCCGTCCTCTCCCATGTGTGACCCTGGCAGAAACCACAGCCTGAAATATTTATTTCAGAAACCTGGGGGGGTACCACCAAAACACTCCCTGGGGCATCCCACCTCAAAAAAAGCAGAGCCACTTCCTCAGTGGGTAAATCACTTTTAGCTACAAAAAGCATCCCTTGTCTTGCTCGTGTTTGGCAGAGCCAGAGGTTGTGTCTGTGTTCTCGTTGCGTTTCACTCCTACAAATTCTTTAAATTTAAAGGGAAAATATTTAGCTGAGCTCTGCCCCATCTCTTTGGTAGGTTTTTCAGGCTAAGAAAAGGCTGTGGTATTTTTTTCTAGTCCTAATAAATGATTTTTTGGGTTTTTTTTTTATTTTNTGGGTGGGTTGGAGGACGACGTTTTGGGTGAGGTGCCCTAAGGCTTTGGGCGATGCCAGGGAGGGAAACATCCATTTTCACGGGGATATCAGGGGGTACATTTTCCACTTTTGGATGTTTTTTTTTTCAGGAGCATCCAGCCTGAAGACAAATCGTTTGCGGTGGGGATACAGTTCATGCTTCTGAGAATTTTAGGTAAATTATGACGGGTTGAAAATGCCCTCCCCGGGGAAATCGTGGCAGCTCGTGGGGATTTAATCCCTGAGCAGCCCCAGGGCTGCAGAAGAGCTGTTTATTCAGAGTTTCCCCTCATCCCAAGCCTGGGAAAGGTGCTGCCGTGCAGGGCCTGGGGAGCTGCACATGGTGGGGAGGGGATGAAGTATCTCCGTGGGGGTACTCCATGGGAAGTATCTCCATGGGAAATATCTCCATGGCTAAATAAAAGAGGAGAGGGAATAAATTTAGGTCCAAGAGGAGAAGCCCTGGCTGTGTGTAAGTACTCCCATGTTGGCCTCCAGCATATATCAGGGTGGCTGCAAGGGTATGCTGTGATCCCACAAGTTATTTTTCCTGTGGTGGAAACTATGTTTACCTAGAGGACCCCAAAACATGCCACTGCAGTTGTGGGAAGGAGGGTGCATGAAGGAGGTGAGCACCATTGCTGGGATGAGTGGTTGTCCCTTGTCAAAGAGGAATGAGGAAGAGGGACCTTCTGGCATCATGGTGGGGTGCAAACACTCAACCAGCCCTTGGCGTGCTCTGCAGGACCAGGGGCTTCATGGGCAAAGAAAACCACCCCCAGCCACTTTCCACCCTTCCCCATGGCAAAGTAACCAGGGTTGGGTCTATTTGGGCACAGGTGCTCCCATAACATAACAAAGCCCCCCCTGACCTTCTGCTTCCAGCGTGGATGCCGGGGCCCGTTCTGTACGGCAGCGCCATCGACACGACCTGCATCCTCTGGGAGAAGAAGTGTGACAGGAAGGCGGCCTGCAGATACTATGACAATAACCTCTTCAGGCAAAGGTAGGGATGGGCAGAGGGAAACCCAGGGGGAACATGGCATCAGGCCACCTCCTGCGTGGGATAAGTTGTCGTCCATGTCATGGCAAGCCAACAGGGACACTGGCATCCCCCTGGCTAGTGCTTCTCCCAGGGGTGCTCAGGAATGATTCTGGAGGGGAAGTCATCAGCCCATGCCAAGGACCATGCTAATTTGATGCTATAAGACCACAGAGGTCCACTTCCAGAAGTAGTCCCTGCGTTGTAGTGAGAGCAACCCTTCACTGGACCTGGCAGAGTCCCCACTGCTGGAGGATTTCAAGATATGAGTGGGCAAGGTCCTAGATAACCTCATCTGGGCTCCCTCTCCCATGAAAGCCTGGATGAGATGATCTTCTGAGGTCCTTTCCAACCTGGGCTGTTCTATAGCACTATGCTTGCTTCTTTCATGGGCACAGGCACAAGCAGCCTGTCCTGACACCTTCTCCATGGAGGAAAGGTGGCAGCAGGGGTGACCCCCAGCCTCAAAGCTGCCCATGAGGTGGTGCAGGGTCCGCGTAGGGTGCCTTTTACCCTGGGGTTCATCTTCCAAAAGAGCAGCCCAACTCGACACGCAGAGGAGACCAAATCCATCCTCGTGGGTGCCTGGGGACACTGGGTGTTGGTGCTTGGTGCCCTGATTTCTTGTGTTTCCACACCGCAGGTACCTCGGTCTCCAGTTTTTCTTTGAGGTGGGCGCTTTCCTCTGCTTCGTGACCGTGTACGTGATTCTCCGGCGGCAGGAGAGGGAAGCCAGTAACGCAGCAGAGACAAAGGCAGACCCAGAGAAGGAGAAACTGGCAGGAAACACCCTAAAGATGCCAGAATCCAAAGTGTGACGCCAAGAATGTGAATTGCAATCCACGTCCCGGGGGGGGTGTGTGTGTGTGAAACCAGGTGAATCACCCCACGCTTGAACTGTGAAGGATGGATGCTTGGAGAGAGGGAGGATGATGGAGCTGCTTCCTCACCTTCTGGGTGGGATGTTGTGCCGTGGGAGTCTGTCCATACGTTGTTCTACACCTGCCCTCTCCACTTCAGCGGTGCAGCTTGCTCCTTCACACGGGTTAGTCCTCACACGTTAACCTTTTGGACACTGCAGTCTTCCGGAACTAAGTCCTCCAGAGCCTGTGTTCCTGCTAATGGTGTTGGTGGTGCCAGCACTGAGCACTAACCGTGTAACAGCAGGATTTGGTGGGGTTTTGTTTGGTTTGGTTGGTTGTTTTTTTTTTTAAAAAAATAAATCATTTTTAAGAAATGGTTTCGTACTCGACCCATACATCTCCATGAGTGATGGTCTTTCTTGCCCCCAAAACATCAGCTGTGCTTGTTCCTTTTGCTCTCCTGGTGTTAGATGGTCTCTCTTCCTTGAAGGCTTCACCCAGCTCTCCCTGACACTGATGGGAATTTTGTCCCAGGCTGTAGACTGTTGCAAGGACCAACTCAGATGCTTCACCCAGCTGCTGGGCAGATGCTGCTTTGGCAGTGTGGGGCAGGGATGAGGATTTGGGGAGGGAAAGACCGAAGGACAAGCTGAGAGAGTTGGTGGGGTTCAACTTGGAGAAGGCTCTGGGGAGACCTTTGAGCCCTTTCCAGACCTTCAAGGGGCTCCAGGAAAGCTGGGGAGGGACTCTTGATGAGGGAGGGGAGACCTAGGATGAGGGGGAAGGGTTTGACACTGAAAGAGGGGAGATGGAGATGAGATCTGGGGAAGAAATGGGTGGATGGATGGATGGATGGATGGATGGATGGATGGATGGATGGATGGATGGATGGATTGAGACCCTGGCCCAGGTTGCCCAGAGAAGCTGTGTCTGCCCCATCCCTGGAGGGGTTCAAGGCCAGGGTGGAGGGGGCTTGGAGCAACGTGGTCTGGTGGGAGGTGTTCCTACCAGTGGCAGGGGGTGTGGAACTGGGTGGTTTAAGGTCCCTTACAACCCAAACCTTTTTATGATTCTACATGAAAAGGAACCTCGGGTCCAGTCCAGGAGAGGAACACTGATACCCACAGACTTGTAGAGTTTTGGCAGCATGGACACAGTTTGTAATAATGATAATGATAATCATCATCATCACCATCATCATGATCATCCTCCTTTTCTTTGAATTATCAGTACTTGTCACAGGAGCTTAGCGAAGCACGTGAGTGTTAAAGGCTCCTTCCTTTATTCCAGCTTGAGAAAGGCAGAACTTTTCCCAGGGGTGCAGGACCAGAAAGGGAGGTAGAACCCACCCCTCTTGCAGACTGGGCTGAGCTTGTGGTGAAGTCATTGGACCACAGAGCCTGCCAGCCTTGCTGTGCTCCCTGAAGGGGTTACTGTCAGATGCAGCTGTAATTACGGGGTGAAAGTCGAGGCCGGTGTTATTTTGGTGCAACTGCCCGTTTTCTGCATTCTTCACATCTCAGGGCTCCTTTCCACCCACTCACAAATTGCGTTGCTGGTCTCATACCACCAGTGTGCAACCACAGGCCGTTGGGTAACTTGTCATTTTTGGCTCCGGAACGGAATCCAGTAGAGCAACCAAAACGTCTAAGTTCAGCCCAAATATGCAGAAGAGAAAACAGACACAGAGAGGGCGAAATTCATTTACTCCTCACACCCTGGCAAACAGTCCTGTGGTAAGGTCTGGGGTGCGCAGAGAACTTAGGGTGGAGGGTGGGAAGGCGAGTAGTTAAGTGGCCAATGTAGATTTTTCACCAGACTGTTTGCCCAGTCATTTTGAGGGACCCAATTAATGTATTTCAGAGGGAGAGACTAATTTTATTTTCTTTTTTTAGGGTTTTTTTTTGTTGATTTGGTTTGGGTTTTTTTTTTTTTGCAGTGCCTCTTGTTCATTGAGGAGATGGTTAAGAGAGCCCTGTTCACAGGTGTCTACACACGGGAGTGACTTCTGGCTTCAAAGAAGGTGTCAGAAGAGAGACGTGAGCGTGGGTGCTGAGGAGATGTAGGTGGACCCACATTCTGATGGAAAAACTGGCTGCTCATGGCCTGGATGAGCGTAGGATCTGCTGGATCCAGCACTGGCTGGAAGGACGATCCCAAAGGGTGGTGCTCAATGGAGTTCACTCCAGCTGGTGGCCGGTCACAAGTGGTTCCTCGGGGCTCAGTGTTGGGGCCTTTCCTTTTTAATATCTTCATTGATGATGTCGATAGGGACATAGAGAGCACCATCAGTGAGTTTGCAGATGACACCAAGTTGGGTGGGAGTGTTGATCTGCTTGAGGGCAGGGATGCTCTACAGAGGGACTGGGATAGACTGNCTGGTGAGAGGCCTGGAGAACAAGGCTTATGAGGATCGATTGAGGGAGTTGGGGTTGTTTAGTGTGAGGAAGAGGAGGCTGAGGGGAGACCTCATCCCTCTCTACAACTGCTTGAAAGGGCACTGTAGAGATATTGGTGCTGGTCTCTTCTCACGGGCAATGAGCGACAGGACAAGAGGGAATGGCTGCAAGCTGCAGCAGGGTAGGGTTAGGCTGGACATTAGGAAAAAAATTTTCATGGAGAGAGTGGTCAGTCAGTGGAATCAGCTGCCCAGGGAGGTGGTGGAGTCCCCATCCCTGACTGTGTTTAAGAGCAGATTGGATGTGGTGTTGAGGGATCTGGTGTAGGGGAGAACTTGTAGAATAGGGCTGATGGTTGGACTTGATGATCCCAGGGGTCTCTTCCAACCTAAATGATTCTATGATTCTATGACCCATTCAAGGAAGGGTGAGGAGCTTATGCTCACCAGGAGCATCAGGGAGCCAAATCCACGGGAGCTTTGCCCTGTTCTCAAGTTTTCAAGCCATGGCATTCACCTCTTTCTAGGAGTAAGAATAAGATTCTTTGGACAGGAGTAGGGGAGAGATGGGCCAAGACGTTCACAGTGGTCCCTCCAGGTCTTAGAAACCCATGGATTTGGGGTCCCCCTCGCCGCATCCGGCGGAGAAGAAGGTTCTTTCCCGACTTAGCACAAGCCCTCGCTTGCAGACGGTTTCCTGCGCAACCTCGAGTCACTCCAGGGTACTTTCCAAACCACAAGAAACTAATATCAACACAATTCCTTTTGTTTGGCGTGAAAAAGTCAAGGGCTGCGGTTCCCTTTGCCAGGAATACCTCTGGATGGGCTTGCAGAAGGACTTCCTAAAGCCAGAAAGGCTGCACCTCCCCTACCGTGAGGACAGTTGACTTCAAACGGGGGCCAGACCGTGCTCAAGAGCCAGCTCAGCCTGGCTGGTGGCCACCACACAAGTCCAAGGAGTCCTGGGCTGCCGGGGTGTTGGTCTGTCAGTGAGACCCTTCTGCAGAATCGCTGCTGATCCTTTGCTCATCCTGTGCTGGGTGGAGCTGGGCAGTGATGGGGCCAGGTTCAGGGGGTGGCTGTGTTCTCGTGAGGCTGAGAGTGTAGCATCAGCCTTCTCCTGTTAGAAACAAGAGGGAGACCCCCAGGGAAGGATGACTGCAGCCTTTCTCAAAGCCCTCCCAGCGTCTCTTTCTTAATCCTCATGATTACCAAAGCGCTGGCATTGTTTATAGGGAAGAGAAAAAAAGGGAAAGGAAAAAAACCCCAAAACCCTTACACAGCAATTTCTCTCCTCAGTTTGTTCACAAACAACATCGGGCAAAAATAAACAGTGAGTTCCATTCCTTCCCTGGGATTTGTGGTGCTGTTGCAGGCAAGCTGGAGTATTTAAGTATTGAGTCTGGTGTCCAGTTGTGGGCACCTCAACCCCAGAGAGATCTGGAGGGGCTGGAGCGAGTGCAGAGGAGGGACACGGAGCTGGGGAAGGGCCTGGAGAATAAGGGTTATGAGGATCGATTGAGGGAGTTGGGGTTGTTTAGTTTGAGGAAGAGGAGGCTGAGGGGAGACCTCATCACCCTCTACAACTGCTTGAAAGGACATTGGAGAGAGGTTGGTGCTGGTCTCTTCTCATGGGCAATGAGCGATAGAAGGAGAGGGAATGGCTGCAAGCTGCAGCAGGGTAGGGTTAGGCTGGACACTGGGAAAGAATTCTTCCCAGCAAGAGTGGAATCAGTCAGTGGAATGAGCTGCCCAGGGAGGTGGTGGAGTCCCCATCCCTGACTGTGTTTCAGAGTAGATTGGATGTGGTGTTGAGGGATCTGGTGTAGGGGAGAACTTGTAGAGTAGGGCTGATGGTTGGACTGGATGATCCCAAGGGTCTCTTCCAACCTGAATGATTCTGTGATTCTATGATTCTATGATTCCCTTGACCATTCAGCTGGAAAGATGGCTAGGTCTTCTGGACCAGTGGTGGATGCAGAAGAAACCCACAGATTAGCATGGCCAGCTCAATGCTGGTATAGTCTCTCCTCACTGCTGGTCTCAGTTCTCTGCATCCTTTTTTTCTGCTTGGAAAACTCCTATGACATCATATAAAAGAGGTTTGGTTTGTTTTTTCTCTCAGGCAATGCACAAGGTGGTAGAGTCCGTGTCCTGATTTCAGCCAAATTTACCAAAACCAGACTGACAGCCCTTCTTCTCCCCCAAAAAGGAAAGGAGAGGAAGAGGGATAAGGAGATTAACAAGTTTAGAATAAACTAAACTACTTTAATGAAGTATTAATAGTAAAATTAAAGTAAGAAGAAAATAATGAAATAGATACAATCTATACAAAACCATATCAAGCTCCCAGAATGACCATCACGTCTCCAGCAGCATTAGGAAAGGTCCCAGCCTGGACTGGGTGACCGACAGGAGCTGGATTCCAGCTCTGGAGTCAGGAATGCTCAGATCAGGGTCAAAGGCAGACAAACAGACAGGGTCCTCCTCAGAGGTCACCCACTGAAGGAAGAGGGTTGACCTTTTGATCCCTCAGCTTTTACACTGAGCATGATGGGGATGGGATGGAATACATCAGTTGGTCAATCTGGGGTCCCCTGTCCTGTCCCCTCCTCCCTGCAGATGTGACCCCCTCGATGCTTTTCCTCTTCCTCCCACCCTCCAACGGGGCAAACAATGCAATTCCCTGCCCTGGGCTGTTCCAGCAATGGGTATCAGCGAGGGCCTCTCTGCACCATCCCTTGGGGTGATCAGGTCTGAGCACCCTGAGAGTGAACAATTTTCTGACCAATCTGCTGCTAATTTCAGAGTTTAATTAGCTAGAAGAGGCCCAGCTGAAAAAGCAAAACCGTAAAACAGACCATTGGTTCATTTTACCTCAAACCTTCTTCCTCTCCTCGCTGCCACTCCAGCGGAGGAGAGTTCTCCAAGGCAATTGCAAACATTTTTATGCTTTTGCTGTGGTGATTCCCATTAATTCATCCCGGAGCCTCTGTAAAGAGAAACAAACCTGCTTTCCCACCTTCCCCTCCTCTGTGCTTTTTAAGAACAGTCTTGAAAGGGCCTGACTCACGAGAAAAGGTGAAAAAGAGGCAGTTGGGAAAGGCCAGCTGTCAGCAGGGAAGGAGATATGAAAAGGAAATATGAAAAGGTTGCCAGCGCCAAGGAGGGAGGGGGAGTGTTTGATGGAGAGCAAGGGGCGGGCAGGTAGGAGGAAGGCAAGGAAAAGGAAGTAAAAGGAAGGTGTGGCACCAGCAGCATCCACCCTGTGCTCTTATGCTTTGCCAGGTTTTCCCTGGAGGAGGTGTTCCCCTGGAGATAGCTGAAAAAAATGGATTTTACAAAGCACTTGATACACCTTAGGCAACGGCCATAAATTGCATAGTCAATCCAGCTGTGACGTGAGTCAATCCAGCTGTGACATAAGCCTTTCTTCAGCCTTGCTCCTTTGTGGTCCAGAAAGGCTGAAGGAGATCACCCACAGCAAGGCAGGTACAGGCCAGACGTCCAGACTGGGAGTTGAATGAGTTGGATAGAATCATCGAATCATAGAATGGTCGAGGTTGGAAGGGACCTTTCAGATCATCGAGTTCAGCCATCAACCCAACACTGAAGAAAGCCACCACTGACCCACGTTCCTCAGCACCACGAGTTTTCTGGGGCAACATCCCAGTGTCCCTCAGGAGCCAGGAGAGCATGAGTTTTCTGGGGCAACATCCCAGTGTCCCTCGGGAGCCAGGAGAGCATGATGCTGGTAGAGCAGTGGTACCCAAGGGTGGTGAGACACCACCCCCAGGTACCTCAAGAAGTCTGTCTATCCTGTGACTGTCCATCACTTTCAAACCAGAAGGAGATGGGTCACCAAAATTAAAGCTGGGCTAGCCCTTTCAGAGCTGGCCTTCCCCTTTTGCCCACACTGCCCAGCTGAGTGGTCGGAGCATTGGGAAATCCTTCAGAGCAGGCATCCCAAATCTTCTCCTTTGCAAAAAACCACTATTCCTCTTGCCCTTTTTTTCAGGAAATACCAGGGAAAACCTGATTGTTATCCTTTTGACAGCAACTTTTCTTTTTTTCCCACTTATCCATTATCCTTTGGACTTCCCTTTTCTGGAGTAAACAAACCCAAGAGATTAAACCTCTCTCACCCAGCTTGTGTTTTCTAAACTCCTAATAAAACCATCGCTGTTTCCTCTGGTCGCTCTCTGGTTCCTCCATACATTTCTGAAAGTGCAGCACTCAGCTTGACAGAGCTGGGACTTCCTCAGGGCTGGCCAGAACAGGGAAGTGACAGTGCTCATTGCTAACACTCATGGAGGGTTCTTTCACCCCTTAAGCCCCAGTCAACTGGAAGAACCCACAGCACAGGCTCATGGGCCATGTCAAGGACAAAATCTGATTGACCATGTAGGAGTTGGAGAAACAGCAGAAATGGGTTGAGAGATGGTGTGGAGATCAGCACAGCATTCAACAGAGACACACACACTTAATGAAAAGAGGATGGGGAGGAATGTGAAAAGGTCCCCCAGGACCATCTGATTTCCTTAAAGGATGATCAAGGCCACCTCCTCAATGCCTGAGGGGTGATAACTCAGCCCATCCTGGTAGCCCCTCTTCATAGAATAATAGAATGATTTGAGTTGGAAGGGACCTTAAAGAACATCCAGTGCCACCCCTGCCCTGAGCAGGAACACCTCCCACCAGACCAGGTTGCTCCAAGCCCCATCCAGCCTGGCCTTGAACCCCTCTAGGGATGGGGCAGCCACAGCTTCTCTGGACAACCTGGGCCAGGGTCTCACCACCCTCACAGCAAAGAGTTTCTTCCCCCCATCTCATCTCCATCTCCCCTCTTTCAGTGTCAACCCATTTCCCCTTGTCCTGTGGCTCCTCTCCTTCATCAAGAGTCTCTCTCCACCTCCCCTTTAGGGACTGAAACCCCCTGAGGGACAGGTCGGGCTCCAAGATCTCCCCAGAGCCTTCACTTCTCCAGGCTGAACCCTCCCAACTCTCTCAGCCTGTCCTCCCAGCAGAGGGGCTCCAGCCCTCCCAGCATCTCCCTGGCCCTCCACTGGACCAGTTCCAACAGCTCTTTTTCCACCAGAGCTGGACGGCAGAAGATGTCACCATCTGCACACCGGAGCTGCCATCTCCGGCGGAAGATGTGACACCAAGCATCCCAGCAGGGGACAATGCCTGCCTCATCACCGAGGAGTGACAAATGGCAGAGCTAATGGTGAGAGCAGCAAATTCAGCCATCGTTCTGGTCAACTGTATTAAATTGAGAAAGCTTTCACACAGCAGGGTTGTTTTGGGTGTTCCTGGCTGACACCCGGCCTCCATCCATCCAGTGTTAGAGGAGGAGCTGGATGCCTTTCAGTCCTACTGAGCACCAAGGAATGCTCAAAAAGGGGTATTTCCAGCCCTTTGATGTGGCAAGAACCCCCTCATTTTGGGGGGATAACCCTCCCCACAATGTCTTACACAAGGCCAGGAGGAAGACCGGCACCTCAAAACGGGGTTCCCCAAAGTGGAGGTACTGTGTTGGGAGCTGCTTGAACCCAACAGAGATAAACACCAGGGAGGTGTGAGGGAGGTCTCTGCCTAGAAATCCACAACACCTCTCTTTTTTTTCACCCAATTGCCCTGCATTTAGAGCTCTTTTTGGTTTTGGAGCAGAGAAACCCGGATTCCAAACCACCATCTCCATGAGGTTTTTCCAACACATTGCATCTTGTAGGCAGCTGCACTGGTGTAGGTAGGTTCCTGGCATTTTAACCCCTTCTGCTGGGCTGTAGACTTCAGCCTGTGAATATTCAGCACTGATTCAAATCTCTGCAGGCTGGAGAAGGAAAACAGCAGCAGCGTCTGCCAAAGACCCAGCGAACCTGGTTTGTCGCCATCTGTCTGAGCGGGGAAGGATCCAAGGCATTGACGGTGCTGAGAGCTACTTTATAGCTGAGCACAATGCTCATTCTTCTGGAAAAGAGCAAAGCTGAAGCTTTTAAACCACCTAAGCATCCCCTTGGTCTGTTCATCTCAGCTACATCTCTCCCCGCGGAGCTTCTGGCCACCGCTCTGCTGCCCAAAGGGTTTCTCCTGGTTGCCTGCCGTTGTTAAAGGGGCAAGGTCATCAGCAGAGGAGGTAGGGGTGGTCCCACGTGGATGTGGTGACAGTTTGCAGAATGCCAACGAGAAAAATTAGAAGTGTTATCAAAAAACCCCCCCCCACTGAATATTCCCTGAAACTGCCGCAATTAACCCGAAATCTGTTCCCGGAAAATGCTCACCGAAGAGACCCAGTTTGTAGCGAAAACGCAGAGAATCCCTGTTCCTGGCCATAGTCTGAGGCAAAGCTGGGAGAGAAATACCCAGTCTCCAAGCCAGGGGAGAGGAAAGCAAAGGATTTATATATCTGTATATACAAAAGGTAGAAATACTAATTTTAGGAAGGTCTGGGAAGCTCCCAGCAGGATACTGAAAAGAACCAGCCAAGGAATCACTGAAATGCCATTGATTAACCCTAAAATTCGCAGAGGTTTGGGGGTTCCAGGGGGATCTTAAAAGGGGAAAATGGAGAAATCGGGCAAATCCAGACCCAGCTCAGCCCTGGCCACCAGAAAGATGCTGAACCTCTCTGTTAATCCATAGAATCATAGAATCATTCAGGTTGGAAGAGACCCATGGGATCATCCAGTCCAACCATCAGCCCTACTCTACAAGTTCTCCCCTACACCAGATCCCTCAACACCCCATCCAATCTACTCTGAAACACAGTCAGGGGTGGGGACTCCACCACCTCCCTGGGCAGATGATTCCACTGACTGATTCCACTGACTGTACAAGCCCTTTGGATAACAACGTCATGGATTGTCACAGATGGATCACATCGAACATTTAACTTCTCTTCTGGGGATNGGTTGGTGCTGGTCTCTTCTCACGGGCAATGAGCGATAGAAGGAGAGGGAATGGCTGCAAGCTGCAGCAGGGTAGGGTTAGGCTGGACATGAGGAAAAAGTTTTTCGCAGAGAGAGTGGTCAGTCAGTGGAATCAGCTGCCCAGGGAGGTGGTGGAGTCCCCATCCCTGACTGTGTTTCAGAGTAGATTGGATGTGGTGTTGAGGGATCTGGTGTAGGGGAGAACTTGTAGAGTAGGGCTGATGGTTGGACTTGATGATCCCAAGGGTCTCTTCCACCCTGAATGATTCTATGATTCTATGATTCTATGATTCTATGAAAAGGATGGTTCATCAGAAAGCTTCACTTCCAGGTGCTAGGAGTAGTTTACTGCCTGCCCAAAAGGATTTATCCAGCAGAATCTCACTAGGGACTCTCCTGTCTCTGGCACTCATCAATATTTTAATTAATGACTCGGGTGAAGAGAGAAAGGGGAGCTAATAAAATTTCTAGCTGCAGTCGGGCGTGCTGCAGCCAGCAGGATTTGAATTCCACATCATCCACAGCAAGATTGGAGAAAGGGCCTGAAATCAATAATGCTGGGATTCAACACCGAGGGCAAACGGACAGGGGAGGGCTCTGGGGCAAAAAATCCACCCTGTGAGAAAGGGGATGTGGCAGCCACCTCTCCCACCGCGTGGTTGTAAAGGAGGAGGGAAAGGGAAGACCATTTTTTTCTAGGAGAAAAAACCAACCAACCTCTCAGCTGGGGGAAAGGTGGAGGAACAGAAAAAAGCTTCAGTGCTTGAGCAATGAGGTGCTGGAGCAGACTCTAAAGCCCCAGGGCCATCGGTGGAAGGTTTTAGGGATGGAAGATGCAAGTAGAATCATAGAATCATTCAGGTTGGAAGAGGCCCTTGGGATCATCCAGTCCAACCATCTGCCCCACTCTACAAGTTCTCCCCTACACCAGATCCCTCAACACCACATCCAATCCACTCTGAAACACAGTCAGGGATGGGGACTCCTCTACCTCCCTGGGCAGCCCAGTCCAGGCTCTGACCACTCTTGCTGGGAAGGATTCTTTCCCAATGTCCAGCCTAACCCTACCCTGCTGCAGCTTGAAACCATTCCCTCTCCTTCTATCACTAATCCCCTGTGAGAAGAGACCAGCACCAACCTCTCTCCAATGCCCTTTCAAGCAGTTGTAGAGAGGGATGAGGTCTCCCCTCAGCCTCCTCTTCCTCAAACTAAACAATCCCAACTCCCTCAATCGATCCTTATAAGATTTATTCTCCAGGCCCATCCCCAGCTCCGTGTCCCTCCTCTGCACTCTCTCCAGCCCCTACAGATCTCTCTGGGGTTGAGGTGCCCAGAGCTGGACACAAGACTCAAGGCGTGGCCTCACCAGTGCTGAGCTCAGGGGGACAATCACCTCCCTACTTCTGCTGGTCACACTATTTCTGATACAAACCAGGATGCCCTTGGCCTTCTTGGCCACCTGGGCACACTGTTGGCTGGCTCAAGTTCAATCAACTGTCAACCAGCACCTCCAGGTCCTTTCCTCCAGTTCCAGCCACACTGCCCCAAGCCTGTAGCAGGGCAGGACACGGGGGAGATGGCAGCTGCCTGACCTCAGTAGTTTATATACAGAGGCAGCACTTTCTGGGGTTTGGCCAAGAGGCTAGGCCTTCATTATAGGGCTTTTAAGCTCATATCATCCCTCTAAACGATATTGGCATTCACCAGGATTCTCTTGCAGAGAAGCTGTGACCTTTTACACTCTGAGACACAAAATTACCTCCCCAGGTTGCTCGACTGAACGAGCCTTTTTCCTCCCAGTTTCCGAGTTCTCTCCCCTCTCCCCTTCCAGTTGTGCTGAAGGTCCCAGACAACCAGAGCAGAATAAATCAGGAAGCCTCTTCTGCATTTCAGAGACAGGTTGAGTAATGATTACTCATGAAATATGAAATTCCTCGCTGGAGCTTAATGTCCTTATAACAAAGTTTGCGCGGGGAGCTTGTTGTCGAAGGCTCTGAAATTATTGTGGCGAGGGAACAGCATCCTTTATCCTCCAGATCTGATAAGAGCTGACGCTGCCTCATTGAGCATATTCCCAGCTTCACCCTAATCTGTTGGCTTTCAGGGCGCTGAAGGACGGCAGCGCTTTCAGGCGGCGCTGATAAAAGCCGCCGTAACATTTTAATCCCTCTCACCTCACTTTTTCTCGTTAAAATGTCATTTGCTGAAGAGACCGGAGCCTGAGATGGTTCCAAGCTGTGCACATCGCTACAGCTTTCTGAGCAGAGGCCCGTGAAGTCTGGACACNTGCTCCACTCCCTTCATCATCTTGGTAGCCCTGCCCTGGACTCTCTCCAGCAGTTCCCTGTCCTTCTGGAACTGAGGGGCCCACAACTGGACACCATATTCCAGATGGGGTCTCACCAGGGCAGAGGAGAGGGGGAGGAGAACCTCTCTCCACCTACTGACCACCCCCCTTCTACTCCACCCCAGGATGCCATTGGCCTTCTTGGCCATGAGGGCACAGTGCTGGCTCATGGGCATCCTGCTGCCCACCAGGACCCCCAGCTCCCTTTCCCCTACGCTGCTCCTCTCCAACAGGTCATTTCCCAACCTCTACTGGTCCCTGGGGTACCTCTTCTCCCAAGGGACAGAGGAAAGGGCCTGAAGTTGAAGCAGGGCAGATTTAGACTGGATATTAGGAAGAATGAGTTTACTGAGAGGGTGGTCAGGCACTGGAAGGACTTGCCCAGGGAGGCTGTGGAGTCACCAGCCCTGGAGATATTTAAGAAAGGAGTAGCTGTGGCCCTTCAGGGCATGCTCCAGTGCCTGAGATTGTTGGGTGCAGTGGTTGTCGTGATGGTGGGGGTGGTTTTTGGGGTGTGCTGTTGGAGGTGTGTGGTGGTTGGTGATGTGGGTTTTTTTTGGTTAGGTTTTTTGTGGGTTTTTTTTTGATGGTTGGACTCGATCTCAAAGGTCCCTTCCAACCGTGAGGATTCTGTGAACACAAAAAAACACCCCACAACATTCCCCAGCTAAACCTGCCATTGAATCCTTCTTGCTGTTATACCTCCTGTCAAAAACGGTTCCCCTTTTCTACCCTCCCCGTCTCCTGCTTCTCCCAGTGCCGTGAACTAATTACACACTGGCCACTGGATGCCTCCAAATTGCTTTAAGGAATTTGTCCCTCCCCAGCTTTCCTGGAGCCTCTTTAAGGACTGGAAAGGGCTCTAAGGTCTCCCCTGAGCTTCTCTTTTCCAGCCTAAACCCCCTCTACTCTCTCGGCCTGTCCTCACAGCAGGGAGGCTCTAGCCCTCTGTTCATCTTCATGGCCTCCTCATGGACAACAGGTCCATGTGTCTCCCTGTGCTGAGGACCCAAGAACTGGAGACAGCACTGGGCAGGGGGAAGTCTCCCCAAAGCAGAGCAGAGGGGCAGAATCCCTCCCCCTGACCCTTCTGGCCACGCTGCTGGGAATGCAGCCCAGGATGACGTTGGCTTTCTGGGCTGCCAGTGTGGACATGTGGGTAGTAGAAGGTCAGTGGGTGAAATCTAGGTGCAAATGACTGAAATCCACCTGGGTTAAATGAAGAGTCACGTGCCTTTGCAGAAGGCCTTGCATCGAGTCTTATTGCATCCATTGCCTTCATCCAGAGTAAAAAGAGACAGAGCTCTTGTGACTGTCCCCTCCAGCAGAAATGTGACACAGCCAGGTCTCCCAGCTCTGAGCTGGGGCTCATCCTGGACTGAAGATGTTTAGGCACACAAGGTAACGAGTTATTCTTGGAACCTGGTGATAATGACAGCCAAGACCAGAGGAAATTACAGCTTTACAGCTTCCAGGAAACTGGAGAAAAGTTGTCATTAACAGCCTGGTGTGCTAATGTTGTTCCCCAAAGTCCTGGCTGCAGGGTCTCCAGCATTCCTCATACCTCAAGGGAGCAATTGCAGAAGAGGTTCTGGGAACAGAGGATGCAGGAGTGAGACAAAGCTGAAAAAGAGCCAGGAGTTTATGGCAGCTCAACCAAAGCAGCAGCTGCAGGGAGCATCCTGCAAAGCCATAACATCTCCCAGTGATTCCTGGTCTCCTGTGTAGCTCCCGCCCCGTTCCCACCTCCCTGGACCTGTCCCTAGGGTACTGGTGTCTCATACCCATTTTCCCCAAGGCTGGGAGAAAGTGCAAGCTGTGCACAGAGCAGGGAAACGAGCCAGTGACTCTTGAGGCCCGTGGTAATTTTTCAAGCCATGATCACCTTTCCTCCTCCTCCCCCTTATCCAGATGCTGGGATGCGATTCGGCTTCACGTCAAGTCCCCTAAACGCAGGCGTCCACGTGCACCAAGTATTTCAGCTCCTGGATTTGGCTACGTGAACACAGCTGTGTAAGGTTATTTATAGACCTCAAGGGTCCCAAATGTTTGCAATATGTTCCAGCACACTCCACCCAACAAGAGCATCCCACGGGCTGGCACCTCACACTGGAGGCACACGACCTGCCCCTGCTGCAGGGCCACCAAGCAGAGGCCACAGAAGAATGATAGAATCATCTAGGTGGGAAGAGGCTTTTAAGACCGTGGAGTCCAACCATCAGCCTAACTCTGATAAATAAACCATTAGTAAACCATGTCACTAAGCACTGTGTAGACCCATCTTCTGAATACCTCCAGGGATGGTGCCTCAACCAACTTCCTTGGTCCCCCCATCTTTGCAAAATGTTGGACCCTGTGACATTGCTGCCTCAGGTCCTCACTGATGTAACTGGCCTTTTTCAAAGCTTAAGGGGTTTATAGCTGAGGATCTGGCTCTTTCAGCAATACCTGCTGATGGCAGATTTGGGGGGGGAGGCGTTAGCAGGAGCCACCAAGGCCTACAAAAGCAGCCCCATTTGTTCCCTACTCACTTTTGGAATGGTGAGTGAGGACCTGGAAAGCCCATGAAGGACTCGAATCTGTAAAAATGCACTGAAAAGACACTGTCTGAGAAGCCAGGGTACAAATTACCAGAAGGTAAACTTTGGCCTGTACCCATTAAAGAATTCCCCTAAAGACCTGTGTGTGGAATCTGTGCAGGAGGCCCAAGAGGATAAAATCATAGAATCATCATAGAATCCTAGAATGGTCCAGGCCAGAATGGACCTCTAGGGTCATCTAGTCCAACCTCCCTGCAGTCAGCAGGGACACCCCCAACTAGACCAGGTTGCCCTGGGCCTCGTCCAGCCTCCCCTTGAAGATCTCCAGGGAAGGGGCCTCAACCACCTGCCTGGGCAACCTGTTCCAGTGGCCCACCACCCTCATTGTCCTATTGCTTGTTCCCTGGGAGAACAGACCAACTCCTGCCTCTCTAAAACCTCCTTTCAGGGAATTGTAGAGAGTGAGAAGGTCTCCCCTCACCCTCCTCTTCTCCAGGCTGAACAACCCCAGCTCCTTTAGCTTCTCCTCATAAGGCTTGCTCTCCAGACCACTCACCAGCTTTGTTGCCCTTCTCTGGACCCACTCCAGCACCTCGATGGTTTTTTTTGTGGTCAGGGGCCCGAAACTGGACACAGCACTTGAGGTGGGGCTTCACCAGTGCTGAGCAGAGGGGAACAATGAACTCCTGAGTCCTACTCACCACGCTGTTCCTGATCCAGGCCAGGATGCTGTTGGCCTTCTTGGCCACCTGGGCACACTGTTGGCTCATGTTCATCCCACAGTTGACCAACACCCCCCCAGGTCCTTTTCTGCCAGGGTGTTCCAGCCACTCTTCCCCCAGCCTGGAGCACTCATGGGGTTAGTGTGACTTGCCCTTATTGAACCTCATCCCATTGACCTCTGCTCATCCATCCAGCCTGTCCAGATCCCTCTTCAAAGCCTTTCTACCCTCAAGCAGGTTGACACTCCCACCTAGTTTAGTGTCATCAGTGAACTTACTGAGGGTGCACTCAATCCCCTCGTCCAGATTGTTGATAAAGATGTTATAAAGAGCTGCCCCCAGTACTGAGCCCTGGGGGATGCCACTCGTGACTGGCCACCAACTGGATTTAACTCCATTCACCACCACCACCACCCTCTGGGCCCAGCACTCCAGCACCAGGATGGTTTCTGCCTACGAAGCCTCCCTGGGAGAGGACAATGGGAGGAGGATGCACAAGGGTTAAGGTGGAGCCTGCTCTGTCTCCTTCCACTGAGAAATTTAATGTTTATTTTTCTCCAGAATTGTAAAATAATACATGTTTTCCAGGTTCCTGGAGGGAAACTGCTCCTTCCGCCTGTTTCTGGAATGGGGAGGGAGAAAGCTGTGCAGGTGCTGGGAAATGCATGGGAAGCAGACATTTCCCAGCACATCTCTTTGACACCAGCAGCACATCCCACCACGGGGTCCCCAGCCCAACCCTCCAACCCACACTTTCGCCTCCTCTGCTCCCCTTCCCACCGCATCAGGCAGGATATAAACTATTCTGAGGCACACAATAGCCCTGCAGGAGGAAGGATTAAACCCTTCCAAAGCTGAGAGCCCTGCTGTGATTGTTCAGGTTCAGTCTGGCACGTACCAACCAAACAACCAAGCCTTAAAGGACACGGTTCTGTAAAACATGGGGAGGTCCTTGAACACCCTCATATCCCATCCTGGAGGGTGAGGGAGGCTCTAATTTCTTCTGGACCACACACACCTGTAGGTTCAGTTTAAAAGCATCTTTTGAGCCAGAGTTCCCTACCTGTAGCCTTGCTATGGTTAAAGAACAGAAAAGTGGGGAGAAATTGGGCAGCAAATGCATATGTTAATTATAAATAGGGAAGGAGAAAGAACTGAACAGAAGAAAAAGCAAGAGTGAAATGAACAGATGAAGAGTGAGGCGGGAAGGGACCTGGGACACCACAGCCAGCTGTGGAGGAGAAAGCTCGAGACCCTCCTTGGCTTCATCTACTGGGCCTCCATCATGAAGAGGAGGGTGCCTGGCTCGATTTGGGGTCAGGTACAGGGAGCACGGTGCATGTTTATCCCATGGGGACTCCTCACAGGAGACAGAGCAGCGTAGGGAATAAGAGCTGGGAAAGACTCATCCAGCTTTTAAATCCAGTGTTCCTCCACAGCTGCAGGATGAGTGGGACATTTTCCACACTGTACAAGTGATTTAACTTCATCCATTAATGACCTCCATGGGTTGCTGATCAGCAAAGTGTGCTCATCCCTGCAGGACAGAGCTTTTCCATCTCACACAAACCAGGGCAGAAATTTAAGTCATCGAATCATAGAATGGTTTGGGTTGGAAGGGACTTTCAAGACCATTCAATCCCACCCCTTGCCCTGGGCAGGGACACCTCCCACCAGACCAGGTTGCTCCAAGCCCCCTCCAACCTGGCCTTGAACCCCTCCAGGGATGGGGCAGCCACAGCTTCTCAGGGCAACTTGGGCCAGGGTCTCACCACACTCACAGCATAAAACATTTCTTCCTTAGATCTGGTCTAAATCTCCCCTCTGCTGGTTTAAAACCATTAGCCCTTGCCCCATTGCCACAGACTCTTCTAAAACTATTGGACTGAATGCAGAGGAGGGACATGAAGCTGGTGAAGGGCCTGGAGAATAAATCATATGAGGATCGATTGAGGGAGCTGGGACTGTTTAGTTGGAGGATGAAGAGGCTGAGGGGAGACCTCATCCCTCTCTACAACTGCTTGAAAGGACATTGGAGAGAGGTTGGTGCTGGTCTCTGCTCACGGGCAATGAGCGATAGAAGGAGAGGGAATGGCTGCAAGCTGCAACAGGGTAGGGTTAGGCTGGACATTGGGAAAGAATCCTTACCAGCAAGAGTGGTCAGAGCCTGGACTGGGCTGCCCAGGGAGGTGGTGGAGTCCCCATCCCTGACTGTGTTTCAGAGTAGATGTGATGTGGTGTTGAGGGATCTGGTGTAGGGGAGAACTTGTAGAGTAGGGCTGATGGTTGGACTGGATGATCCCAAGGGTCTCTTCCAGCCAAGATGATTCTACGATTCTAAGTCTGTCCTCGCTTATTTTTTATTAGCTGTTGAAATGACAACCCACCACCAGGCTGCTTTCAGTCCCACACTGTTTTGTGATGTTCCCCTCGTCACCACAGAGAATAATCGCTGCTCTCCTCCTCCTTTGCTTTTCGCTTGAGCACACTCTGGCGAGGTCAGTGGGGAGATGGCACCGACGTGTCGTGGTCTGTGGAGGTGGGTGGGAAGGAAGAGCAGAAGTGCTGAGGGATAAAAGAAGGCAAGCAGATAATTTGCAGAACTCAGTGGAGAACAAGCTGTGTTGTGTGAGGGTTGGCACATGGAATCACAGAATCAACATGGAATCACAGAATCAACATGGAATCATAGAATCATCATAGAATGGTTAGGGTTGGAAGCGATCTTAAAGATCATCCAGTTCCAACCCCCTGCCCTGGGCAGGGACACCTCCCACCACACCAGGTGGCTCCAAGCCCCCTCCTACCTGGCCTTGAACCCCTCCAGGGATGGGGCAGCCACAGCTTCTCTGGGCAACCTGAGCCAGGGTCTTGCCACCTTCACAGCAAAGAATTTCTTCCTAATGTTTCATCTAAATCTGCTGTCCACACATCTGAAACCATTTCCCCTCATCCTGTCACTACATGCCTTTGTAAAAAGTCCCTCTCTGTGATGAAGACACCCTACCCTTCCTCTTGGAGAAAGGCACTGTATGGGCCTGAGAAGGATGTTGGACTACTCTAAGAGAAGTAGCATAGCCAAAGTGTTTTTAAGCCAAGTGATGGGCTGAGCATTGCAATACCTTGCCAGGGCGACCTTACCCTCTGGACCAAGGGCAATAGTCATGTGAATCAGCAGAGGGGCATAAGACAGTCTTCAAGACCAATCCAACAGTCTCAGGCTAAGTGGTTCTCCTTGCAGTGAATCCTGGCCCCATAAACCAAAGCGTCTTGGGAGGAAGGATTTTTCCTTTCAAGCTCATCAGCATCACCATCAACTTCTCCAGAGAATACAGGATCTTATCTTGTGGAGACGGGATGGAACATACTTTGGGACTGGTTAGTTTGAGGAGGAGGAGGCTGAGGGGAGACCTCATCACTCTCTACAACTGCTTGAAAGGGCATTGGAGAGAGGTTGGTGCTGGTCTCTTCTCACAGGGAATTAGCGATAGAACGAGAGGGGATGGCTTCAAGCTGCAGCAGGGTAGGGTTAGGCTGGACATGAGGAAAGAATTTTTCACAGAAAGAGTGGTCAGAGACTGGAATGGGGTGCCCAGGAAGGTGGTGGGGTCACCATCCCTGAATGTGTTTAAGAGTCAATTAGATGTCAATTAGAGGGCAGGGATGCTCTACAGGGGG
>VZTM01012350.1:349-10619 GCA_013400555.1 Jacana jacana | reverse complement strand
TGATTTCTTTATAATACGCTGTAGTATGAGCAGTCTTTAAAGGAAGCTCTCCTTTTACATGCCCATATCAAATCATATCTCAGTATTTTCAGAGGAGTACAAAGTTTTAGTTAGAGACTGCTGTAGGTATCAGGCTGACACCAAATTAAGCTATCATCTATTTAAGGTGAACAATTATGAACATAAATTGTGTTACTATAAATAAGGGCTTTTATAACAACTACATACAGTTACTAACCAAGTTAAAAATCTTACCAATGAGTATCTGATGAAGCTGCTTGGATGTTAAAGTTAGATTACAATCTTCCTTCTCTTGGGTAGAAGATGGTACAGCACTAAGCCCGCTCCAAATCTGTGATAAGCACAAGACATCTTTTCAGAGCAAGATCACAAGAACATTATGCCTACAATACTACTCAAGCATTTAACTTACTTCTTTGAGTGAAGATTTAGAACCAATTTCTGCCAATTTTCGACTAGTTAATAGGCAATTCTCATCTAGAGGAAGCATTTTGAACTGTAGCTTCTCCTTGTGAAAATCTGTGATTGAGATCTTTGGTGACATAAGCCCTGCAGCTGGTTTAAGGCCTATGTTCACAGAATTATTGTAAGTATAAAATTGCCTATAAGAAAGGGGAAAATAAAATAATATGGAAATCTAGAAGACTGAGCATTCTGTATTCTACATATTAAACTACTAGATATTTTTAAGCATAAGTAATAATTTAAGTACTAATATTTAATTATGAAAAAAGCACTCAAGTACAGAAAATGCCTTGAAAAGCCTCTAATTGTATTGTTTAGACAAAGATTAACACCTGTTGCACATTTGTAGCAATTACTCAGCTAAACATGGCTACTAAAATGTAAATATTATATAATTTCTAAAATAACTCTTAAAGAACAATTAAGTTGTAAAGTCAAGCACTTTAAAGTTAATAACTGCCATGATCACCAAGGATCCTTTAATTGTATGTCTGAACTGGACCACTTATAGCCTAATTTTCAAAGCAATTAACTTTTCTTCATCAAATATCAACTCCAATCAATTTCACCTGCAACTAAGCAATTCAAAACCTCTAGAGTATTCAAAAAATTATTACTATGTTTGATAATTACAAGTAAAATTCATCAATAATTGTGAAATCTTCCTTTTTGCTGTTGGTCCTCATGCAACATATTTATCCTTTACGGTTATATAAACAAGAGCTTGTATACTACACAACATCAGTTCCTTTGAAGAAAACCATATATCATCCACATGCATAAAAATAAAATAAATCCAGCTCTGCAGGCCTTGCTCTGTGTATATACATTATGAATCAGACAAATTAAATTGATATTACAAGAATAATCCACTGGCATTATTAATTTTTAAATAACAAGTGTTGGAAACAACACTCTGAAGGTATTACTCCTCTTGCTTTAGAGGCTTTACAGGCTTCTTTTTTTTTTATTAAAACTTTTACAAGTAGCATTGCTGTCAGTATTGCTTTTCCACAATTTTGCTCCACAGCATACAAACCAAATACACAAATTCATGAAATTTACCATAAGAAGGCTAGAAAACCAATACAATCTTTTAATCTTATCTGCTTTATTCCAAAAATTATATCATATTTACATATTGAATCCATCACTTTGGTGAGCTAGACACTTTAGTTGGAAATACATATGTATTATTATATAAAACCAAAAGAGAATCCAACAAAATTAATGTCCTTGAAACTTGGCATCTTCTTTCTTCTTCATTTCAAGTTCCATGCCTCTGTCCCTACATTTTACCCAGGAAGTGATCTCTAAGTTTCTAAGGGAACACTTGAACAAAACAGGTTTTGATTGCCTTATAAATGAAGGTCCCAGGACCATTTCAACATGGGACAAATGTAGGTATAAGATTGGTGCCACTAAGTTAATTCTGCACATATATACACATTTCATATCAGACAAAACTATTTTTTTACCCTTGCAATAAAGTCTTACCTAGCAGCATCTTTCTGTAAACGACGCCGTCTTAAGTTAGAAATGAAATCTGTGTAGTATTCGTTATGTGCTTCTTTTGACAGTCGTTCACATTCAGTATAAGAAAACTCTGGATCTATATAATTATATCTCTCAGTCTTTGTGAAAATAGTCCTAAATATATAAAGAGAATTGTAGTCTCACTGCATGTGTAAAACGATTCGGGGTCTTGTTAGAATGAAAACATATTGATCTTGCTACATGTATATTTCACAGCAAACATTCTTTTTATCACAGCAGATTATTAATATTTGACCTTGTAAAGGCAACCATAAAAATGAAATATCGAAACTGTAATAAGCTACATTTGTAGTTGCACATGAGAAAAGCAACTCAAGAAATTTATGTGCAAGAGGCTCAAGGTTAAATAGAATGCAATGAATTTTAAAGACCTTTCAGCCTGAAAAAAAAAAACCTAAATGTAAACTGCCATATGAGTAACTGAACTTGACCTACTAATGCAGTACATCCAAATGTGTGGGTTTAAATATTGCATTCACATAATTTTTACCTGTACTTTTTATTCCTTTCACCGGGCCTAATGCTGGCTGCGCGATCATTAGGAAAAGCTATAAGTGCATCATCGTCACGATTCCTGTTAATCCAGTGAGTATGAATCTGTGTTCGGGTTGATTTAAGTATTGCCACGGGTGCTGTATCAGTGCACTGTCCTGCACCATCAGCTACAAACTGTCCAGTTGCATTGGAAATCATTGGCGTTATACCTTAGAATCCAAATAAAACATGTTACATACACTTCTACCTGCTAAATAAAATCAAAGCATTAGAAAAATATTTCTTCATCCTGCTCCACCCAGCTGCCCAGCAATCCATTACCCATCCCATTATTTTGTCCTCAGAAAAGAAGGCATTCTGACCATACTAACAGCCAGCCACCTTCCCTGGCCTAGATCACAGACACATATGGAGTCCAAATCAGCTACTACTATGTCCAGCTGTGATGCTTTGTCTTAAACGTGCACATGACCATACACTCAGAGCTGCCTCTGTCACAACACTGTTCACAGTGTCCTAGAGTTTGTCTTCAAACAGGCATGTTTTTTGACAAAGCACTCCCAGGCTACCACAACTGAAAAGACAGCTCAAATATTTTTCACTCTAGTTTTAGAAAAGCACTTACACATTAAAGTTAAAGAGAAAAATTATGATAGAAACTAGGCCACATGTTTGCTCACCTCTCCTACCTAAAGATACACCTTTAAAACAGCACTATGAATTCAAAAACCCATTCTTTAACTGCCCCTACCCTGCAAAAAAATATTAATACATTAAACTTAACATATTGGTTTTACCCACTTTAGCCTTACTTTAGTCTCTATGGCTACAACATATACACACTCTCCATCCTCCAAACTATAGGAGCGATTACAGCTTTCACTGCTCATGGAGGCAAAATTTGCAAGAAGCTTCATTCCAATCTCTTCTCCCATATCCACCAAATAGAGAGAAGTACACATACTCATCCAAAGAGACTGGGAGAACAGGAAGATAAAGAAGCCATCTATATAAGGACTTGAAAAAAATCACTTTCCCTCCACACTTTAGTGAAGCTTCAAAACCAAAACACAGATAACAGTAGCTCATAAAGTACAGATATCCCTAATAACCTCTTTATAAACCTGCAAATAGGAGCAGAACAGGGACATTAATAGAGCAAATTGCATTCAAGAGCATTTAGAAAAGCTGACAAAACTTGAATACTACACTAAATCTTTTACTGACAGAAACATATTTTAATTGTGTTTTTGAAAGAGGAAACTGAACGAATTCTGGATTTCAACAGTAAAACCCAGAAACTGCAAAACTTCAGTTTCTCATCAGTTTGATTGCCATGAACTTGAAATACCTTCCTGAACGTAGCAGGAATGTCCAGTGGCTTAGCAACTATTCCGATATTTGTAGAAAGAGCAGCATTTTATCCTGACTTTCCAATTACTTCCTCACTTTACTTTCCCACAATGGCCTCTGAAAAAGAGGCCATTTCCTTCCTGTGTTGTCACTAATGAGTACATCTTCAAGTGGGCAGTAGTCAGTCAGGAGTATTCAATCTCCTCCTATCTACCCACAGAAACCAGAGACACCACTGTACAGGAGAGCCCCGTTGCACTGGTACTACTTGCAGACTCTACAGCATATAGGATGCTAGAAAAAACAGCTGTTTCCCATGACCGGTTTGAAAATCTGCTCACGGGCTTAGGCAAATCTACTGTAACGTGCTTGTTTGTGGGACATGTCAGGAACATGAGGAACACATTAGAGACTAATTATTGCATATCATGAATGATCCTTTATGCTGACATAGGCTTCCTAGGTGAAATGAGTCAATGGACAGGAGACAGGTAACAGGCTGTATTAACTGGTCAATTCATCTGGCAGTAGAAACTTTGAATCAATAAATAGACCTTTACCCTTCCTAACTTCTTTCTGTGCTTTACCCATCTCTTCATCGAAAACTGAAACATACTACCGTTGTGTAATGGCACTGCTGCAAAACCAACAGCCTTTATTTTATGACTTATAAAAGTTAAATAGTCTTATGATGAAAAATTATGTTTTAAAAGTTCCGTTTTTGTTAAGATATGGGAGAACAGGGAGTATACCATTATTTTACCCATTGTTTTATACTATCATGTGTGTATGTCATAAAATTGAGCATTCCCTCAACTCCCAAAGAGATATTTTCTTGAAACAAACTAAAAATAGTAAAAAAAAAAAAAATCAAGATGATTAAAATGTACTTTTAAAACATTTTATCACTTGTCACTTATCTTTCTTGCACCTTACCAGGATTAATTTTGAATAGAACGTTTTTTCGTTTAGATTTGCACACACCAATAAAGCTCAAATTTATTTGGTGAAAGGATTTTGTCTTCAACACCTGTGAATTGTTTTTCTCTAGTCCTGTACCAATGATATCAACAACTTGCTTCACTTTAAGTTTTCCTATTTGATGTGGAGAAAATGAAAATATCACATCCTGGAAAAGAAAAGTCATTATGAAACATATGAGGCAGAAGAACAAAGAGAAAATAGTGTTACATGTTTCTCTGTTTAATTGAGTCACTCTCCTCCATGCTTACTTCTAGGATAGACATTCCAAACTCGGGTTTTAGAATTATGTACATAAAACTGCCACACATAAATTAGCAATATAAGGAAATATAAAACATTAGAACACCAAAAAGCCTCACTTGCTCATTTCTGGGATAAATTGTTCTCTGCACACCCCGAGTTAGAGGTTTGTGAAACTGTGTCTCCATATTTGACTTAAATTTGGCAAGCTTTCTTGCACTAAAAGATATGTTATATTACTTGAGTATTATTTGTGATTTACTGAAAGAAACGAAAAGGATCCTGCCAAGGTTTGAGTATAAATCAATCTTCACAAGTCAATAAAATATAAAAACTTTGAAGCCAGGAAAAACCTCAGTCAACTTTCCTTAGTACTACAATTATTATTTCCAAATTTAAAATATCAGTTGTTGCTTCCCAGAGTACAGGAAACAGCATTAAAAGACTTTACATAAGGAGAAAAAATATATATATACACAGTTGCCTGATATTAAAAATCATGGCTACTGAAATGAAATTGGTATGGCTTATTTCCAAGAATTTATACCACTGGTAAAGTAACCTGCACATCTACATAATCTAAAATAAAGAGGTAATTACCTTTGCAGATTTCTTTTTAATCTTTCCTTTATCAGGAGAAATATTAAAGTTAGCAGTCTTGCGGAAGCTGAATGCTACTGGAAGGGACTCGGACTCATTTTTGAGTGTGCATAGAATTTGTGTTTTTTCACCCAGGAAGCAGTCCATAAACTTGATAACTGGTCCTGGATTAAAAGTTACCATGACAGGAAGCCCAGAACCTGTCAAAGCTAACTCCGTGTGATGAGAATGATTCACTGCATTAGGCAAACACAGGAAAACAAACAAAAAAATCACATGTCTATTAGTGTACAAATAGAAAAGCCATGCTGTAGTTGCAGAGTTGTAAACACAAAATATTGTAACACAATGTGATTGATAATGCAATTTTCTATGAAGGCTTACCTATAATGGCTGTTAGATAACATATGCCCTCCTTAGAAAATTTAAGGGTGATCAAAACACACAAAAATGCTATTACCAAAGTGCTGGTGACTTACAAATCGCTGGAGGTTTTTTTATGTCCTCCAAGTATTTACAATTTCTAATTAAGTTCTAGATGTTTATTACCAGTGGGTGTATTCTTGACACATATGATTCCTCTCTTCTATCTAGTTACCAGTTTCTGTCGTAAATCATTAAATGTATAAGTTACAATAATTTGTATTGATATAAATAAAATAAACACAAGTTTCCCATAAAACTGCTAAGATGAAGAAATTAATTAACAAAGGAAAAAAAAACAGGATATACAGTATTATCATCCAAATATCACAGAATCACAGAATCTCAGGGATTGGAAGGGACCTGGAAAGATCATCTAGTCCAATCCTCCTGCCGGAGCAGGAACACCCAGATCAGGTCACACAGGAACGCGTCCAGGTGTGTTTTGAATGTCTCCAGAGAAGGAGACTCCACAACCTCCCTGGGCAGCCCCTTCCAGTGTTCAGTCACCCTCACTGTGAAGAAGTTTTTTCTCATATTTAAGTGGAAGATCCTATGTTCCAGCTTGCACCCATTGTCCCTTGTCCTATCATTGGATGTCACTGAGAAGAGCCTGGCTCCATACTCCTGACACTCACCCTTTACATAAACATTAATGAGGTACATATATACATTTCTGACATAGATCTCTGATCACATACTTGCAACCGCTGTGGCACCATCACCAAGAGCCTGCAGATAGCCATCTTTATTCCCAACAGATTCAAATCTCAGAAACAGTACAAAATCTTCTTTTTGTGATGACTCATTCACTCCAAAGTCCCTTTTAAACTTTCTGTAAGAGTCACAATCTCTAATTACAACGTGGGATAAAAAAAAAACCCTGCAACCAAATCCCAACCCACACAAAAAAATATCAAGGCTTATTTTTCCATCATCCAGTCTGGCTTTTTTCCTGCTGGTTACAGCTTGCACAAATAATCTTTATACTTCCTTTCAAAAAATGGAGCAGTAACGAATTTAAATTCAACAATACCTATATGCCTATTTTACCATTCATTTGATATCTTTTCCAGTCTACACTAGTTTTCTAAACTAATAGTACCCACACAATAATCACTTATAATTAGAACCTAAGTAAGGGAAAATGGCAAGAATGCATTTTCCTTTTCTTTTCCTTAACCAAAGAAGAAAGGTTCCCTCATGCTTACTTTATTTTTTAATGTAATAGCAGCTCTACAAAATGTTACAGTCTTTTGGTGACGAAATATACTATATATGTGCAGCATTATGAAAGAATATATATCTTTATGAAGTAAACCTGCAGTCATTAAAAGGCACTTAATTTGACACTGTAGAACTCTTTCAACGATCTATAAAAATTCAGTGTATTTAATGGGAGCTGCAATTAGTTCCCTTAGCAAAAAAGCTAATAAAATTCTTGTTCTAACAAAACAAGTTTAACCAACTCTTGGTTCATATACATCCTTAATGTATTATAAAACATCTCCCAGATAATCACTTCAGACTTTGCTTTCTCATTTGCAGTATCATGCCAAGCAATTTCTTTTAGCAGACATAAATACAAAGGAATTTGTTCAGAAAAAAACTGCAGACAAATTAACTTAAAATTATTTTCTCTAACACTGATCTTTACAGAATAGTTTAGACCAATCAGCTTAAGTGAGCTTATGTGTGTGTGCTTCTCTAATGTGGACTACTCACTCACTTTGGACTAAAGCATAATGTCACCAAAGATTTCTCATAAGGTAGCAAGGTTCCTTGATTGGGATTGCACAGGATCAAGGTGGAAACATCTACATCTCTTATTGTATTTTTGAAGCTTAAATCTTGTAAAGCAGCATCTGCACTCCTCCAAAGATCTGTTCCCTAAAAAATAATCAAAATGTCAAACAGTTCAGCCTGTTCTGCTATTGAAAGTCTATAGATTAGAAAATATCATGATACTGTAAAGACTGATATAAGATGAACATTGAGAAACAAAAAAAAAAATGCAAAAGCAGAAATGAAAACATGTCTTCAACTAAAATAAAAAACACAACAGTTTTTTTACCATCTCTCCTCCAATGGCATCATCTTCCAGTACTGCTACCCAGTCCACAGCCTCAGGACTTTCATTGTACAAAAATATTTGTTCAGTCTTTGAAGATCCAAAGTAAACTGGTCCAAAGTGAACACATTCCAGTATATTTCCACAGGATATTCCTAGGACTTTAAGAACTTGCTCAACCACAACAGCTTTGATCCATACTTCGGTGCAGCCACAACCTTCCAACTCCACTCTGTCAGTAAGAGTAGCAAGCAGCAATAGGTAATGAAGGAAAGTGTTAGAAATAATTGTTTTGGTTTGTATTAGAACCTATGCAAAACTGAAGCATATCAGAGCATTTAAATCACTGGCTTTCCATAGGCAAACTAAGGGGGGTGGAGAGAAGAGGAAAAAAAAGAAGTGTACTTGACAATGTGATACCCAGCAGGAAGAATTGCACATTACACGATGCTTTTTGGTTTTTTCACTTTTTTAATGTTTGAAACAATAGGAATGACCTATCAAGAGAATCAGAGATTTCCACAGATGATACAAAGATTCTCAGAAATAAGAGCAGTGTATCTACATATCAATTTTGGCATATACTACCAATTTTCTCTCAGCCAACTGGGGCTGGAAGTTCATCTGAATAACCATAGAAGAACTGCTGCGGTCCCTGCCTGAATGCATGGCCTTAATGATGCCACAGAACACCAAAGAAAAGGAAAAAAGCGGGACAAACCAAAAGGTTAAAACTCAGTAACCAAAAGAAATGTCACATGAAGGAGGACATAACTCGAGGCAAAATTAAGATACTGTCTTCCTTGTCACTCTACTGTAATTTTCCTTGTTTTGTTTCATCTCCAACAGGCTACACAACGCAAGAACGGGAAGAACTGAACTTTTAGTCATGCATATTAACAATATAAATATATCTTAACAAAAAATAACAAATATAAAACACAAAACACCCACCCTCTTCGAGGAAAAAATGAAAAAACAAACAAAAAAAACCCCACCAAACAAACAAACCCTCACAACTACACTCTATTCACTATTATAAGAAAACAGGACTGAAAAGGACTTTCCAGATTGGTATCAACTGCCAAATTCTGGCACTTTCTAAAAAGTCTATATTCACTATTTGAAGAGAGAAAAGATAGGCATTTTAGAATAGTCCATTTTTAAAAGAGTTAGTGGTTGCAAATACATTCCCTCAATTTAAGATCAGATACACCAAAGGACATTATGTTTCTAAGCTCCTGAAACACATAAAGCCAAAAGAAAACCAGCAAAGTTACAGAAGCTAAGAAAGGTAAGGAACACAGGATGCATAGAAAAGTGAAAAACACAAAAGCTCTTAGTTCTATACCAACAGATGTGCAAACTTCCTATATAATTACAACTTCTGAGAGATCTTTAGTAACACAGCCAGGTACACAATTTAGGCATCACTGTTCTGTGGAGATAATATAATCATCAAATTAATTTAATAAAAATAAACCTGGAAGATGGCAACTGGCATCTAGGAGCTTAATTCTTTTAGATAAACATTCCTAATAAATACTAGAATTAATGGTAGCCACAAAAGTAATTTACAGAGCTGGATTTCTTCAGTCACACACTCACTTTATCACTTCTTTGATGATTCTGGGTACATCTGTGCATATATCCACTTTAACCGTCTTTATAGATTTAGGCTTCACCACTCCACTGGTAGGTTCTACGTTAAGCAGGACAACCCCATTATATGATATTTTAAATGTACCTAAAAGAAACGGAATAATAGAATGTTACACAAAGTTGTAGATTTAGGTTCTTGTATTACATATTTGGAATTACAAAACACATAATACAGATATTCACAAGCAGTACCTTTTCCTATGGAAACAGGAAACATGGGGTTAATCTTTTGCAAAACTATTTCTAAGACAGAGTAGATCACTAGTTCCACATATTACTCCCACATGTCCAATGCCACTTTGCATGTTGGAATTGCAACAGAAAGGTACTCACAACCCAAACAAAAGTGACTATATAATAAAGCAGCTGTAAATCACTGGATATTTTATGTATGGGTCT
>VZTM01012347.1:1271-20585 GCA_013400555.1 Jacana jacana | reverse complement strand
CTTGCTTCTATGGTCAGTTTTTGCCCAAATGAGGATATCTCTGCAGTTAATGAGTGTCCATGAGTAGTGACAAATTTAATGAAGGACAGCAAAGTAGGAAATAATTCTCAAAAGCATTATTAGTTTTAAAACTAATTTAAATGGCATTTCATACTTTTGAAACACACTTGTATTGTAGTTATACCTATAACCCTTTTCATGCACTGATGTCATGGTTAAGGTGTCTGAGACAGAACGTGAAGACCTGGAAGAATCAGAAAAGGTGCAGCACTGGGTGGAAAGACTTTGTCAGACACGGTTAGAACAGATTTCCTCTGTGGAAAATGAGTCTCCTGAGGTAAAATTCTAGCTTCTCCATATATTGCATGATCTCTAAATAACTCAATAGCTGTTTCCTGAAAGCAACAGGTTTTTACCAGAGAAAAAATCTTTCCCTCAGCCTTCAGTCTGAGAGAGGGGGAATGTCAGTAATTGATAAATTGTGATCTATAGCATCTGCTCTTCCTATATTTTGCGGAACGTTTTTTATTATTTTAATGAACTGGTTTCATTTTGCCCTTTTCAAGGATATTATCACCACAAAACTAACAGTTTTATTGCCTCATGAGCTGTTTGGGCTAGGTGGGACATGCCACCAGCAATAAAACTGACTAGAAGATCCAGCCATATTTTTAGTATCCTGTGAAAATGAGAAAGATGAGCTCTTGGATGCTTCCTTGTATTGCATGGAGTAAGGGTATGGGTTAAGAAAATTACCAAAAAATAAGAAATTCTCAAAGAATAGGGTTTGGGTTTTGAAAAGTCTCTTTAAACAAAAGGGAGTTGCAGATAGTGATCGTGCCTTAGAGTCTGATGGTTCTAGATGTGGAGCGAGGCTTTCCCACCATCCTGGTGCTCTGGCTCTCTTCCAAGCAGAGCTGCTTTCAAGAGGAACACTGCAATCTGTTTAACTCCCTCAGGATACCAGAGAAATTGCAACCACAAAGTGGACCCTTGGGGAACACTCTCACATGAATTTACTTCAAGGCAATGTGGAGCAGCTCTGAAAAAAACAGCTGGTCTTCTGATCTTCCTGGCCTCACACTGAGATCCATGTGGTTCTTCAGTGCAGGTCTTTAGGACAGTGGAATGATAATGCTGAGTTTTCTTTCAGTACCTGAATTTGGCTGCCTGTGTTTTGCTATACCTTTGTTCTCCTTACTTGGAAAGGTAAGGGGGAAAATTAGAGATTAAAATCACTGATGTATTTCCAGAGTTCTAACCAGATTTAAGGCAAGCACCTTATGTTTTATTTGATTCATTAATTCTTCTATTGCATTATGTGTAAATTTTCTATTACAAATCTTCTACAAACATATCCAAGCAGTTAGACTCATGAAAAGCACAAACCCAGAATGCTTCTGAGAGGTAAATGTAGCTGAACAATATTCGAGTGCTACAGACTTGAATTGCTACTTGGGTACAAAAGATCTCTCGACCTCTGTCAAAGAATTATGGGTTTTAGTACCAAGGGGTGAATATGTCAGATATTCATATTAAAATGTCAACAGAGATACCCACTTGAGGAAAGTATTGTCCTATTATAAGATACTAAGATATATGTGTCTGTAAGACAGCTCATTTCTCTAGTATTTCCTCAGACAAGTAAAACAAAATAGCAAAGTTAGAGTACCAACTGGATTTTCTTATGTCAGTTCAATCAGTGATAGCAACTCTAAAAGCATAAGTAGAAACCTTCTTTGCAAACACAACCTTATTTTTGGGGTGAGCTTCTCATGTCCCAATTCTGGAGTTTGTTAGCCACACAATGCATCTGGTGGTGTTTAACATAAATTAGAAAGTTCAGAACCTCCTCAGGATCTGAATTTCACAGCAGCCTAAACTTTTTGATTCGGTAGCTGTTTTAATATACTCCCCCCTCTTGTATTAATGTCTGTATATTATGTTTACACCAGGTTTTATTAGCCCTTTTTCCTTTTTTAATGGCATGAAATTTCAGGGCCCATCTTCCATTACTTTCCTTTTACATAATCAACTTTGCAAGGAGCAATTATTTCTTTCTCTTCACAAGAGCTAGAAAGACAAGACTTGTGTTATCTGTTATTTGTCCTATGCTCTTATCTTCTGAACAATTCGGAACACTGTGCAGTTGGGGTTTTTGGGGTTGAGGGTTTTTTGTCATTCCCCCATGGCCCGACAGTCAAGGCTACTGTCACATTTTCTTCTTTCTAAACTGGAATCCCAAGGAGTGGTTTTAAAAAGGACTTGGTTAGAAAAAGTTTGTGCATACTCTGTGTGGGAGAAGCCAAGAGCTTCCTGTACAAGGTGAGGTAAGCTGAGTGATGTTCTAGGATTTGCCATTACTTTCTTCAGAGCTGTTGCAGGCAGATGAACTATTAAGGCAGATTTCTGTTCTGTTGCACGTAGTTGACAAGTGGACGTCCTTCTGCTTCTCCTTCTGCCACATCTATGCGGCGATTTGCCGGTGGCCTGCAACTTCATACCACAGATCTTGATGATATAAACTTAGATGAAGTTGACAAGCCTAAACAACGTGTGGCACCACCTCTGCCGCCACCACCACCCATTGTTACTCCAGGACCATCAGCTCATCCCTTTCCTACATCAAATGTTCCACTTTCAAGAGGTCCAGCCCTGGCAGTAACACCAACTTCCCAGGTGACCTCATGATCTGTTTGGATGCACGTGATTACCATTTCCCTGCTTGGCCTCCCTCCCCTATTCCACTCACCCACTTTATCCACTGGATTTACTCATCTGCCATATGTAGTGTCAAAAGAAGGAATGAGATTGTTTCGTAGTAGAGAATGCAGTGCAGAGGCAGTTTTATTTTATTTTTTTCTTTTTAAATTAAGTTCAGAGGGTTTTGTTCTCTCCTCCCTATATGTATGTCATAACCCTACCATTTTTCACTGCACAGATACTTTTGTGAAAATTAACTATGAGTTAAATCTGTTGCATGCCAATGTTGGTTTGTTTTTTTTTCTAATCTTTAAATACTGGCATCCAAATGTATCAGAAAGACAATAGTTGAAAGTGTTTTAAATATGTCATCAAAATGCTATGTTAAGTGAGAAGAGTGAACAAAGAAAATTAGCATAAATTAGAATCTCAAACTTTTGTAACATCAACAGTGTATAAATTATCTGTAAAATAATTCTAAAGTAAAAAGAGCTAGTGGCCAGGTTTGACCTTTTTATTTTATTTTTTGCCCACACAGGAGACATTGTGACTTTCTCTTTATTATAATCTCAGCCCCAAAGAGGATCAAATATAAGAAATTTTGTGCCAAACCTCACTTTAGGAGAAGAATGGCAGCTATTTCATCATAATTCCCTTTGCTAGACACTGCGGTGGCATTCATGTACTCCTTTTTGTGGCAAAAGATTATTATTTGTTTCAAACAGCAGAAAAGGATCCCATATGGTCCCTTCTTTTGTACACAGTTTTCTGCATGGATTGACTGACTGCATTATTTGGGTTTGGGGAGTGTTTTGTTGGGGTTTTTTGCATGTTTACTGGGAAATACTAGACTGCATCTGCATGATTGTGGTTGCTGTGGGGAAGGATAGCAGGTTAATCACTTCTCAGGGAAAACTGGCAGATTATTTCTATGTGAATAATTGCCTCATTGTGAACTATGAATTTCTTCTTATAAACTTAGAGTAGATCTCTGATAGTGCTTGATCTATTTGGTTTATATGTTCTAAGTGCCAAGAATATGCTAGATCCACTGAAACAGAGGTGTCAGCTTTTCTTATGGATGACAGGTTTCCCAAGTTATTTGCAATACAAAATTGGTGTGAAATGATGCCAGTATTTTGTACGTTTAGAGGAGAAATGCATTCTCCTAATGCTAACAGAAAATATTCAGATAAAAGAAGTAATATAAGAGTTGTCATACTGGATCTGACCCCAAACCCATATATTCCAGTGTATGTTTCTGGCAGTTTTTCACTGCTAGATATCTTAAGGAACAGAGGTTAATACATAAAAAAAATTACATCAGGTAATAACCACAACAACAAAAAACCTTGCCATCAAAAATAAGTCAGTTTTCACTGAATATAATTAGTGTATATGAGGAAAGAACTAAGCTCTTAATAAAGTATTAATACCAAGCCAAACTTGCCTCGTTTTTAAGTAGATACCCCAGTATTCCTCGTGTGGTCTTACAAATGGGAGAAAAATCAGAACTTGGACAATTTATCCTTGCTGCTTTTTGTAAAGCTTTTTAACACCACAGATAAGAAGCAGCAATGCTTTTGTTTGACTTCAGCAATTAAAGATCTTGTGTTCATGCCTGCCAAAGCTGAAAATATTACAACTGCTGTTGTCCCATAAGTTTACTTTTCTAATATTACTCAAACTGGTAAATCTTCTGTGTGTTGCTAAGTTGTTTTTTTTTCCCCAGATCATTTAATTTCTGATTCAACTTGAACAGATACCCACAAAAGGAATTAAATCCTGTCAAAACCAGTCTTGACAAGTAACTATTAAAATATCTCCTATAAATGTATCTGTTTCTCAAATTTATTATTAGCTATATACTTTATATGAAACTGGTACTAAGTCTGTTACTGTTTAGGTTGTAAGAAACACCTCCCATGTCGGCAAAGTATCTTCTGTGTCAAGCAATCCACTGGTATGTCGTGTACTGTTAATAATGACTGTAGTTCTATGAACTTCTTCCCATGTAATGCTAATGTCAAGGAAATGTCAAGGATTTGACTCTGCATGGGTAATTTATTTAAAATTCAGCGCTTGCATTCATGTTTGTGGATCCATAGCCGTGTTACAAGACAGCTAATACCAGGCAGTGGAAGTTACTTCTAATTGTCTGAGGACTTCGTATTTTAAGACTGCAACACCATATACTCGATGTGTGCATGTTCTGTCTGTCATGAAGTGTATACATTGTTGTTCTGTCAAGACAAACAAAAGGAACTAGGTCCAAATTATATTTTAAACATAATGGGTGCTAAGAACCAAGCTTTCTTATCAGAAGAGCCAACATTTGTTTGGGAACACTTTGCACTGAATTTGATTCTGGATGGCCAGATGCCAGGCACGCTAGAAAAATCTGTCTCTAAATTGTGCGACTCCAGAAGAAGTCATCCAGTTCCAGTGCAACTTTAACAAGTTGATATCTGTGAACCTTCTAAGATCAGAAAGCTTAATGATACAATATGTTTTGAGGTGTGGAACATCATTAGTTGAGGGATATCTATGAAAACTTTCAAAGGTCTGGTTCCAAAACTTTTTTTAAATTATGTAAAAAAAGAAAAAGAAAAAAAATCAAACAGAAAACACTCCTCAAAATGCCCTTATTTAAAAAAAAAATAAAAATGGCTTAACCAATTTGCTGGAAGGAAATCAAATCATTTCACAGGATACAGCTTGTACTGTCTGAAAGATATCTGGAATACATCATAATTCCTATGAGAAACATTGACAAAAGTGTGCTGAGAGTTGCAGGGGTTAAGTCAGAAGCTAAACTCTCAGGGCTCAATTTTGAACTCTTCTTGAATAAAACTACACTTGACGTCAGTGGGAGTTTTGACTGAGTAAGAAGTGCACAATGGGGTTAGTACGTGCTGGATGATCAGGCCTCAGATGCCTCTGGGTATCTGTACTTTGTAGAGTCAAGGGTAGATAATTAGTGTAACTAACCCTTGCTCTTAAATCTTAATTTGACTTGAAAATCTGTATGGAAAGCTGATCATTGAATTCATGGTGAATTTATTCTTAAAAGGCCTGTTTACCCATAGATTAGTTCAAATCTCATTTCAGGTTCACTTGAGTGGTGAGTGTTCTTACACTCAACTTTTGCTTTTTTTTTTTTTTTTCTTCCCCCTGTAGTTTCTCATTCAGTTCATTGCCTCTATGGGATAAATGCCAAAAGCAGTGATGAGATTTTTCCATAATCTTGCTGGCAAAGCCATCATAGTTTAGGGGGAAAAGCTACTGTTTGGAAGCCAGAGAAATTATGTTTTGGCTTGTTAACTTTGTAAGTCTTAAAATAATTCTGGAAACCTTTTGTTGTATTAGTATCATTGAATTCATTACCATAAACTATTTGTATTGACGCATCTTGGTGGAATGATGGATTTGCACAAATTACATTGTGAATTGTAATTTTCTTAAATTAACCCCATAGCAACTTGCTCCAAGTCCACCTACCCAACGACATCCAGGTGTACCAGTAGTCTCTAAACCAGTTATGCTGCATCCTGATCCAAACTATATGGTCAGGCCAACAATCAAATCAGAGGCCCTGGTAAGCCTTTTCATATTATTTTTCCAAGTGCTACAAGTACTGTGGGATTTGTTGTTGACTTGTCCTCAGAGAACCAATGCTTGTCTTGTTTTCTACTGAATAAAATTCATCCAGATTTTCCAGTGATCACTAGTGGTAAGTACAAAAAAGGGTATTTTTTCAATTTCTTTTTTTTCATGGTCTAAAAGTCCCTGGTAGTGACAATTTTTGTACTGGGGTGCATAATTCCAGAGCAATGTAGAACCTTAGACTCTGTAGATCTTATTTTTAATTTATTCACATGATGACTTGCATTTTTATAAATTCTGAATTTGTCAGAAAGAAAATAGTAAAAATTTGTTACATTATTTTTATTTTTTTTAAATAGTCATGAACATATTTGAAATTCACATTTCTTACCTTTTCATCTCCAGAGAAAAAAAAGTTCATTGTTATATTTTAGGTTTCAGTATACTGGTCATGCATTGCTACTGCAAAGTTGACACATTCAAACTCTTTTTCTTATTTCTTTTCTGTTTCAAATGTAAATGACAAAAAAACAAGCCCAAACCTTTAGGCTAAACATTTTAGAACTCACCTAGTAGCATCTCTAGGAGTTGCAGTATATGAGGGAAAGTGTGCCAAGGCTTACTGAAAAAAAAGAGAAATATTGCTCTGACAGTTTATAACTCCCAAATGACAGCACTGAAGATTCATCTAAGAAAGCTGATGGACCAGTTAGTAGTATTTATTGTAAAGGATCATCATGACTTTTGCCATTACAGTTAGTGTTACGTGTCTGTCTATATGCATGTGCGTGGACGTGTGTAATTTATATGTGTAAGACTATTATCAAAGAATCATAGAATGGTTAGAATTGGAAGGGACCTTAAAGATCATCAAGCTCCAACCCACCTGCTATGGGCAGGGACACCTCCCACTAGATGAGGTTGCTCAGATCCAGCCTGGTCTTGAACACTTCCAGAGAAGGGGCATCCACAACTTCCGTGGATGACCTGTTCCAGTGCCTCACTACCCTCACAGTAAGGAATTTCTTCCAAATATCTAATATCAGTCTCCCCTCTTTCAGTTTAAAACCACTACCCCTCAACCTATCACTACACTCCCTCATAAAGAGTCCCTCCTCATCTCTCCTCTTGGTCCTCTGCAGCTACTGGGAGGCCATTATAAGGTCTCCCTGGAGCCTTCTCTTCTCCAGGTTGAACAACCCCAAATCTCTCAGCCTGTTTTTATAGGAGAGATGCTCCAGCCCTCTGATTATCTTCATGGCCTTCCTCTGGACCTGTTCCAACAGGCCCATGTCCTTCCTGTGCTGAGGACTCCAAAGCTGGACACAGTACTCCAGATAGGAGTACTCATGAGAGCAGAGTAGAGGGGTAAAAGTCCCTCCCTCAACAGCTGACCATGCTTTTTTTGAAATGCATCCCAGGATGTGGTTGGCTTTGTGGGCTGCCAGTATGCACTGCTGGCTCGTGTTGAGCTTCTCATCTACCAACAGTCCGAAATCCTTCTCAGGGCTGCTCTTAATCCACTCTCCACCAAACCTGTATTTGTGCTTGGAATTGCCCTGTCCCATGTGCAGGACCTTGCACTTGGACTTCATGAGGTTTACACAGTTTAAGTGTGGCCATGTAGCCAGTTCCTTATCCAGAGTCCATCACCATGATTTACCAGTTTTGAGACTAGGATGTCACGTGGGATGCCAGCTAGATGATGACGTATTGCAACATGTGAGCTAAGTGATAGAAAATACATTGCATTTGCATTTAATTAATTAGTTACAAGCTTGTGCTATATCTGACAATAAATGATGGGCTCAATATTCCTAGCTGTCTTTCTTTAAAGTAGGGTTGGATTTTTTGTTATTTTCTGCTTTAATAGAATAATTTAATATTTTAGATACACTTATTCCTTTCTTTTTTTTCAGTTACAGTTTGAACAAATTTTGGTGATTCGTAATAACCAGTTTTCCCCACAGACATCTTGAAACTTCTATATTATAAACATATTGAAATGATAAATGAAAGCAAATCTTATAAGTTGCTGAAGAGGAGGCAGGTACATGAACTAAAAATAAATTCAAATCCATGTAGATGTTATGGAGACATTTCCTTCAATTGTATGCATTGGAGCTTTGCAGCTTTCATTTTAATTGTGTTCAGTAATTCAGCATCTCTAAGCAATTTGAAATTCCTTAGGGGAGGAATGAACAGAGATAAATCATAATCTGCAGTTAATATAATGTAGCTTTTGAAAATAAATGCCTGGTGTGCAAATATAAACTAGTTTGCAAAATTGATATTACCCTTATGTATGATCAGACATTCGTGGTACAAATTGAAAATATTGGTTGTGTTGGTTGTTACTGACTGCTTACAATTAGTTTGAGAAATTTGCAATAAGATCCACCTCCGTAGGGAAATTTCTTACAATTTGTTATGCATGCGAGCATATTTTCCAAATCATAAGTCTGCTAAAATGTTTCAGAGGCAACAATCTCATTCCCAAACTGCCTCATATTAGTTGGAAGATCCCAATATTAGTGGGAGCAATATTCTGATAGGACATTGAGAGAAACATCGGTCTATAATTTATTTGGTAGACCTATTAGATCTTCCTTTTGTGACTTAATGCAGTAAAGAGCATTCATCCTGGCTGCAATGAAGTCACAGTACTATATGGAGTAAGACTTGCATGGATACTGAAGGAAAGGAAGTTACTTCTATTAGTTAAAAAATAAAAAAGCTGGCATATGATATAACGTGCAAGGAGGTACTGACCTGCCTCCAGAAATGTATAAGAACTATGATGTTATTTCATTCAGAAGGAGTAATTTTTGTTCGTTTATGAAGGGGAGGAGGGGAGAAGAGGAGGAGGAATGTTCCTTATTTAAGTTAATGGTTCAGATACAGGACCAGTTTAGCTCTTCTTAGCAAAGGGAAGCATCACCCAAGGTGAAGTGTCTTTTGCTACCCTATTTCTTGACTTGCTAGATTTCACTCTAGTCTTAATATGACAATGCACATATTTCTTTCTACCTTGGTTTTATCTGAATTCATTTGTCCCGAGTACAAAACTTAGTCTTGATGGATTTAGTTGATGCAAACAGCTAATCAAGTGAACCTATACTTGAGCAATTCAGTAGTAATGAAGATAAAAAACATGAACATAAGAATAAAATAAAAATGCAAATGTGGGTAAAACATTCCTGTTACCTGGAAAGTAGCTGGGCCAGATATGAACAGTGCAGTTTCTATTGTGACTTAAATCTTCATATTAACTGAATTTAGGTCAGAATTCCCAGGTCTCTTAACAGTTCATGGAAATGAAATTGTTCTCACTTATAGGTAGGGAACTGATGGGTAAGGATTAAACTTTGAGTGTGGCCTTGAATGCGTAGGGCTTCTCTGGGTCAAAATCAGTTCAAACTGTTTGTCTCTGCTGCACTAGAGTGAATTGAATATGCTTGTGGTGAAGCTAATTAAATTTTGGCTCAGAGAACATGAGAGGATTGTTGTGATTTAGTGGTGGGGTTTTGAGAGAAGCAAAACAAGGCAAACATTAGTTTTTGCTCTCCCAACTATTGCAAACATCCTGTTCTGTGAGTTGGGAGACTTTGATGCACTTGCTGCTGCTGCTAAAGGTTTTTCTTCCCTCACTCCTTTGTTGTTGGATGCAGCATTTCTGAAAGGAAGAATGAATATTTAAGCTTTCCTCTAATTTGCAAGATTTGAAGGCTGATTCTGCAGGACTGCAGTCAAGGGACCTCAGACAGGTGCTTAGATAACTGCGTGGTAAGATGTACAATGACTGGAAATTTGAATTATTATTAGTCAGAGCAATACCAAAACCATCTATGTTGAAAAGGAAATAGAGTTTGTTTCTGAGTAGCTAGAAAGGGGCTGAAGAGTTTTGTGGAAAATCTTACCAGATGCCCAAAAGTTCTGCAAAAAAAACCCCTCAGTCTTTGTATTAATTAAACGCATACCACGGAACTTTAATTCAGGAATAGATATATTTTTCCAAGTAATTATATGGCTATAGAACACTGAAAGAATCAGTAGTGAAATTGAGTTAAAGTTATTTGTTTTAAAGCAAATTGAATTTGGAAATGTAAATATGATAATTTAGTCTGTAGAAAGTTGTTCTTGTTTCAGAAGATTCAAATAGGTTGCCTGATTCATTGCGGTGGGTTGAGTGGAGGCTGGAGTTGTGTTAGGATTGTTTTGTATATTTATATTTTTTACCACATTTTATTTTTGAAAAATCTTGTAACCTATTTAGACTTCCTGTATTTTAAGTGACTCCAAACTGTATTTTGTTTGCCATTTTGTTAAAGCACTGGAAGTGAAAGACAGAATTGATATGGGATTAAAGTCATTGAAGCCCAACACAATAACATGAAATCCAGCAGTCAGTAATCAGTATTGTGAAATTACTTGTAGGTATCCAAATTGAAAAAAGACTACACAAAAATAAGTCAATTAAATTCAGGAGGAGTATTTTCTTTATGTAGAGTGAACCTGTATTAGTCATTGGTATTTAGATAATTGCTTCTTTTAGGATGAGCCCAAATATACATACCTTTTCTTACATTTTATTAACTTAACAGGAAATTTAATAATAGAATTCACCTTTCAGTGTGGGATACTCCCTGCTAGGGGAGCAACTCTTAAATCACAGAATCACAGAATATCAGGGATTGGAAGGGACCTTGAAAGATCATCTAGTCCAATCCCCCTGCTGGAGTAGGAACACCTAGATCAGATCATGACTTTTCAATACCTTGGAAATTACTTGTCGAGCATTTTGTCCATTTTATTTTCACTTAGTTTTTCAAAAATCATGGAGCAGAGACCTCAGCACTGTTCTGTAGAAATTAGGGATAAAAGGAGTCATGCAATAGGTTTTAAGAAATCTTGTGGTATGAAAACATGCATTATTTATGTAGTTTCTCTAGAATTCTTTCATCTTTGTATGTTATACTATTCCACTGTGTGTATTCTCTAATTTTGAAATGGTAAAGGGAACAGGGACTAATAGATGTAAGTGTGATTCAGTCCGTAGAAGAGGAAAAAATAAAAGCAGTGAGATTATTTGTGAGGAGGTGATACTTATTTATAGCAAAAAATTAATACCTGGTTTGGCAATTTTCTTTCTTTTGCAGCCACAAGAGATGTTTAAAAGGATGGTGGTTTACAATTCATCATTTAGATCTAACAAAAAACAAGTAAAATAACATTTTCTGTGTTTTGTGTGGTACTTCTTGTTTTGACTGATCATAAACCTTTCCTTTCTAATTCTCTTGCTCAGTTCCTAGAACAGAGGATGAAGACAGCCTTAGTGCATGAAAACTGCTAGTCTTTGTAAACTTTCAGTGTGTGCCTGTGGCTCTTGCTAGTCTAGACAGATAAAGAATGAGAGGATAGTAAATCCTTCAGAGTGAACCATCTGTAACTACTTATATGGTTAGTGCAATCTTTAAGGTAGTTGAACATTGATAACTGATCTGATAATGGCAAATTAAAGAAAAAGCCTTAGGAATATAAAAAAAATATTTAGTCTCCAGTTGCAATGAAACAGAATTGTCAGAGTTGGAAGGGACCTCTAGAGATCATCTAGTCCAACTCCCCTGCTAAAGCAGAATTGCCTATTATACCACAATTATTGATAGGAAATCAGAGGAACTGGTGGTGGAAAGCACTTACTCATATAGTTTTTCTGTATGGTGTTGGATTCTTTTGGCTGTATTACTACTTATATTGTTTTCCTCTGTCATAGTGATGAAGTTTTAATTTCTTTCTCTTTGGTTGACTGGTGATTCAATAGTGCCTTGCAGAAGTGAACTTTGTGTTTAACTTCTCTGCTGCTGCTAAACATGTCAGTTTCTGTGCAAAACATCTTAGTGCAAGCTAAATTAGGTGCCATGTTATATGAAAGTGTTGGCACTCAGTTTGTGAACATTTGAGCGATGAGCCATTAAGATTAATAATTAATTTTTTTCTTCTTTCAGTCAGCTTCAATTTTGATCTAGAAGGGAAAACTGTATTTGACTGATATAAATCAAACTTTGAGATTGTTCATTTGCCATTGAATGTTAGTATGTTCTGTACACATAACAGTTATGTTCTCAGCAAATGTGTTTTGGAAAACTGTTATATCTGGTGACAGGTTTCTCTTTTAGTTCATTTTTTATCTTAGTCAGGTCTCAATTCCTATTGACTATTGATGCTAGAAACTTCAGCGAGCAGTACCATTGGCTTGGGTGCTTGTGTTTTGATTTGGTCATGTTTTGGTTTGCTTTGTTTTTTAAATAATAACTTTACCTTTTATCTAGAAGTCTAAACACTTATTTCAGTACAACCAAACATTTTAATGTTACAAATTCTACTTATGTTCAGTCTTATGTTATTGTAAGTCAAGAAAGGATCAGAATGCTCTAAAATCTTTGGCTGGAGATGTCCTGAGTAGTGGGAAGGTAGGGTTAGCACCATGGTTTCCATTTGGTGTGGCTTGGTTCATTAGTCCCCACTTGGGTGCAGAGTGCACTCTCTGCTTTTTAAATTTGTGGTGCTTATTTCTGGGAAGATTTGTTACAGTCCAACAGATGTCTTAATTGTATTGTAGCTATATTTGTATCTTATTGGATCCAGATCATACCATTTCTTTGCTTGCAGGTTTTTTGTTGGGGGGCTTAGGGGTTTTTTCCTGTTTAAAAATTATTTTCCCAGGAAAACTTTCTTCAAGGGCAACATCTGTTTTTCATGAGGGCAACCTGGGACAGAGAGTTCAATGACTTCCTTTAGATTACATAATGAATTAGTGACTTGGCTGCGATTGGAAATCTTTCCTTTAAGTTGTTGCTTGCTCCGAGACCATAGATGTCTGCATCAGCTGTGATTCCAAAGGTCAATACAAATTCAGTTATTCAAACTATTAGTTGTTTAGAAACATTGTGAAATGTTTCTCTAACAGTATTCACAATATTGATATACTTTGTAAATGAGTGAATGATAAGGATTTTTTTCCCCCAGGATGAAATTCTGTCCTTGCTGAGGTCTGTGATCACATTTCCATTTATTTAGTTCCTCAAAGTTAGTGGTTTCAACCCATCCTAATTTAAATGCTAAAAAACATCTCTCATGTTCCTATTGCCAGAAGATGCTTCTAGTGTATGTTTCTCTGGTGGGGGGTGGGAAGGGAGGAAACAAAAAAACCAACCACCAAACAGTTGTGGCAGTAAGCAGAAGTACTGCAGTTGTGCCCTGAAGATTTAGCTGTCTGGAGCCTGGGCAGACAAAGTCATGCTTCAACCCTTGCAAATGTTTCTTTAATCTCAGAAGAAATACTGAATGAACATGAGATTTGTTTGAGTTGATCTTCTGATCTCAGGGAACAGGTGAAGTGAGAGGCAGCCTGAAGGAAAGCCAGGGCTTGAGCTGCATGATTCAATATACCTGTGACTAATGGCTGCCAGTCCACGCAAGAGTGCTCACCAGCACGTTGCATGGCCTGCATACGTGTGGTTAGACACACGGGCAGCACTGTTGTGCATCTGAGGGTCTGCTAATGCAGACCTGTGTAGTAGTGCTCACTGACTTCGTCAGAGGCAGTGGTGGTAAGGGTGAGATCCGATCTCAGAGGATCATTCAGAGTCATGACAAGACTAGGCAACTGAGAGAGATGATAACAGGAGAAGGCATTTGTGTTTTCTGCTGCAACTTTGTAATTTAGCAGCCAGTCCTTACAGATACCAGAGGAATCTTAAGCTGTGTGTTTGATTCACAAGTGGAAAATGCCTTAGCTGAGTCTGAGGGTGGAGTAGACTTTGTCGTTAGATGGATCCAGTAGTAAAGAGGGCAATAATGAATATATCAAGCTTGATCACACATTGAACTATGGGTGTGTGTCAGATATTGGTTTGTCTGCTGTGAGCAAAAGGTTGCGTGGTTTTGCGTGGTTATTGCAGCTTGAAGCCACAAGTGTGATACAGCATTTAGTTGCCTCAGTAAAGGTTTATAAGCCCTGAAATCCTGAGTTTAATATGTAGGGTAAGTGCAGAGTTTTTATAAATCTTCAGCATCACCCTTGTAGTCTCACCTAGTAACTACCAACACTCCTCAAGAAACCACCACCCAAACACCATTGACTCCTGACTGCTGACTCAGGAACTCTCATCTTTGCAGAAAAGGTAACTCCTGCTTTTTCCCTTCAGTGTTGATCTGGCAAGTAATGTACTAGGTTTTGAAAGTTTAAGAAGGTGTGGGTCCTCTCAAACCTTAAATCTTCCTCCACCTAACTGCAATGTTATCTTCCCCATTTCAGACACATACTGGCAAAACTTTTTAGCCCTCACAGAACCATGAAAACACGAGTGGCTTTTGTTCTGTGTTCGCTGGTGGTGGTATGGAGCCAACTCCCTGAAACTCCATGGAAAGGAGGAGAGAAATGGGGCTGGAAGAGGGTCCTACCACCCAGGCACCATGGAGTAGTGTTTCTGACAGGCATATTGGAGCCCGTTACTTCTGCCTCTCTTAGTACCCCACATGGCGATAACACCAAGAGATGTTGCTCAAAAGTGTGGCAGAACATACCTGTCCATGATGCTTTCAGATTTGTTACTGTTCTGTCAGGTGTAGAAAGAAACTGTGGAGCTGACAGACTGGGAAACAATTGCTCAAGGCTGCTCCGTAGTATGATCGGCTCAATCTGCTGATGTGTTATAAGGGTTTGAAATGTCTTCTGACTGTCAGGATGGACTATTTGCTGCCTTTCTGTGCTTTTCTCCATTTATTCTCTTCTTTCACAACTTACAGAATTATATGTTCTCTCACTAGTAAATAAAATGGTGTTTGTGTGCTAAGTGTGTGGATGAGCCTGATGTTTTTATAATAATTATTTTTTTTATTGTCAGGGATTCCAGAAATATTTGGAAGATTTTGATCCTTATTCAATGGTAATGAGAGAATTCAAATGTTTCTCATTGATTAATATGAAATACACTGCAAAAAACCACATCCTTCATTTTGAGGGCTTGGGAGGGGTAAAATTCTTGCTTGTTGATTTGCTGGGGCTTGTGTATTTGTCTTTTTTAATCATGTTGAAAAGGAGCTTTCTTGTGGAAAAAAGGAGCTTTCTGATCTTCCTCTAACACTATTTTGGAGGAAGAAGTTCCTTTTCTGCCGTAAACTACATAGATAACCCTAATTATTTTGTGTTTTCAAGGTGGAAATTGCTAATCACTGTATCTTTTTGTAGTTTACACCAGAGCAGATTATGGGAAAAGATGTACGGCTATTACGAATTAAAAAGGTAAATGCTATATTATTTGACCAATATTTAGAGAATTCATGTAAGCATTTAATGTACAATCCTAAAGAAGGAAAGATTAAGCTCCTGTTGATGGCAAAAATTAACAGCCTTTTCTGAATTAAACCCCATTTTTTAATAGGAAGGATCATTAGACCTGGCAGTTGAGGGAGGAATTGATTCTCCAGTTGGAAAGATAGTCGTGTCTGCCATCTATGAGGGTGGTGCTGCAGACAAACATGGTGAGTAACAGTGGAGAATTTCAATGCTGCTATAAAAAGGCTCCTTAGGCTGGCTAAGAGTTATTGGCTGGCTTCATAGCTATGCCCAGTACTGAGAAGCACACTCAGATTGTCCAAGGCACCCAAGTTCTGACATCGCTGTTAGGGGCAGATCAGAGAGGCTCATGATCTGAAGGGTACTGTTCAAATTAATAATTATGTAAAATTTATAAAGAGTGTTTAAGAAGAAATGGTTACTGCTGCTGTATTTTTATCATTACATGATTTTCAATAATGTCGACTAAAATTGTAGAGCTTTTCTCTTAATAAGGACTCTCCTTACCCACAACCAAAATCAACACCTGATTCTCTTCTGTATTCTGTTAGTTAAGTAAAACAGAATATGGTCTCCATTATTTAACAGTTTCCAAGCAATGATATTTGTAGTACTTCCATGTGCAAAGCAATTGCCTGACCATGGCTACACTACACTGCTCAGTTTGATTTTTAATGCTACTTTCAATAGTAATTTGTTGTCTAAACCACCTGGCTTTACTCCCAAAATCCTACTAAAGGCCAGAGCCTTCTGGCTAAGAGCTTAGCTCTCTGGAAGGCACAAGAGCATGCATACCAACAGATCCAGGCTTTGCTCCTAGTGGCCAGTATCACTTGCTCTTTCCTTGAGAACTCCAGTGATGACCAGGTAGATGGACAGGACAATATCACTTTATGTTATCCCTGCTGACCTTGTTCCAACCTGCATCTAAGTTCAAGATACTTTTGTTGTGAAAACATCTCAGCCACTTGATCTCTCAAGTACTCTGTTTCTCTTTGAGTCTTTGCTGTTGTGAATATCTCTTATAACTGAGACTGTCCCCTTACCATCTGTGTTTTCCACTCTTTGAACCCAGTCCCAGTTAGCTGATTGCACTTCATTCTAGATTAACAAATCAAAGGACTAAACATTACACATGTTTTTGCAAAGGTATGAGAGTCCTGCAAACCCTTGCCAAATGGCACTTACACCTTCAAGTCTTTAGTGAATGCTGCCATTTTCATAGTAAGAACAACCTACGATCAGCCCCAGTTTGTAAGCTATATAGATGGATTACCCAGGCAGGCAAACTGCTACTGTGGAAAATTTTACTAAACTAGTTTCTTACTGGTCATGACCAATAAGAGATTAGTGTGGCTTTTCCATGCCTAAAAATTCCTTTTGCTTTTGCCTGTAGGAAATGTTTTTGTCTATGTCCATTTTTAGTGTAAGCCTTCACAGCTAGTGAAGGCACTTTTCTTTGTATTCAGTACTTCATAAATATGAGACAGAAAATACTCACAGAATTTTTGCTTACATGTATGCATACCACATCTGTCTTTTCACCAGGAGGCATAGTGAAAGGGGATGAAATATTAGCTGTAAATGGGAAGATATTAATTGACAGCAAGCTGGCAGAAGCACAGGCAATGCTAGCAAAAGCTTGGAATATGGGTGGGGTAAGTAACCTGGAATACTTCGTTCTACCTACATCATTCATTCGAGGTATACTTTTCTTTCATGACACTGTCACATCAATACAAATAAGGTTGCAAACATCAAAAGCAACGGGTGTGCCATGTACTACTGAAGTGAGCTGAAATCTGCAGAAGATGATGGTATTAATGCATCTCTGAAATCATACTTGTAATTTACTGTGAAAGTTCATGGTATTGAGCCACATGTCAAGATTGGTATTTAAACACATTACATTCTGAGTATTTATAGTACATTTATCTGTAGAATCTTTATTTGATGTTGAAAATTACTTGCAAGCTGCTTGGAATTTCATGATAGTAGTTTATCTTATCTTTGATTTCTTAATGTACAAGTAACACTGCACTTCAGCTACAGTGAGTGTTTTCTCAGCAAGAACTGTATGAATTGCTAAGATGACCAAATGGAGGATAATTCTTAGGATAATTGTTTTTAAAAGCTTGTTGCAAGACTGGAAGATTTTTCTTTAATTTCAGGATATAAATCAAGCAGCTCAATCTTGAAATGGTTGTCCTATAGAAGGCTTTAATAGAGACTTTTCTGCTGCCCCCTGTGGTTTGCCTTGAATAGAATGCTTGATTCTCTGTCTGATGTTCCATAGTGGTCCACTAGACACCTCTAAAAGCAGTCTTTAGCATCACATGTTTGCCTGTGCATTTCTTTTTCAGGATTGGATTGATTTAGTTATTGCAGCATCACCTCCAAAGGAATACGATGATGAAGTGTAAGTGCATAATCTTTCTCTCTCTGGGGATTAAAAGGCTAGTAACAACAGTCTATAAAGTTTGCTTTTTTTACCAGACATATTTCAAGTATTTATTTCTCAAAGGCTACATAATCTTCTGTATCATGTGGTTGCTAAATTGACAGTTATAAGGAGGTATTAAACATTACAGCAGTGGTTCCCAGACTTTTCAACACGGTGATTCTCAGAATTGGTAGTACGTGACTACATACTCATGCTTTCAGTTGAAAGTTTGACCACAGTAGGTCCCATGGATCATAACTGGGGGAAACAAACACCCATAAGCCTTCTTCATCACAAGACTGTTAAAAGTTAATTCTGTTTTGTGGAGGTTTTTTAAATTAGATTTGAGTTACTATCCTTGTCTAAGCCAACCTAAGTGTAAAATTTTCAAAAGAGCTAAGTGATTTGGATGTCTTGGCCATTTGTGATGCTCACCGGGCTCTTTTTCTAAAGGTAATAATCATAACTGTGAAACAGAAGAATCCATGGCTTAAAGTGTGATAGAGATACCAAGTCAATACAACTTGCTTTACTTTGGACAGTTTCAAAAGAAAGACCAATGTTTTCTAACTTGACTATGGGAAAATATTTTAAGATGCTTCTTCTACCAATTAAAATGCCAGAGGAAAGTTTTGTAGTCACTGTTAACCTGGACTTTTGCTCTCTGTAGAATACTGGAGTATTAGTTGCTGTAAATCAGTGCAGTTTTACTGGCTGAGACCTATTGAAGATTGCTGTAAGATTGTGTTAACTGTGCGTAAACTAACAAGCAAGGAAGTAACTGTCACTGTTATTTTTGTTTTCATATCCTGTATATTTAGCCCTACTATTCCCTCATCAGCAGTCAGTCCCAACACACACAGAAAGGTTTTTGAAGGCAGTGCACCTGTGTACAGACAAGGGTATCTCCTGCAGCTGTAGCCACTGCAGTATTCCCTCATGGTGAATAGCCAGACCTGGGTTAACATGACTGTCCATTGTGAGGCTGCGTTATTTTTTCAGCATGTGCCTGCCTGTGCATTGCATGCCATGCTTGCTTTTGTTCCTGGTATGCTGGAGTGTTCTTTGGGCTTTTGCTGTGCCTGGCATTAAAATATAAGCATTTAGATTCTACTTCATAATGTCCCTTAGAGGTCTTGTGCAGAATTGGTTTATCATCTGCTAGACAATAAAATAAATAGGGCCTGTCTAAACAAGTAGGATT
>VZTM01012340.1:0-10194 GCA_013400555.1 Jacana jacana | reverse complement strand
CACATCTATTTACCTAATTAGTTACTTAAGTGTAATTTTTGTGCAAGCAATGATTTATTGAACACTTAAGCACTCAGAGGCATTAACTCGAGTGAAAGTATGAATATTTTAGGGCTCTTGTCTGTCAGTGCACATCTTCAGTTGTTCCAGAAGAAGGTTTTATATATAGTTCCTTGTAGAGCAAGATAGGATTCATCTTGAAGTGCAATAATAAATAGCTTTGTACATAATGATGCATTTTGGTTTTTGTTATAAATATGAATATTGATTATCTGATTTTGCATTGTAAAATTAGCAATTGTTTTGCTTTTGATCTTGTCTTAGACATTTTTGGTAGTTAGAATGAAAATTAAGTCTTTATCTAAAATGCCCTATTTTTTGACAGTTCGATAGGAAGATAGCTCTAAAACCTGCAACAGTCACTGCATTCATCCTTCATGAGGTTTCAGTGAAATCAGGGATGAATTTGGTCATTGTGATACAAATTTTTTTTTGTTCCAAGTAATTTTCTCTTTTAGAGAAGGAAAGTATACTTTTCTTCCTAGCATTGAAGGAATATTTTCTGTTGAATTTAGAACTGCAGTTCTAGGAATTATGTTCAATAATCTAAAAGGTAGATTTTCTGGCAGCATTGTCATGACATTTGAGAGAGATTATTGTTACCCTTTAGGATCACAGATGCTGCAGAACAGCTTCTGCTTTGCTCAACCTGAGCATCATAAAAGATTAGGAAAACCAGTTATTCCTTGAGACTTTCTGATGACCTGGGATCTTTAGAAGAACATGAGGCAACTTGGCTGAAAAGACAATAAAATGGACGTGATTTTTCTCATGTTTCTAATAAGACAATTTTAATTTATCTTAGTTATTATTTTGGAGGAGTATGTTTTCATAAAATCATAAAATAACTAGCTACTGAAATGCATATAAAATATTTTCTCCATCTTTTTTTTTAAATTAGAATTTTTCTATAAGCTGTTCTTTGTATAATATCAACTCAACTGCACAATGATACAAAGCACAGAAAATCATTCTTTTTTCTTGCATTACTGGAGAAAATTGTATTTTGATTGACAGTAAGAATGACATTGTGATTTTTGAGATTTTTCCAGGTGCAAACACACTGTCTTCTAAAGTGACCGATGCACCAAACATACTAATTTGCAAAAGTATCAACTATGCTTCATTATTGCCTGTTCTATTATTGAACAAGAGAGAAAACACCTGTGAATAAATCTCACACCAAACTGCCAATCTATAGTGTCTTTCCCAGACTGCAGAGTGTCTTTTTTATTGATTATTTTGTGTCTGATTTCCACGGGAATAAGATTTTACTGTAGCTGTGAGAAACATCAAAAATGGTGTGTTTTCCTATTCTGCTTTGAGTGAAACTGATGGTATTTTTCTTTTTCTGAGGACACATGCAAACCTAGAGGGAGATTTTATTATTTGTTCAGAGGATGAAAATCCCAGCTTCATAGCAATTTAATCCAAATGTGATTTTTGATTAGTGTGCTCTTTCTGGTGGGCCACGATTTTTGGAAAGGAGTTGGAGCTGTTTTGAGAAGCGATTAAGAAAATACTTGCGTTTTGAGCTTGGTGTAGATAGTCCCTCTGTAGCAACTGGAGACTGTGAGACCAAATGTTTTATTCACTGACTGTAAATGGCCAGCTTCTCCAGCTGCATCCCAGCTTTGCCCTCCAGGGCCACAGTGGCAGCCAGACTGCATTTCCAAACCAGGAAGTCCGTGACTGGTTAGCTCTCAAGAGAGATTTGGTCCAAGCAGCTATTGACCATTTAGAAATTCTGAGTTGTTCCTATTAGTGTTTTAACTTTAATCATAAGTCAATACACAGTTTTAAAATTCGGGTGGTTTGTTTGTTTGGTTTTTTGTTTGTTTGTGTTTTGTGGGGGTTTTGTTTGTTTGTTGTTTTTGTTTTTTCCCCCTCTCCTCAAAAGTTCCCTTAGGCACATTGTGGTAGCATACTTCCCTTTATTTTGGAAATACCATTTGTTCTCATGGATCTCACATCACCTTTGTCTAAGACTTTCAATTTGATATCCTGGAACTGTGTTTTGATGTGACCACAACAATTAAACAGTTAAGAATGAAATATTTTTTTCTTGCCTCAATTGCTTCTCTTCTTGTGGCCAGAATCAGTTATAAGATGTGAAAACTGGTGTCTCTCAGCTGAAATAGCCTTTCTAGAAACTTCCCTGAAACAACCTTCTGAAAAGATACTGGAACCTTGAAAGTTAAATGCAGGAATTTGAATCTGATTATGAAGAGGAAAAATTGGGGGACTTTTTTCATGCACTATTTTTTTCTGTGTGCTTTCTGGCAGAAATATTTGTCAACTGTACTTCACAGTTTTACTAGAATGTACTAAGTCACAGGGGCCCCTGATGTGTGAAGAACTTTTTACGACAACATTTTTCTTAGTTAGCTGAAAGCATTTACTTCATTTTGGGAATGTTATTGTGTCCGTGGACTTGTCTTAAATTTATAGCGTAAATTCCTGTATAATCACATTTCCTCCTTGTGTCTATTTTGGGCTGTTTGACACCTGCTAAAGCTCACTCTCCTAGCTTTCAAATTTCCTTTTAAAAGCTTGCAGTTTTATTCAAAGGTGGATTTATACTCACAAAGGATGCTAAATTTAGAGCCTGAAGAACACTTGAGGGAATAAGAATGGGACATTTGTAAGGAAATCATCTACACTTCAGCAGTGTGTGTAAGAGGTCTAGATAATTAATTTGTTTCTAAGGTTTTGCCCCTAATCAGGAAAAGAATTGAAGGAATCCCTTCTTGGTTCTGCTTTTGGGCTGTGGGGGTGTAATATGACATGGATTGTTATTTCCTAGCATGACCTTCCAAAATCAGCATGAAATACTTTATATGTTTCTCTCTAAATGAAAAGCTTAACATAGTTACCTTTGGTAAGCTAATAGAGACTCAGTCTCACAGCTCTCTTCTATATTTCTTTAGTAGTAATGCAGTAGGCAATGCGTAAATATGTCCGCAAAGCACTGAACGGAGAAAAATGTCCACATTTTTTCCCACAAAATTTAAGTGGAAAATAAAGATAATGGAATTGCTATAAAGGAATCAGAGAAAACCCTGCTGGACTTTTTCTGCCACAGCCTCTTTTTTCCTTCAGTATTTTCACTTCATGTCAAGTCTTGCTCCCATATCATGCATCTTAGACACCTTTGTGAGGCACAGCTTAACCAGAGTGCTGGTCGGTTAGGAGTATTTATGACAAAATGCATTTTTATTGGACTGTACCAAGTGTGATTAAATTTTCAGAAAGCATGTTCAATTTGCTGAATGTAGTTTCATATTGAAATAATGAAAAAGAAAGAGATAAAGGTACTTACTTCATATACGTGTGCTAGTTTTTGCTGGGATAGAGCTAATTGTCTTAATAGAAATTAGTAGGAGGCTATGTGTGGATTTATGCTGGAAATGATGTTGTAATAGAGGAATGTTATAGTTACTGCTGAGCAGTGCTTACATGGTGTCAGGGTCTTTTGTCCTTCTTACGTCTCCTCACCAGCAAGAAGACTGGGAATGCACAAAAATTTGTGATGGGATGTACCTGGGGCAGCTGACCTCAACTGACCAAGGGAATATTCAGTACCATACATCATCACGCTCAGCATATAAAGCTGGGGGAATTTGGAGTTATGGCATTTGTCTTCCCAAGTAACCATTATATGTGATGGAGCCCTGCTTTTCTGGAGAGGGTTGAACACCTGCTGCCCAAAGAGAAGTAGTGAGTGAATTCTTTGTTTTGTTTTGCTTGTGTGTGTGGCTTTTGCTTTAGCTATTAAACTGTCTTTATCTCAACCGATGAACTTGTACTCTTCCAATTCTCTCTTCCATCCCACTGCAGGTGAGTGAATGAGTGGCTGTGTGGTATATTTAATTGCTGGCTGGGGTTAAAACACAATGGCAAGGTTCAAGTTCAAATCTCACCTCAATTAAGTAACTATCTGTAAAAACAGAAATGATGATAATGAAAGGATACACCAAATTTTAATGGAGGTGTCCTAAAGGCCACCTGATTCCTCTAACTATTGGGATGTGGGTTATTCTTGTTCACTTTTTAAGAAAATATTTGAAAAGTCCATTTATTTCAATTCTGGACAGAGTAGAAAAACTTTTGTAATCTCACAGTTTGGGGTACGCAGATGGATCATTGTCAGAGAAATAATTTCCCAGAAATATGCTTCTTGTTTTTAGACTTTAGAAAGAAGGGTCTATTCCCAGTATAAGAAATTAACAACTCTTTATCACACTAAACAACTAAGAGTGCAGTTCAAAGAACTGAAAGATTTGAACATTTTAGTTAGATGGACCTTTAGAAATCTTCAGAACAACTGCAGATACAGCCTACAACTCTTCAGTGAGTTCTAAATGAAGCTGTGGTCTTCGGTTTTCAGGCATAATGGCTTTCTCTGTTTCCAACATTTGTTGGAAGAGTGTTAGTGATCTTCTGCTCATGTCTCCTTTTGGGACTTGACTCCTTCTGGCCATTAGATTACTAAAATACTGATTACCCAGCCAAGCCTTTTGTATGCGTTGCATTCAGCTATTTTGCTTGGATATTGTTTTCTCTCTCTTCATATTCTTGTAGATGGAAATATCCATTAAGCAGCTGAGAGTTACACCTTTTCCATCTCTTCTCATTGCGTTCAGCTATCACCCTGGATTTAATCTTTCTTTCTTTTTTTTTTTTTTACTGGGATATTGTGCTTAGCTGAAGCTTAGCAGAAATGTATACTGCAGAATATATTGCCACCATCCAGTCCAAAACTAATTTTTCTTGTACCCAGTACCTACAAATTGATACCACAACTTATCAGTCTTTCACTTGCGGAGCAGAGTTTGTGGCAGCAGCTCATAGTGCTCATTACTGACAGATGGGATCAGAACTGCTTCTGGAGTGATTCCTATTCTTCTACATCTGGAGCTGTGATAGTCTAGAGAAACTAATACAGAGGTAATACAGCCTTAAAAACTTATAAATTCAATTACTATTTATAACCTGAGCATTTGGAGTTGTATACTATCCATGGGCTTTGTACTGTCAGCCAAAGTTATGCACATACAAAAAATGTAATTACTTTCTGTATAGAAAATCCTGCATATGTACAAGTTTGAAAATCTGTAGTTGTTGAAGTTAAGCAGGATTATCTTGACTAATTTAGAATATTTTATTTCCATTGAATTTACAACTGTGTCATTCCTTGGGGGACTTGTCAACCCCAAATGGGCAAGTATGAAATACTATATAAACTCCACGTTTGGGATGAAGCATTGAAAGAGCTAACTCATCAGTGTGAAAGTAATTCAAGCCAACTGAAAACTGGGGGTTGTCTAGCCAATATAAAACAATAAAGACAAATGTTATAAACTGATATTAGAAACTATGCCAAACCAATTTTTTTTTGATCTAAGGCTGAAAAACTTTCATACTGTCTCACAGAATGTTTATTAGCTTTTACAAAACCTAGATAATAAATATTTTTTTCTTTCCTACTCCATAAAATCTTGAAATCTGGGATCTTAGCCATTTTACACTGAGATAAAACCTTGGTCTTCTAAGATCTATTTTTTTCCCCTACAGAAAAACTGAAAGAAAGTTGTCTGTAAGAGAGCACTCATAAACCCTATGAGAAAGGCATGTGTTACTCTGCTCTTCCTGACAGAGGCCAGGAATTCATACCCTGTCCTGCCAAAGCCAGGTAGATGTTCTCACTAGCCACCTGTTCTGTACTTGTGCCACTGCTTTTATTACCCAATTCATCTTGGATCTGGGAGGTATTTCCCAGTCAGTTCTGGACTGCAACCTCCATTTGTATTTCCATGTGAAAGAGCAGCTCCATGTTTGACCGTGATACTGTTTTGGAAAAAACTTAACATGTGTGCAACATTTAAATCTGAGCAAGCCTGGAGTTTTACAGTCCCTGAGGAAAGTTCTATCATTAGTTATAATACAGGTACTTCAGAATGGATTGTATATAGTTCACAAACAATATAGTTTAGGTTATATGCTAAGTAATTTTGAAATTAGGAGCACCTGGGTCAGTGGTGCTGTGGTAGGAACCTGGCTAGGGAAGCACATGGAGAAAAGAAGGTATGAGCTGTGCCAGGGAACTTCTCAGGAAAGGTCAACTTTCCTCATATTGTCACAACACAGGTTATAATCAAAACCACTGCTAAATATCACAGTGTTTTTCATTAACACACAGTTTTTGACCATTGTGTGAAAACCACAATAATTACTCTTTGAATTTGGAGACTTCAGCAACCAAAGTTAAATTTTGTAATTTGTTAGCTGGCATGTTAAGGGAGTAATGACCAGTTTGCCATTATGAAAGCAACTGGGCTTAGTGCTATCATGGAGGAGGAGGCTGCCAAAGGGTGAGCAGAGCAGTGGGGAGCTGCCCAGTAGTGGCCTGCCATCAGCATCTGAGGATGAAGCAGATGCTGGCTGCCTGGCAGGGTCTTTTTGCTCCTGACCAGGCTACTGCTGGCAGTAAGTTTTACTAAATTTAGAAGGCTTGGTGTTTAAAACAGGATAAAAGGTCAGATTGACTCAGTTCTTGATTTCTTTTGTTCCTGATGCCCCTAGTTGAATGTTATGGGAAGAGAAAGTAAAATGTGTGGCGAGGTATGCTGTTATGCATAAATAACCCTACAGAAGGAAAATCTTCTGGGCTGGGTTTCTCATGAGAGTGAAAGGTGATATAGAGTATCTCCATGAGCAACTATAAGCTGCTTAGCTCTTCACCATCTTGGCTTGGTTGCAACATGCTGCCTTGTCAAGGTCGCAAGTCTCTTCTTGAGATGGTTTGTCAAAACAAATCTTGGAGACAAGCATGGCCCATCCAAATTAGGTGCTGGTGTCAACACTGACAGCTGTGCTGATGCAGTGATGCCAGGGATGACGTTGGACTTTCAACTCTGTTAAGCCTGTTTGCTGACTTAAAGAAAAACATTGGTCAGGGGCTGGAAAATTTACTGGGCTGGGGAGCAATAAATTCTGAATTAAGGTGTCTGTGAATTAAATCTGGGCAGAGTCTCTCTGTTAGGCAGAACAGAAAAGAAAGATGAAAAACAGTCTGAGATAGACTCCAACCCTTTGTATTTTAGATGCCAAAATGCCACTCTTTTAAGGGTGATTTCAACATTGAAGACAAGAGAAAAAAATAATAAGGTACAAAGTGAGAACTGCTATCTGAAATTCTTCTTATGCAGATTTTTTTTTTTGGTGCATTTAAGGCAGGCCAGATATATGGGAGAAGAAGATATTGAAATAAATAAAAACAAAGAACAAGTCTACTCTGAAAAGTGATAGTAACCGATATTTCTTTTTTCCCCATAATTTCTGTATCCAACACTTTCAATTTATAAGTAAGAAGATCTGGATTTATTTCCCTCCAGGAAAGCAGTACATGTTTCTCCTGGATACTGAGTTAGTTTTTTTGTCCCACACCCATCACTGACACTTATAGCCTGCCAGAAATATAAGTAACAGCAACTGCATTAGACCTCTGTTATTCCATTGTAGCTGGGTGTATATACTCTTTATGGCACATGTTCAGCCCTTTATTGAGCATGCAAGTTTAAATCTCTGTAGAGGAATGAGCACCAATGCATATAGTTAGGCTGCCTCTGTCAGGCCTGGTGGAATGAAACACTTGTTGCCAAAGTCAGTAGATGCGATCAGCTCCAGTAGTATGTAATGTTGAATCACATTTTAGGACACATAGAGGAATCACATAGGACAATTTGCTGTTTTTTCCAATCTATTCACAAATAGCTGAAATGTGGGTTAAATATGCTCAGCGAAATTTGACCTTTTTCTTTTTTCTTGTTTCTTTTTTATCTTTTTTTCTTCTTTTTTANTTTTTTAACTTTTAGTTTAACTTTTCTACCCAGCTCCTGAAGTTTCACACCCTAAGTTATCAGTTTTTCAGACTTTGTCTGTCTTTGCGTAACTTTGATGCCAGGTAGCTGTAGAGGGCTAGTGAATGCAATCAGTTGTTTATTTCCTGCATCTTATTCCCAGCTGGCACTGTCAGTGTGTCGGTGAGCTGCTGTCTGAACTCTTTATGTCATGCAAAGGAGCAGTGTTTTACAGGTGAACCTCTGTTGTACCATTTCTTGTTTGAGAGCCTTACGCTTAATGCAGGGAGGGATTGAAGAGAGAGGCATTAAACTGTTTGCATGTTTCTTTGTGTTCTCATTTTCTGCTTCAGATATTTCTTCTTGCCAAATGCCCTTCTCAGTAATTGCTTCCAAACCCTGGAGCGAGCTCCTCAGACCTAGTTTGTTATCCCTGTAGCCTGCAGACAAATTGTCTTGCAATGATACGGTCCTGGTTCCTTTTCCCACAAACAATTTGCCTTTTGTGCCAAGGAAAAATGGCTCAGCTCAGAAAATTCACATATCTCAAATTTTTGTTATGCATTGTAGATCCATTTTCTTGGAACTGTATTTTTTTTTTATTGTGAATGTGGTATGTGAAATGAGATCACTACTATATAATTAATTTGTTTCTCAAATTGAATGCAGTTTGTCATTGAAGGGTTTGCATATACTTGATCACTCTCTATTTTTCCAGGCAAGCTGAACCTAATCTGTTATCAGGAAAAAATGGGGAAACCTTTTTTCCCCAGAGTGGTAACTGTTGTGAAATTCCTACTCTGATGTGCAAGCATACGTATGCCTGAATCCACAATTTGCCGTCCCAACTAAGCGATTTGGACACTATCCTCACTTGGAATTTGCTCATTTTGACTTTGACTATGGTGTAATCTGAAATGTACTTCTTCACAGGATATGGCTTAAAAGCCTGATTCTAGTTGTGCACCTCATCATAGATTTGCAATCACCAGTGTTGCACAATATTTTGAATATAAACAGCTGTATAAATTAAATTATTGCCTTTATTAAATTTGGATTAAAGATTCGTTACAGCTATTTTAGAGATACTAAATATATCTGCTTGATACAGATAAATACTATGTGCTGTAATATTTATTCTTCCTTGCTTGGATTTTAGGTCAAGTTTTTAAATATTTTACTGAAATATGTTTGAAATACAAATATTTTCCAATGAAAATGACTCAGTAATTAAATGAATTATTTCAAGCATTACAACACTGATGTGAAGATCATTCAGTCTTTACACCTTATTTAGACACAATTCCGATTCTCAGTTCTTTAGTACAGCTGACTATTCCAGCAGCTTGTGTTTGTCTTTGCAACTGTCAGGCTTAGTTTAAATAGCAACTGGCTTCTTTAGCAAAGCCTAGAGAGTTTGATGCCAAAGCAGAGCATTCAGTTGATCCAGCAATCTGAACAAAGTGCTGTCTTAGCTAAGCACTAAGAGAATGCCAAAGATGGGAATAAAACTGTGATTCCACAGATAATAGGATAGTTAAAATTCCCTTCCTAAAATAGAAGAAAATAACTAATCCTGCTCAGCTGTAAATCCTTTCCAAAATCTGTGGTCAATCCTACATAAAGAGCAAAAACAAATTCAAAGGTCTTCTCCATTAAACTAGTGGCTAGGACATTAAGTGGTATACATTCTAAGATGTCTTTATTTTCTGATTTGGAGAAGAGACTAAATCCAACATGCTGCTATTAGATACTCCAGGCCTGCATTTTCCCTTCTCAGAAGTTATTTCCTAGAGTATTTTCTAGAGCTGTGGTATAGACTAGCTAGGTGAGTGCTCTAACAACTTGATTATCTATTCTGTTTCTTCATACTACTAATTGTCTTGGCAGTATCACATTAGCAATATTGCATCAGCTGGAGAAACAGAGAAATAGTAATTCCATAATATTGTGTAACTCAAGCTTTGTTGGTGTGTGTGAAAAATTTATACAGGAACTTGATATGATTCAGGCTTATTGGAAGATCATCCTCATGCTGTGATTTACTGGATATACCAGAGAGCGCTTCCTTACAAAAAGGAAGTCTTGCCAACCATTGTCTTTGGCACAAGGTTCCATTCAGTTTCATGCCCTAGAGATACCTTTATGTCAAGATAAACATGATGGAGGAGTGCCTATTAATGCTACTGGTACTAGGCATGAGTTAAGATTCCTGGATAGGTGAACAGAATCATGCTATAGGTGATATCATGAATAGCCTCTTATTTTAACA
>VZTM01012337.1:0-14417 GCA_013400555.1 Jacana jacana | reverse complement strand
ATCATCACCCATCTAAAAGCAGATCCTTTTTTTTCCTCAAACCCTATGATTTTTCTTCCAAAAGAACTTAAAAAACACGCAGCAATTAACTTGGATACATGGAGGCATTACTACTGACCACCAGTAAGCAATGCTCTCAAGCTCTCTGTCTCTGTGCACGTCCCATAGCTGAAGGAATGATTGATAGAAATGTCACTTCACTTCACATGTCTAGACAACGACAACTTCTAGATGACTTTTATTATCAGTGGAGAGAAAGAGACACTTCTGTTGTATTTTTGGCACTAACCACACGATGATTTTCATCACATCCTAGATAGGCCTTTTTCTCTTCACTGACAAGGAAAAGGGATTCTACACCATCGGTTCACATATGGGTACCTATGTTGAGTACATTTTAAGTATGATGCACTCTCCCCTCAGTGTAAAGAAATGAGGCGCCTCTGTCCTGTTTAGCGTTGCTGGAAGTTACATAATACAAGAGAGTATATGTTTAAAATATAGCGAACACTTTGCTTCACAACAGGTAGAGGAACACAATTCACACACCGTGGCTGTCACATAGAAAACCATTGGTATGTCCAGAAGGGAGTCGTGCAATGACTGATTATTGAAAAACTACAGCTTGAAAAAAATCAAAGCTAAAATCTCCAACAAGAGTGTTGTTTCCACTTTCACACAAAAAGGAGAAACTCTACAGAAAAAACAGATGCTTAAGTATTTTCAAATACTGCAGGAAATAGGATATATTAAGTGGTTTGTAGCAAAAGCCAATATTCTAAACCAAAACCTCCTTACCATCATCATTACCAAAAAGCCCACAAAACAAGCAATGTTGGGCAAGCATAAAAATTCAGCTCTGAAAAATGTATCACATAATTATTCATGTTCATCCAGAAATACGCGAAAAGAACCTTTAACAGAGAAAACAAATCCAGTATATTCTTTAGGTTTTCACAGCTGGTTCCAGCAGACACCACAGATAGTTTTCCAAGTTACCTGTGATAGACTGTCTTTTGCAAACACAGCTCCTTGCTCCTGCTCCTTTCTTTCTCCCACACAGATTTCATGGCTGTTTCTCGTTGAGACTCCTATGCAAAAGTTTCTGCACTACTCACTTGTGAGGGATCCTGGGCCGTATTGGACCTCAGCCTTCTGGCTCTGACCACACAAATATCTGATATTTCTCCAATACTATTGAATTAATATCATAGAGGCACAAAAAAACCCCCCAAACATCAGGATAAGAAAGATCTACATATGTAGTGTTGTACCCTAAATGATAATGAGTTACTTTAGAAGGATGAATTATTTTAATATTACAACAGCATATACTATTAAAGAAGTAGCAAAATTTACAAAATTAACAATTTCACTCTATATTAATGCTAACATGGGACAAATTCAATCTACGTTTCCCACAGTTTTGCTTATACTAAGCGACAGTAAGAGCCTTTTGCACCAAAACTAGATCCAGGCACATGCCACTTACATGCAGCAAGCCCAAACAATGCAGGCCTGAGAGTTGCAGAATGTATTTCAAACCAGAGACTTCTGAATGTTTCATTATTGTTTGTTCATAAACATTTCAAAGTAATTTTTACAAGACAGTCAAAGGAGTTTGAAGCAAACTTCATCTCCCTCTCCCCTCACCATATTTTCATGGAGCTTCCACTGCCAGCACCTCCCAGTGTATTTCATCACAGAGGCCAAAGAGGGAGAAAAGATCCCCATGCAAAGTTATAAAAAATACTGTGGAAAGAAAAATTAGTGGCTGAAGAATTACAGTGTCAGAATATCTGGGGTAAGGTCATATAAAACAAAGGGGAGGTAAATGGCTTTCCTGGGAGGCAGAGGACATGGATTGCACATTAGACTTCCCATTAAGGCTTTACTGTATGTTTTTCCAATATTTCTTACTCCTTCTCCTGTGAATTTTTGTGAAAAAGAATACTGTCTGATGGCACTATCTCTGACAAATGCAGTTTAAGCACACTGAAAGGCACTGAAGAAGAATTCCCAGTATATAGAACACAGTCTAAGATACTGCTACTTGGGCAAAGGGGAAAGAAGGCGTTACTTGTTTGTTTTTTTAAACAAAGTTCAAGAAGCTTTGTAAAGGTTAAAGTCACTGCTGGATGACTGCCAACATGTAGCAGAGACCAGGCATGTAACTGTGCCTAATTACTGACCAAGTTTAATCCACCAGATGATCTGGCTGTGCAGAGTCTGGCAGGAGCTGTCAAGAAACATCACCTTGAGGGGCTCAGTACAGGCAGGCTTCAAAAGCTTTATTTCACTTCTGAAACATTTCTGCAAGTGCACCAGAAGGCAGTTTAAAAATTAGCTTTGTTTTCCACTCTAGTGAATCTTTTAAAACATTGAATATTGGTGAGCAAATTCAGCACATACCCAGAGTCAAAGAGCTACAATATGCTACCTAATGATGTGAACATAGAGTAGCCTAAGTATGTCTTCTGAATATGACAATTAGTTTTCAAGATTACTTTATTATGCAGGTATTCTACATGCTGTCTCTTGTCTTTGACAACCAGCAGTGAATGAAGGCAAAGTCAAGAGTTTCTGGAACAGACTGAATTATTTCCTTAACTACCAGTAATCACAGATACTGTATTTCCACAAAAGCAGCATTAGCACTTGATCTATTTCTATGCAAAAGTTAATGCAGTGTTATAGCAAGGAAGTATAAGAGACAATCTTTCAAACTGCTTTCCACAGTACAACCAAAATGAAGTGAAAACACCACAGTTCAGATAACAGCAACTTCTATTTGCCAATCAAATGTTTTTCAGCCTTTTATGATTCATAGATACAGAAAAGTTCACAGCTCCTTTTAAAAGATTAATATACATATATCTCTGAACACTGTATAGAATTGGGGAATTGTCTAGGCTGGAAGGGACCTCAGTATGTTTATTTGACTTTTGCATTTCCAAGCACACAGGCCTCAAGAGTGGCCAAGGGACCCCCAGGAGGCTTTGGACACCAGGCAGGGACAGCAGCAGGCACTGCGCTCCCAGGGGTGAGCCTGCTGCCTGCCCACCCCACGACTCCCCTTACCCCATCTCTGGCAAACAAGCTTCAACAAATGCCTGTGCCCAGGAGGTGTTTGTACACATCTACACAATGCAACGAACTTTGAGCCATGTATTCGTACTGGCTCCATAAAAACCAAGCAAGCTACAGTGGACACGTCATGCGGACATGCTGCATAGCGGTTGTGTCACAAGAGGAGCCTGGCACTGCCCAGGGCACATGTCCTGTGCTGCCCCCAACTTTCTGGGCTCATCCTTCCAGATCATGGTGGGAAGCATGGTCTGCCTGGCCAGCAATGTCCCACTGACCACCTGAGGCAGAGCTGCGTGCCCACCCCAGGCCAAGCCAGTCCTGCTGCTATAACCCCCACCCACTCTAGCCCCAAAGCACATTTTCAATTCTTTCTATTTAATCAGCTCTCCAAAGGATGCAGCTGTGGCCTCTCCCCAGCCCAAAAGTATGGGGGCTTTGCTCCAGTCCCTCTGCTCTGCATGTGTGACCTGGAGGCCGAGGTGGGCTACAGCACCAGCTGTTCCAGAGGATGCCAGAGATGGGCAACATGAAGCAGCAGAAAGACAGGTGCCTCTGCTTGGATGTCCCCTGGGGCAGCTGAGGGAGCGCTGGGTGTGCAGGGGCATTGACCGAGCCTCACTGCGCTGCCTCTCCACCAGGGAGAAGGTACAACCAGAAACATGGCCAGCTGAGGGGTGACCAGAATCCTCCTTCCTGTCAGGCAGGAGCAGCTCTCAGGTTCCTAAGGGGTCAGCTCTTTGGGAGAAAAGTCCTGCCTTTCATCTGCCTTGCCGTGAAAAAGAAAGATTTTCCAATTACCAAACACAAACCACAGCAGCCACCCCCACATACCTGAACTTCCACACCTGAGAGGTGACACAAAGGGACTGCTCCTGCATGTCACAGCCTCGCTCTATTTTTTTCCAGATTTTAAATTTCTTGCAACTCCCAGCATTTAATAGCTGCTTTTACAAACAGTCAAATATGCAAACCCTGCTTGACTTACGCATTTTCTTCTTTAAGATTCATCTCACAACTGCAGTGGTGGGATGGTTGCATGCATCTGAGTAATGATTTGAAAAATAAGACGAATAGAAAATATTTAAGTAGCTTGAGAAATGGTCATTATTCTTCATTTTAGCAATATTCTCTGTGAAAATCACTAAGAAATAGATGACAACAGAGAGTAATGCTTTGAAAATGGCTCTTGCAGTTTTGGTTTGTGTGTTGATGTTGTTTTTTTTTCCAAACACAAAGTAAAATAACTGAATGGTATCTATTTTATCCAGTTGTAAGAACTGCTCTGAAAAAACATTTATCATACCAGTCAGCTTAGTTTACTTCCAGACACAGGCTGAATTCACCTATGATATAAGCAGAGATTAACCTCGTTGAGTGGCATCAGTGCTAGATTTTACCATTCCATTTGCAGCTTTTCCAACCAGGCAAACTAGCCACCTGTTCTGACCTAGAAAAATCTATGCAGCAAACTGAGATGCATTAACACTAGACTAAAACATGAGTTTTATAGAGAAAGCTCTTCAGAAAATGACAGAGGCAATCTAGCCCTAGATCTCAGGTTTACGGACTCTCTGTAGGGAAGGAAACTTGGTCTGTATCTGTCACTGCCTGATATTGGCTCTCAGCAGCCAGGCTCTGGTGAGATAGATCATGCTGACTTCTGCTGGCACCGCTGCCTCTGCCCTGCAGCCTTGACATGTAATGGGTCATCTTGGCAGTCTTGCTGTTCTGCTAGACTCCATATTCAAACTCCTCCACTGACCTTTCAATTTGTCTTGAGAGACTCACTTCACCATTTTTTTCCTTGTTTATTATGATTTTAAGACTTTAGGCAGAGGCTATTTTGGGGCTGCCTTGGCATGTGTTCTTTAATGTCACAGCTACTGGTGCTGCTAGTGCCAGAGGCACACCAGCAACCTTCACTTCTATCAATCAGCTCCTTCGGAATAAACTCAAACCAGCAAATCATACTGCCACAGGGTCACAAAGCTTCACAAAGAAAGCAGAGCCACCCCTGCAAGGCCAACAGCTCATGTTTTGTTCAGGTGGACTGGGAGGAACCACGCTCCAGCACCAACTAATTCAAAACCCAGGCTCAGCTTTGGGCAGGCACTGGGGCTGTGGATGCTGGAGGGATAGAGTGTGCTCCTGGGATTCCTTCCAGCGGTGCTGCTGGAGCTGCTCAGGGCGCTGACCTCTCACGCTGAGAAGGGCAGCAGCCAACTGAAGCCTGTCTGCAGGGCTTTGCCTCAGCGGCATATGACAGCTACTGACAGCTAAGCTGTTTTCTGACACCCTTCTCACTCAGCTGCACTTTTCTTACTTCTCTTTATGTAGGCCGTTTTGTTTTTCCTACAATGTTGAATATATTAGCTGGGCTCCTTAAATAAACTTTCGTCACATAGATGCAAAGAGGGGAAATTGAATGAAACTTAAAAGAAACACAAGATTTTTCAAGTAGCTTTGATGTTCTCTAGCTTCTTATTTATAGAATACAGATTAACTTCCTTTTGTTAACACCTATTGTTGTTTTATAATGGGCGCTGCACATGCTTTGATAAATGAATTGAAAGAGTTTGCTGCAGCTCCTGCTAAGTGCCCTGACTTGCTAAAAAGTGGGCTCTGTAAAAAGGTGATTCTGACTGAAAATGGAACATGAAAATTTCACCTGATTTTGGATGGTTATGAAATAAAGCGATTGCTTTGAAGCTGCAAAATGTGATTTCTTTAGTCACATGTAACCCATAAAATTCAGCCTCGACCTGACCCACGTATCTCTCATTGTGGACAAACACAATCAGTAAGTCTAATCTTTAGCTACTGCCCTTTCTTTATATAGCTGCATTGCTTTGCTAAGACCCTACACATACCTTTTCTACTGCCTTCTTGCACCTCTATTATCCGTATCTCTTAATAATATATTGAGCTATTTTACTTCTGAGGTGCATGTCAGACTCTTCCTTCATTAAATATGGAGCTGTTTGAAACTTTCTACAGATGTCCAGAGTTGTCCCAAAGGTGGCAAATGTTCCAAGACTTCCTGGGATCATGAGAAAGTATTAGTAGCGAAAGCTATTATGAATGAGGTGAGGTACGTGAACTACAGCAGTAGTGGTTACTGAGGGGCTACTGCTATTTCCCTTTTTATTTCCATTCAGCAACTTCATTTTTTTTGTACACCTGTTGCTGTCCTCACTGCCACTGTTCCTAATACCAGAGCTTTGGGCAAAGGAAGTATTCAATTCAGTACTTTCACAAACAGACAGAAAACCTGAAGCTCAAGTGACAAAGGTGTAAAACAGCACACGTGCTGAGGCACCTAACAGGCAATTTAAATGGAATGTAATGATCCAGGTCCATGGAGGATGTTTCACAAACTTCTGGCTTTTCCCACAAGCCATAGCCATACCAATAAATGAAACTGGCATAACCTCAAGGTCTGCTGGTAGCTACGTAGTAGTTATTTATAGCAAAAAGTCTGAAAAGCAGTTATAGATAAAACACCCTTTTCATTCTCTGTGGTATTCAAACTGCCATTTCCCATCATGTAGTCTGCAAATGACTTATCTTTTCCATCCCTTTCCCTTTTGATTTATCATTTTCTAGTCTCCCACAGCTGCATTCAGCACAGTGGTGCAGCTCCCTTTACTGTACTCAGATGTCCTCTTGCAAGGCAGCAATGTGCCTTTGAGTCTTCTCAGCCCATTAAGGAAACCGAGGTCAGAACATGAGACCATTGGATGAATGCTCCAACTGCAAAGCTACATGACATATAAAGGTCAGCAGCTTGACTGTGTAAAAGGAAAAAATAGGTATTTGTCCATATTCAAAAGGACTATTTTTCAGACAATAATTCTGGATTTGGGATCTTTGAGAGTTTCCAACTCGAGTGTTCAAGGAGGTGTCTTATTTGTAAAGAATACCCTATTCCACAGCATAACTTAGTAAATATTCTCATCAAAATGGGTCTTTTTCTGAGATGTTTATGATCATATGACTACAACTCTTTGCTCTCTGCTCTTCCCACTAGCTGTAAGTGCAAAAGCAGTGCAATTCACTGCTTCATCATCTGAAGATACCACTTACCGACATAGACTAAACTTTGGGTTACTACAACATCTAACTTATTTCTCTCGGGTTGTTTGTTTGTTTGTTTGTTTTTTTGAAAAAAGAATCACTCTTTCCAGTCTAGTAAACTATTTTCATTGAGTTGATTTCATCTGCAAGGTGATTTCAGAACAGAAAAACATCTCACTTTTTTTGCATTTGTTTGTAGGCTCTTTAAGCTATTCAGGGCTCCTTGCTCAGGCACCTCCTCCATCTAATTGGCCAGATGAGTAAAAGGCACTCAAGTAATTAGCACATTCCTTTTACTGAAATTTAAAACCATGTCATTTTCAGTATTTAATGACTTCCAGCTCAGTTTTGCAAAAATAATATTTGGGGAATTGGACACGTTAGTTAGCTGCCATTCCTCTCCTCTTTCAGCTGCTTCCTGCTCCTTTCCGCAAGCAGAATGCTCTCTTTTCATCTCAGCTTTTTAACCCCAAGGACTTGAACTCTATTTTTAGCCTTCGTATAAATTTCCAATCTAATGCATTTAAAGAACCTATCACAGATGTCTAAAACCTTGGAAGTAATTAATTAAGTCCTGCTATTTCCAGACTACACCAAAACAATTTGTCATTGCATATAAAATGGTATAATCGAGCAGTATAAATGTTTTCAGGCCAAGTCTTACTATAAATTATTTAGTTCATCTCTCCTAATTAAAGACCTATTGGAGGATTAATGTCTCATAACCCGACAAACGACTTTACTAAGTAACAAATTATCCATACAATGACCTCAAACTAAATTTATGTAACTTGAGTGGTAATTTGCATAAGTATACAAAATCCACTGAAATAGAGAATATTCCTTATGTTCATAACATAGATTTTCTATTTGCATTCAAGAAAGGAATTGGAACCAAATGTAAATCTATACTGGAAAAAATAATTCACTGGATGTCTGTTATTTTTCAGAATTTACATAAATATCAGTTCATAAAGACTGCTTCTATGAATACAGCAAGATAACACAGTTAATGCTGTTAAATGAAAGCACAGATGCCCTCATGACTTATTTTCCTCTGTAATGAATATAACATACATTTCTTGGTTACAGAATTTGTGCTACAAACCTACAACATATGCCATGCACCTGAAATGGGTTGTGGAAAGAAAGCAATGTCAATGGTTCAAAAAGGTAGTGAAAGATCAAATAGGTCAATATAGAAATGTAGGTCAATGTGGAAAGATTAAATATCAGGTCAATATAAAAAAACTGCCTATATTAATGTAAGAAGGAAAGCAGGATGCAATGCTATACTTCCACAAACCAGAAGTTCAGAATTGTTTAATTGCCAAAAATTGATAAAGCTAAATATTAATGGTTAAAAAATAGGCTATAGTAAAACCACACATGCTTCTCTTTGCCTGGAGAAGGCTGAGGGGAGACCTTATTAATGCTTAGAAGTATCTGAAGGGTGGGCTGAAGGAGGATGGAGCCAGGTTCTTTTCAGTAGTTCCCAGTGACAGGACAGAGGGCAACAGGCACAAGATGGAACATAGGAAGTTCCACTCAAATATGAGGAAAAATGTCTTTATGGTGAGGGTGACAGAGCACTGGAACGGGCTGCCCAGGGAGTCCCCTTCTCTGGAGATCTTCAAGACCTGCCTGGATGCCGTCCTGAGTAATGTGCTCTGGGCAATCCTGCTTTAGCAGGGGAGTTGGACTAGATGATCTCTAGAGGTCCCTTCCAACTCTGACAATTCCATGATTCCCTATCCTAGAGCCCTGACCATTTGTGTTTCTAGGACTGGAGGCCCAGCTCTGATCCAGCCCAACTGTGTAATTGTGCCTTCAGTTTCTGAGAAAATTACTAAATTGAGCAAAAAAGCTGTGTGAAAGAATAGAAAGATGAGAAAAGGGAAATTACAAATGGGGTAAGGTTATTGAGATGGGGCTCGTTAGTAGCTCAAGGATTTAAGAGGGTAAGGTAAGCCAACTTTCAAGAGGGAAAAGTGCACCAAGATGGAAGGGTCTAAAGTGCTAAAGGGAAAAGCCATGGATCCTGGTCAAGTGAGTTGAGAATCTTCAGGTCACGGTCTGAACTGCCAGTGACAGCAGTGATGACAGAGCTGGTAGCAGACGGCAGCTCAGCAGTGCTGCAGAGCCAGTGCCAGGGTCTGCAGAGGCTGACCCTTCCCCGCTGGGCTCATGCTGGCCAGAGTTGCTATATGCTGAGCCTAACAGCTAATGATAATGCTTATGGACTGATGCTAAGCTAATAGCTCATTAAATCCTACCTATCCTCTGTGTGCTAGTTAGACAATAATTGCTTTATGCATCATGTTATCCATATATATATCTTGTATCCTACATCTTTTTCTACCAGCTAATGACACCTGAACAAACTGATCCAAATGTTCAAAAATGCATGCCATGCAGATATTTCTTCCCCCAAACGCATGACCTATTTCTGTTAAGCACAGAAGATCAGGCTATTATTGGACAAATTCTGAGTCACAGATTTTCAGACTTTAAGCCCAATTATACCTACTTCTGGTTTGGTTTTGTCCTGCTTTTACCAGGCCACAGCTCTCTCTCAAAAAACCAAATGTCAACTCTTCTTGTCTCCCTTTAGCATCTGCAGAAGAAATGACAATCAACATACATATTCCAGTCTGACTGGAGACAAATAAGTCTTTAGAGTATATAGAGGAAAGAATTTATTAGGTCTCGCTGTCTTTGATCCCACCAACATTATTGTAATAGCCAAAATTATAACAGACAACGATGAACAAAAAAACTGAGCTTTTATATACACCAAATGCCCCCACGAATGATAAAAAATAGCCTGTCAGAACATCTTACTTGGCTCATAAATAGAAAGGGACAAATGAATTTGGAGCTGACTTCTGTAGTTTTGGGGAGAGCATATGAAGAAATATGTTTTACTGAAGAACTCAGCAGAGAAACGTAGCCAATTCCCCAAATGTGTAATAAACATGATTTTAGTACTCACCCAAATCCAAAAGCAAAACAGAGAAAAAAAATCCAAAGCAGAGTACAATTTAAAATAGAGAAACAGTCGTCCTGACCAGGGGTTAACAAGCCTCTGAATTACTCAGCCTTACAAATTTGCTTCTCAGAACAGATGCCTCTGAATATCGGGCAATAGTTAAAATGCATAAATGTTAGAAAAACTAACAGAAGAGGTTTTAGGGTTTGGTTTGTTGTATTCTTGGAATACAGCATAGCATAACTTCCACTACATAATAAAGGACTTTCAAAATTCCTGTATGAATAATGGAAAAGAAGAAAAATAAAACACCTGTACTTATATGCTAGACATGAAAAAGCATTCCAATATCTTTACATCTTTAGAATTCAGGAAGCTTCAGCTTCACTGTCAGTTGATATAGTCTGTGTTATGTATAAGCTTACATAAGTGCACAAGCTCTTCTGCATAGCCAGGAAAAAAACCAAATAGTTTTGCCAGATTCACTCTCCTCTGGGTCCCAGCATTTATGTATCGCCTCTACAGCTTGTCCTCTATACCAACTAGTTGTTACATGACCAAGTGGCTGACCTATGTGGCATTCAGTTTGGCTGAACCCAGTGATAAAACATACACCTGCTTCTTCAACTGGCAGTTAAAAGTTTTATGATAATAAACTGTCCAAAAATGATTGGTCAGTCACTAGAATCGTCTGCCCAGGGAGGTGGTGGAGTCACCATCCTTGACTGTGTTTAAGAGTAGATTAGATGTGATGTTGAGGGATATGGTGTAGGGGAGAACTTTGTAGAATAGGGCTGATGGTTGGACTTAATGACCCAAGGGTCTCTCTCTTCCAACCAAAATGATTCTACGAATACCCTGCTCTACCTACATTGCTTCTGCGCTATCCCATTGATCCCCACTACCGAGTTGAGCTTGGCACATGGCACAGCACATTCTTAGACAGAAAATCAGGGAGACTTGAGGTTAGCAAATGGTGCAAATGACGACTGAAGAATTAATTCTGATGGACTCCTGTCAGATTTTAACTATTTCCCAAAGGAGGACATTGAGTTGTGTAATTGGTTACCTTTAATATAGAGATTGCATTTGAAATACTTCCATGGCATGTTTTGGATATATTTTTTTTGAAGGTTTGCTCCTACAGTTCTGGAGGGCACAACAACTTCTTGAAAACAGCAGGGGAAAAAAGTGACAAGATGAACCCTTGTGTTTTCTACTGGGAGTTGCAAGGTCAATGCTGATTTAATTGAGATCTGGGGAGCACAGCTTTACCCAGAGGTATAAAAGAGAGAGATGCTACAAGGAGATTTCGTCTCATGAAAATTTCAATTCAATCAATATGAAAGCTACACATTCGGATCAAAAATGGCAGGGAATCCTCAAGGACTCTTCTTACAAAGAGCTCACATAATCTTAAAGCAGACTTTGATAGTCTGAGAGAGATCATTTTGTGGCTTTGAAAATGTTGAAACATCTGAAAAAATCAATGTTGCTGCAATCTTTACTTTAAAATTAATGTCAGTCAGTGATATTTCTAACTATTTTGAGTGCTTCCATGCTAATTTCTTTTTTGCCAATAAGGCTCTTCCTATGAATGATAGAAGTTCTCTAAATCCTAATGAGGGCACTTGAAGAAACATGAGGCAAAGGTGGAGGGCCACCCTAGGACAAGTCAATATATTACCTTGATTAAGAGTTTGTGCTAGAAAATGTTTAACATCCCAATACGTTTAGTGTCTCTGATTCTCTGCATGTCTCTGTGTTTCTTTTTTTGGTTTTGCAATATGCATTTTAAAGAAATTCCTGACTGATTTTTGGCCTTTAAGGGCTAAATTAAAAAAATAAATAGAAGCAAACAAGTAAGCAAGTACCCTAAGATAGTTTCTGTACTGACATATTTCCATCTTTGGCATCACCTCAGTTGGATCTGTTTTCATGTGAACTTGTACTAACACCAAAGTTGTTTCTTCTTAATTGCATTTCAGAATCCCACTTCCGAACCCCATTCTAGGTCTGGATCAAAGCAGGTCTCATGTTAGCAGGTGACCTGTTCTGAATATTGGGAAATTTATTTGAATTAGATATTCAGTTATTTGGATTTGATGTGCAGTTATTTGAATCAGCTTCCAGTAAGTGAAAATATGCAATATTTTATTTTAAGTTTATAAAATGCAATGTATATATTTACATTTATGGTTTTTATTCTAGTTAGTTATTACATTTTTAAATACATAAAAGTGAAGAAAACACCTAGAAAGTAAAGGAATAGTATTTAAAATTATCTGAGATTTGTGAACTACAACATTAAGTACATTTAAATTTTGTTACTGAAACATTTTTACTTTGCTTTATTTATATCACAGTTTACTTTGGAATGCATCAGTGCTGATAATCTCTTTGAAGAGATATGTGCTCAAAATCTGTGACTTAAAACCCATACCATTTAAAATTAAATAACTATCAAGGGACATGTGTAATAAAGTGAACATTAAAAAAAAAACAACAAAACAAAACATTAAAAAAACCTCTAAGCTGGTTCTAAGCTTATTTATGCATTTCCTTCCTTTGTGTGGAATAAACAGATATGCAATTTGCTTTGGATTTATGTTTAGATTTAATCTACATCTGAAAAAAGGCAGCTCAATGGATTTCTGGGATAACTAGAAAATCAGACCACATTAAACCACTGATTGGTCTTACCTGTTTTTTCTACTCTTTATACATATACATGCACACACAGACACCATTATATATAAACCCTCCAAGTCATCATTCATGCTGTTTTTTCCCTCATGATGATAATAACGTTTCTGGGTGCCAAGAAATGGGGCTATTGCATATTCTCTACTGGACTGCACTGATGTCATATGAAAAACATGTATCCCCATAGGCCAGGTCACCATCACCGGTTACAAAATTTAAATGTTTTTTTAAAAGGACTGTATTTTGCCAGGAAAAGCCTCTCATAAGTAGTAAATAACTCATACAGCATAGTAGTATTTCCACATGCTGTGTGTGTTTGAGTCTGGATGCAAATGGCTGAGAAATTATGGAGCTCCATTGTTTGTCAGTAGAGCCACCAATTACCACTTTTTTTATACCATGGCATTTACTACCAGGGAAATTTTATGTAGTTACAGCTGAGTCAAAATAATGTAGCTCACATGCCAGGGAAGAATAAAACAGGAGGTACGTGGAAGATCTAGGAAGCTGTTACTTTAAATAAAAATATTTCTGAGTTCATAATTTTTCCAAGCTCTATCATTTCTGACTCTGTTGACTCAGAGGTGACTAACAGCGCTGGAACTTGCCTGGTAGGCTTGAATATGAGAGTATAAATGGCACCAAAACCTGTGAATCTGACTAAAGTAAAGAAGACACTGTGACGGGGCACAAACCTAATATACTGAATTAAATAATTAAGAAGAAAACCCCAAATAACCCTTTGAACTTAAAGTTTGGTCAAGGTTTAAGAGTCATTAACCATTAGAGATCAAATGTATTGTTGACAGATAGTAGAACAAGATAGAGTATATAGATGGTGTGAGATTTTAATTTGACTGACTGACAGCTTGAATGAAAGCATTAACACTTTGTCACTATGACACGAGACATAAAAGCATGACTTCACTATGAGAGAAAATATAGCTACAACCTGAAATGCCTGAAAAAATGCCTGAAAACCTGAAAAGGGGAAAAAGTGCCTTTGCTTGTAATGGTATGAAAAGTAGTTCCCCAAAAGTATAACCAGATTTAAAATATGACTAGCAGTAAGTGAACTACCTTTTAACTATCAACTGAACATTTTCCCAGCCCCAGAGGCTAAGCGTGAACTTTCATGCAAGAAGAAGCAAGTGCATCCCACACACGTCCTAAAAGGCAGTTGTATAAAAAGGTAACAACCACAGTAAAAACAACCACAGAAAGCCTCTCCCTCCCCAAGCAAAAAAATTAACCTTGTTCTGCACTGTGATCTTTACAAGAGACCAATTTTTGTGACCAATCAGTCAGATCCAGGCCTTTCTCATCCTTTCTCCTGTCCTTCCACATTTATCAATTTAGTAATTTGAAAGGCTTATGAATCAAGTGGTTTATTCAGTCAATCCCAGTCTTGAATAACTCTTGTAGAGGCTGAGACCAGTAAGTGTGATGTCAAGATACCATATCTGCTCTGCAGAAGCAACAAGAACAACCGGGCTTCAGAAGAAATCATCTCCTCCCTTTACTTCTCTGTAGGCATGAAGTCACACACAAT
>VZTM01012319.1:12119-27218 GCA_013400555.1 Jacana jacana | reverse complement strand
AAAGGGGGAAAGGGGGGGAAAAAGAGGGAAGGGGGGAAAAAAGGGTGAAAAGGGTGAAAAGGATGAAAAGGGGAGAAGGGGAAAGGTTGCAGGAACTTCTCTCTGAGAACATAAAGTTCACAAATGAAGAACATAACTATTAGAAATCACTTGTTATGAACAATAATTTAATTTCCATGACTCAAACCCTACAACATTCAGTTAACACTGAAGAAACTGAAAAATAAAGTGACTCATAAACTGCCAAATAGTAATACAGGTGAAAACAGTGGTAAAATGTAAACTCATTTTTAAAATTTACGTAACACTGACAAGATCTGATTGAGAAGAAATGTATGACTGGGCAAAGAAAAGGCTCTATCATCAGACTGAAAAGAGCAGAACATTTTGGAAATTGCAGATTCAGCTGGTCCCTGCTGCTACTTTACCCAAAGCACATGAGGGGATTATATCTATGTAGAAAGGGGAACAAATTTGGTGAAGCTGTGAAAAGAAATAGTGAGTTAATCTCAAGTCATAATGGGTGGACTTCTCCACTGTGTGTAACGCCCTCCTGGATATACAAGAGCTGCTGCTCTGCAGCATCATTTCCTGGATGCTTTGAATCGGATTATCAGTTTTGCTGCAGATTTACAAGGCATTAAGGTAGCTTTAGACTCCCTCCTGCTCTCCTTTCTCTTCCTGTCCTCCCTGAATATAAATCCACCTTTATTCATGAAAATTATTTACATCAGAAATTAAAAATCATGTAACAGAGATTATAGGAAAGCCACCAATTCAAATTTTAACTTTCATAAATAATGATCTATTTTTATTCTTCTTTGCTTTAGGACTTGCTTGTGTGTATTCGTGTATTACTTTTCAACCTTGCCAGAGCTGGGAGGTTGAATGGACACTGACAGACCATTGAAGGAGAACAGGTTCTTTCATGATAAGCCAACTTAGCTCTAGGCCAATTCTGGACATTATCTGGCAAGCGTTACTGTATTAAGGAAGCAATTTTTCAAGGTTCACATGCACCAAGTGCAGTGTGTATTATACAGCTATTAAAAAAGCAGCATTAACATAAGCCTGAATATATCTTGTTCATGTAATTATCTACTCAATTCAACATGCCCACACAACATTTACATACAACTAAAAATGTAAAATCTCACAGAAAGCAAAATCTCTACTGTAGGATGCTCTTGGATGGCTTACACTCCCATCTTTTTCTTAAAACCACATCCACTAACATTATTCAAAAAAGAAACTTGCACGTCACGTGCCCAACAGGCTTAGGAGTCTTACTTTCATATCTACAAAAATTATGAAAATGAAAAAGCAATCAGAAATTTCATGGACAGTGTACACACTTATTAATATGATCTGTTTTATTAGGTCCCAGTGAAAACATCTTATTAGTTCTACAATTAAATGATTCAGAAACCATCCACACTATCTTTGCCTTTTAACAGTTCCAATCAGTAGCAGATCTAGGTGTAATCAACAGCAGCAGGGGGCTTTAGGAAGCAAAACAAAACAAAAACAGTAGGGATCTTTACTAGTTTACAGTAATTGATACAAGGAGATGTTATATGTTACTGCAAGTTAGCCCAAGATACGGAAAAGCTACATGAAAATTTGCTATTATCTACAACTACCATTTCAATATAGCAACAGCAATACAATAAGCTTCTAAAAAATGGAGTATTTAAAGTTTACTGACTTCCTTGCTGATCTAGATCTTTATCTTTTTTTTTTTTTTTTTTTTTCCCCTCTAATTCTACATTTTCTGTAACAAGATCAATATTTGGGTTACCATATATTCAGAATTTATGGATGTCACCCCTTAAATTTGTGAGTGGGCTGCACAAGTGATATAAAGTCCCTCTTCTGTAGGAGTTGAGCACATGGTCTGAACAGCACTTTTAGCCCTGCTATGCATGGTAGCGAAACTATGTTTCCCATATGTTAGTGCTGACAGGCTGACTGATATAAATTCAACTCAAAGAAACTTACATACAAGTTATTTTTATGCTTTTTAATCCTATTCCTCTATTAACAGTGTCCCAGATATAAGAAAGGAATACATTAAAGAGAAATTGATAAGTGGTGCAATAATTTATGCACCCTTTGAGTGCTAGGACATCTGCATAAAACGAGGCCATCGCCTTTTTGATGTCAAGGATCTTGGGATAGTTCCAAATTGTAAGTATTTAAATCCCAAGCTTTTAAACTCCTATTGATTTTAACACAAGCGCAAAGAGATAAGCATCCAAGTGTCTTTTTGGATCTGCCCTTGCTATCATCTCCAAAAAAGACTGTATCTAGCCACAGCCATGCAGCACTTGCAAAGGACAACCAGCAAGCACCTTAGAGTGAAAGCCTATGCTGTCACATCTGTAAGGTTCCTGACCATGCTAATTTAGAGCAAGTTTGCATAAAAAGAGCAATCACAGTTTAGGACTGAGGCACAGGCAGAGCAGCAGAGATGATACACTCCCACCACCTCATCTCCTCCCTAGAACCTGAAAAATCAGCAAGCAGTCTACAGGTTCCTTTTTTGGTGGCCAGGTGAAGATACATAGCATTCAAAATTTGTTACAGGTGATTCACTCAATGACCCCAAGTGAGTATCAGAAAGTCCTAAACTGGCTTGAGCCATTGTAGCCTCTTAAAACAGCAGAAGTTTGAAATTACATAAATACATCTCACTAACTATTTAGCATATGGATTTTTTTATTCTTTTTAATATTTGAATGAGCCTTGCAGCAAAGCCTACTGATTTAGCACACAGCTTAATCAGAAATACAAGAGTAGAATATGCTGGGGTCAAGCCATGATGGAAAAAGTATGAAGAGGAATCACCACCATACTTCTGCAAGGAGTACAGCATTCACTCCCACGACATGCCAATAGTGGATAACACATACCATCTATCTCCCATCTGCCCTCAAAAGAGGACATTTTCCAAAGAAACTGTGTATCATGTAGTGGAAAGGCACCTGCTGAGCCATGAAAGATGCAGTTACACAAGTGCAATAAATACCAGGATCAAACCACAAGTTTTTTACACCCAGGGGTGAAAAGCAGTTGTAGAGGTAAAGAGGGGGACATTTCACCAAATGCTAGAGGAACAGGGAACCAACAGGGACTGCTGGCGTGGCACAACCTTACCTTTGCAGCTCACGGGTGATGAGTTCAGGTGAGCCAGGGTGTGTATGAGATAAATCCTCTCAGTTACTCAATTCTTGCTATCTCCCAGACTATCCCCTAGAAAGGTTCTCAGAGCAGATTTTAAAGGACGGATTTCAGCTAGCTGTATTAAGGACTGTGACCATAGCCAATATATTAACTTCAGGGAAGAGATGTTTAAAGGAAGATAAAAGAAAAGACTCAAAGCTAGGACATAGCTCCTCCACTATAAGTAGGTAACCATTTCCAAAATGAATAATCTGCTAAACACATTAAAAAGCATCAGGTTTCTTTTTAATTAATTGCTTTCGATCACCAAAGGTGACTATCTCTCCATAAATCCTACAGCTCAGCTGGCCATCATGAAATAATGAGATGTTAGAACTTTGCTGTCAAAAAGCATCATCAAGTCCATAGTCTGTGCTCCCCTAGCTCATCTGAGCTTTCGGGCCTTCCACACCTGAACATTTTCTGCTGTAACACAGACATAGCTGCGCTGTTCCAAAATTAAGACCTTTAAAATACTCTTGAAACCAAGAGCAACAATGACAAGAACTTTTCACCATCTTTGTAACCTTCTGGTTTTTGTGGTTCCTCACAGTGCAGAGGGCCCCAGTATTTCTCCAGATCTCTCAGTCAAAGTTCATTCCCATGAACAAGTTTAGGCTGACGGTTTCCAATGCTGTACTTTCAATCTGAAAATTGCTGAAAGCAACGGTTGTTATTCCCCACTAAATCTGCAGTCACTATCACACGTGGAAAAGCGAACAGTGGAGTAATGTGAGCGTTCACAGCTTTGGCACTAAAGGTGAGTTTCTCAGTGGCATCGACTACCAGCGCTCTCCTGGGGAATTTCAGTGATGCAGTGGAGCGGGAGCTGGGGGCCAGCAAGGGGATCTGGGAGATGTTTCTCATCGGATCTAAGCACTTTCTCTATGGGTACTTCTAAGAGTTTAATGAAGAGGAAAGTAATTAAAGGAGTGTGATCTTCTGAACAAAGATATATATACACGCATATGCAGCACACACACTGAACATCAACTTTATGCTCTTCATCCTTCTCCTAGCAGACTACAGCGCTACTGTAGCTCTGCAGTAAGGACTAGAAATCAATCCATATATCGTACAGTAAAACATCACAATTTGCTATAGAGGTCACATATACAGCACTGAATCTTGATTAATATCACAATCCACAGTTGTTTATAACACATTTAGGTTAAAAGCCATAGAAACCAGTGAATACAAAATACTACTCTGATTTTTGCCACACAAATTCTTGTTTACGATGTCTGTAACAAGATTAAATAAACATTATTATTTGGTTTATGTGATTCTGGACAGATAAGATGAGTTTTAAAGCACTTCCCCCTTTCTCTCTTTCCAAAGTTCTGGAGGTGAAACAGAAAAATGAAACTGAAATAACTTGGAATGCACTTTGGCACATTTAAATACATTTCCTGTACTAATAAAATAAGGATTAAGACCTACCAAATATACAGGAAGAGACATTCCTACACACACACACACGTATGCACAGTTACACACGTGCAGACACAAGAGTAATACCTAGAAAAGACTTCCTCCCATGGCTACATCATTGCTTTGCAAACAACAAGCTAATTTGGGTTCCTATCATGCATCTGATCGGTCATACAGCAATACAAAACAGAAATAAGTAAAGACGACCATCTGCTTGTTAGCTGAAACTATAAAAGTACATCTTTTTAATAAACAATAAAATTAGTTTGACAGGGCAGAGACCACCTGAATAGAAAATCAAATATTTCATGTTATTTAAGGTGTATGTCTGCTGGCTATTAAAATACTCCTCTTTAATTTATTACAGCAACACACACAATACTCATGTCATCCTCATTTTCTAAATCAATAATCAGCACAGCATGCTTCATTAACAGTGACCAATCACGAATGAGCTGGGGATCTCATTTTACAACATGAGCATTCCTAAGACATAAACCATCTGCTACTTGTAGTAACAGAAAAATCAAATTAATCCATTCTTATCATGCATTCAGATTTTAAAGCAATTAAAGATGCTCTTAGTGTAATCGCAGCCACAGAAGTAGTTCTGTAATGAGGAAAGCAAACTCTTCACTGAACTTTCTGTCATTCTCAATACATTTGAAAACTTTACAAGCTTTCTGCACTCCAGTGGGCCATTGTTCTCTGAACACAGATGTTGAAAACAACAAGCAATTTTTATTAAACATTTAATCTTTGCACATTTGAAGGAGTTTAAATACTGAACAGTGATCAAAAAAGGGCGTAAAACCAAAAAAATAACTGTACAAGTAAAACAATGCACAGGGTCTAACCTAAATCAGTAAATTCAGAGGAAAGATTCTTTTTATAGCCTTAACTCATGCCAGTATGGCTATCTTTTGCAGCACATATGGTCTGTAAGATCACACAATAATTTTATACACTTGCAATATCAGAGTAGTCATGTAAGATGTCTTAGCTTCAAATTTGCTGGATACATAGGGGAAGGAGGGTGCTGGTAAATTGTTACTCCGCACCTCTGTGTCCTTTTATTTTTTCCAAAGAGAATCAGGGCGACATTAAAATCCCCTTCCCATCAGGAAGGACAGACAAACCAGCATGCAGCACAACCTTTCTTTTACTGACCTGTCAACGTGTCTCAGTTTGACATGGAAGAATACTGCAAGGACGAAGCAGCAGTATTTCCTTAAGAACTCACCTTCAATGGAAAACAGACCCATAAAAATGCCAGTCAGAATGAGCTCTGTTACAAGTATGTATCTTATTTGGAGAAACCAGGATACCAAACAATATTAAGTAGTGATATATTTAGATTACTGTTGGCTCCAACTTGTATCTAACCTATAACTTTATCACAATGATTTGTACAAATCATTGAAAGAACCTAAAGAATTTAATCCTGCTAAAGATGGACCTCAAATCTGAATAAAGAAAAAACATGTGCCAAGTGTCTTAAAATAAAGTGTATAGACATCAAAACAAACATTACTAAATTAAAAAAACTATTTATTTTTAAGGAGGACTATGATCCATGACAGTTCTTCATGCTGCGGGTTCACATAGACTAAACTGACATAAACCACCAGTACTGCCAGAAAAAAATACCCTTTTGCTCCTCTGTTATCATCGTGGTCCTTCTGAGTTAAAATTAACCAGGGATTTTTTTTCCCCTACTATTGACGGTGTAAACCAGTAACTTTTCAAACTTTGTATTCACATGAACAGACCCTGCAACTGCAGCCCTAATGGGAACAGTAGGTTCTTTCACTTCCTAGCTAGCCACTGTACATCCCATCCTTTATGCCAAAATAAAGTACATACTCAACTATGGCTCAATATTAATATGATATAAAAAAATAGAAAGAAAACACGGGGAGAAAAAAAGGCCTTATCACGCTTTCATGTCAAGAGGAAAACATTTAGTGTTAATCATCTCTTTTTTATTACCCTTCTTTAAACTGGAGCCCTCTATTTGTAGATTAAGACTGTTAATCATTGACACACACTCATGACTTGTAACTTACCCCTCCTTTCTGTGCATCTCTGACGAATTCAAAATTAAATGATGCTCATCACTTTCTGAGCAAAGGATCACTGTAAATCCAACTCAGAACTAAACTCGATGAGAAAAAAAAAACCACAGGAAAAAACTTTCATGGATGCAAGAATCGTGTAGGCAGTTTCAGAACAGCTCTTGACTAATCTTACTAATCATTTATATAGATGCTGACCTTAGCTACAGCAGCAACAGCTAAATCTGAAAAAGGGGACTAGAGATGAAATGAAGTCTCTTTCTTATGTACTTGTCTCCTTATATGATACTTATTCTTTCAACACATGGGCCATTTTTGTAGACAATTTGACAGCACGTATTAAAGGTTTATCATACACTTTTCATATCCCTTTAGAGAATTATGATAAAGTACACTTATAGTCAGCGAAGACAAGTTTTCCTTCCAGAAGAACAGCAACCTGGCTGTTCTGCACCAGAACAACAATTCCTTGGCAGCAGATTATTTCTTCATTTTTGGTATTTTATTGCCCACCATGTGTGGTTTGTCCAGTCATTATCACAGGATGGTGTGGATAGCACCCTTACTGATGAAGAAGAAAGCATTGCCTTTTATGAAATCAAATGTAACAGCATTAACATCTCCAACACGATTAGTTTAGGTTGAGCCATTTCTCCCACACAGTGCTATAAACCAACTAGGTCTGTTCTAATACATGCACTGATAAAGGCTGCTTATTTGATGAATGCCATTTTATTACTCATCCTTTATGAATCTTGCTTTCCTCTTGCAGTCCGTTTTGTAAGAATCCCACTTCTCTTATTTGAAGCCCCCATTTGCATAAACAATGAGCTTTACTCTGATGCTACCACATGATTATCTGGTGTTAACATTTCCACTCCTGGGGTTATTCACGGTGCCTAATTTAGGCTGCTTTAAGACTTCTAAGCCATATGAGACTTTACAGACTAAAATTAGATGCTGAAGTTGCTTAGACAATCAAGGAGAGAAGCAGGTGCCTTCATGGAGGAGGTTCACTGTTCCTCAGCCAGATACCTGAGGCAGATCTGGTGAAAGAGCTGAGAAACTGCCGAATATCACTATTGGCTGCATTTACTATCAAAGCATCCATATAAACATATTTCACTGGAACTGTGGATTTTGCACCTTATCCTTCAAAATCTATTTATAAATTCAAACATGAAAACAGAATTATTCTGGAAGCTATAAATGCTCCTTGATATTCCAAAGAAAGGTAGCAAGTAAAGCTGAAGCCCTGCTAGGCACTGGAGTAAATTGGAAGTGATGATTCAAAGCTGTCTAATGGCCATAAGAAAGCCATAATGCAAACTACTTTTATTATGCTCCAAAAGAAACAAACACAAATTCTCAATGAAAGATGGACTCCAAAGAGCATAAACTATTCTAAAAACAAAATTCAGGCTACTATATTTCAAAATCCTTTTTTTTTCCCCCTTCCTTCCTTTTTTTTTATCCTAAGAAATATTATGAACCACACTATTTGAAAATGGGGTAATTTTGTTGCGTAAGCAGCCTTTCTTAAAGAACATTTCAATGACCCAGTTATGTCTCTGTTTTATTTTTGTAATATTTTTATATGAACTAGGATAAGACTGCAGTTAAACGCTGTTCTTCAATTTATTTTTCCATCTGCTTTTAGCTGCAGGATAGCATATTTTATCACATTTGATATACAGGGTCAAAGGAATAAAAAAATTAACCCTGTATTTTTGCATAAAATGTATAAATAAATTCTGATGGTGCAAGCTCAGCAAGTAGAACATTTTTACTAGTACTATCGTGTGATAACATTTTTGTAATCACTTATATTTCAGCCGCTAACAATTGAATGCAGTTTTCTATGTTATTAACACAGTTCTACAAATCACAGGGAAAAATCCAGGATCTGAGCAAAAGAGGATAAAAGTTCACATTTTCAGAAGGTAATCTTTTCACACATCCAAGAGGCAATAGGCCAAGTCACTTAGCTTTTCCTAGCTAATCAAACTGCACAATTTCAGCATAGTGGTTCTTTTTAGATGTAGGTGGTGATAAAACGATCCTCAGCTTGGGAACACATCCAAGATACATACACACTCCCAAACACCTCCCCCTACTCACCCCACCTCCAGTTGATTTGAACACAGCCATATTTATCAATACTTTTTAAGGTAGCAATCATGCTGATGGGGACAATTATGAAACAAGAGAGAGGTCAAAGTAAACCCAACTCGGAGTATGTGACCGGAGTTACGTGGGGAAAAAAACGAACTCGTGTCAGCATCAAGCATCTGTTGCTGCTGGTGCGCGGACAAAGCGAGTGCCAGAACAAGGAGGCAGTTTTGTAGATCTACTGTTTGTCAAGTCGCCCACTGAAGCAAGCCTTGAAATCAGTGTGTGTATTGCGGCCATCTGTTTACTTTTCACTAGCAAAACTCTGACTCTTACCATTTCTTTGAAGCCATGGTCAATGTCAAGAAACAGGTACAGTTCTGATGATCGTGCATGTTTTTTTTAAACTTGGCAAGGGGACAGAAGGAAGGAAGAAGGAAGACAGAAGTATATAATTAGCTTCTTTTTAAAAAAAAGGGAATACAGGAAAAGGTTCTTCATTTATTCAGGTGTATTATACCCCAAAGGGAATAAGCTATCAAGGTCCCATGAAAGGAACCAGTGAAAACAGAAAAAACGGTCTGCCACGAAAAAAAAAAATAAATGAAAAAAAAAAAAATTATTTACTTAGCTTTGTAACAGAGAACTGCCTAATTGACCTGGACTTCAGAAACTTGTCTCTATGCTGTTCCCTCCAGTGACCAAAAAGAGAATGGTTCAAAAGACCTATGCTAAAGGGAATTTAAAAGCTCAAATACTCTCAAATTGATACTAAATCACCACCAAACACTGTGCTGCCAAACTCCACTGCTCCTCAGTTTCCCTGTGCAGAATCCCCTCACAGAAAACCACTGTCCATCTACCAAGGGCGTTTGTGCAACACCATATGTACACGCTTACTGAATTTTCACCCATTTTAAGGTTCTTTTTGTATAAAACTGACATAAACTTGCTTTAACCTGTACTATATAATCTTGTTTACCTACATACCCTTCTTAATTTTCCGCCTGTTTCATTTGCGTCATGTATCTACTTGCATTTCTTGTCCTTTCTCAGGAACCCCAAAAATTCCAAGAGACTTTTCTTTGAAAAATTTTTCAGGCTTTCTCTCTCTCTCTCTTTTTTTTTTTTTTTAAATCTTTCAAAACTCAGAAGAGATTTCCCTATTTTTCACTTTACTTTTTTTTTTTTCCTCAGTCCCAAGTCTTAAAAGGGACTACTTAAATGAGAACCCCAAAACATCACAAGTTAGGGACCATGTAATTTACATGGGTGTGTGCATGGCTTACAATGTGGGCTGCCCTGCCCCAATTCCATTAAAACCTCATTAGACAGACAGACAGACAGACATACTTACATTACATACAGGACTAATGAATCTAGGCAAGAGAGGGTTGTATGAGGAAGGCAATCCTCTGCCAGTAGTAGATACTGCTGAAGAACTGGAAAAATGTTCACATATCAAGTGAAGGTATATGGTACGATTTCTCCAGAACCACATGATTCTGAAAAATGTCCATCAGCTTTAACAGTTAAATGCTTGCTGGGTGTGGTAGAAACTCATGTATTTATACACACATTTGTAATTTGAATGCACCAGTTAACAAATGGATATGCTGGGTTTTTCAGTCATCTGAAACTTACTTGAAAAATACCTGCAGATTTTGTACAGACAGCAACTTTTTGTCAATTCAGTCAGGTCTTTCACCTCTGAAACAAGTGTTCTAGACAGTACTCTTTGCAGTTAAAAGATGTTGCTCTTGAAAAGTCTTATATACAACATTTAGAAAGAAAAAGGATGTAAACATACTGTCATGTGGGTAGTCTAAAACACTATAACTCTGGAGAAACACAAGAAGCATTACACCCTCCTCTCAGCAAAAAGAATGTACATTTTGGAGTTAAGTTCATTCTTTCCATAGAGCACATAAAGAGTAATCACCAAAATTAGTGAAATGTTTCAAACTTCTTATTCCACGGAATAACCTGACGAAAGCAGACCACTCACTAATAAAGTGCAACTTAATAAATCATGTGAAATCTTATTTTGTTCAAACCCTTACTAACTCCTAGCACCATCTGTTACCATCAAAACTATATGACAAGATATGATATATAATTAATAGGTAAACAACAATCTAATTAAAATGGACAAATACTCCATGTTCCTGCCATTTGGGAGCTCTAATTACAGACTAAATTTTAAGCTTGAATTAAATATTTAAGCTGGAAAATTAACTTTCCTTCTCGAGCCTTGAATACATTAATACAGATATGTGAAGCGACTTCCTGATGGGAACTTAAACATGTAATTTAGTTTCATCAAAGCAGTTACTAATTGTTAAGCAGCAGTACCTTACCATATGTACACAATAGCTATTTAGAGCCGAAAAGGTGGTTTTAAAGTACCCCTCTGCAACCCTTTTCTGACATAAATATAAAATGTATATACAGCACAGCAGTTTAGACTACTCACTGAAAATAAATTACATAGAGACTTCAGCTTTCAATGGGTCTTAGCATGCTAAATCTGAATAGATCTAGATAAACAAATGCGTATTTTTGCTGCCGAAGAAACTAAAGAATAGTGAGAAAAAGTTCATCTATTTTTACATTGTACAGACTTATAGAACTTTGAACTTAAGAGTAAAAACATGTAATTTGCCCTAATCATCCAGCAAAGAAAAATGGTTAAAAACCCCACATATTTCATCTAACTTAATAAGATGACTCAGATTTTTTAAATACTAATGTCAAAGGAGAAGATTAATAAAATGGAGAACAGCATTATACAAAACATGGTTAAAAAGGTTCCAAGAATGTAAGTGGCTAAAATTTGTCTAAAATAAAAGCAGAATAGTAGTTATTACTGATTAGGAATCCAAAAAGCACACTAACATAGGAATTTGGAATATGTGCACTCTGAACTGTACTTGGATGTTAGGTATTAAACAGTGCCCACCATTCAACACCAGACTTCACTCTTTTAGAAAAAAACTCCACATCTCTGCTCTTCATGCAAACCACAATGCTTTCCAAATATTGCTGAATCGAACCACCTTGCAAAGCATTTCCCTCATCTTATGGATACAGAAAGTGAGGCACGGGGATGCTAGGTGACACCCACAACCATATATTCAGGCTTCAATGGTGTAAAATACTCCATGCATACAGAACACTATGCTTTTCTGTGTTCACGTGGAACTTTTCTAAGGGAGGGCACAGATTTCAGTATGGTTTCAATCAAGAGTTGGCTCTTACAAGCTCACATGGCCCAAGCCAGTGAGGTAAGTGAAACAAGAACCCAGATTTCTTGATCTTCAATACTATCTTCTAATCCTAATATTCTCCTTTTCACACAAGAGAAATACATTAGAGACTTAGTTTCATTTTGATTCAACTGCAGAAGAGCAGGACACAATGTTAAGACCAGTGCAACTTCCTTTTTAAGTATCCTTGAGATGGTATGTTACTTCTACACGAACAGAACATAAAGAAATCTCGTCTATCTATCTAACCTTATTAATTTTTATTTACAGCATAAATAAAGAAGATAGATGATTTACTGAGCTATGACTTCATCATGAGATTCTAGTGACGTCAAACCCATACCTCTAATAGTTTGTGATGTCACTACAAGCATTCAAGGGATTTCTTGTTCCATAATTCACAAGAACATGGCAGCTTCTCAATTTATGTAGTTAATGGACTGGAGTCCCAGAATAAGCTTTAGGACCTACTCTGCTTTTGTCACTCCCTCACTGCTATCCTTTGTCCCATTCCTACAATACAGTTACAATGTTACTCTTTCTAAATGATAAAAGTACAAAGGCAGTTTACAATAATCAAGCTGGTATTTTCAGTTACACAGGCTGATACTGTTCTTCTATAGAGCTTTAGACTGTACTAGTCCTATGTAAGCAAAATTTACATTTTAAATTTACTGAATCTCTTAAATATTATAAGCCACTTACTGTAACAATAGCCATGTCTTCACTATACTTTCATAATACAGTCTGTGAAGCTACTTAAAAATGATTAAATAATTCCTTAGCAGTTGAAAGAAGGAAAATCTTCCCTCCTGGACAAAGCTGACTTGGAACTTAGGTACTATAAATATCTTCTAGAGACATGTTTATATGAATTTCACCCATGTCTGTCCATCCATCATTTTCTCTTTTGTCTTTTTTCACCAGAACTCCTGAGATACTTAGCTTTGAGCAGGCCCATAGCATGTGTTCCAATCCATACTTTTCAAATTATTAGATTAGGCACGCCCTGTAACAGACATACGCTCTCGTGTTAGGTGCTGAAAACAAGCAGGGACTCCTCTGGCCATATCTGCTTCATTCATCTGGCCAAGCTACCTGGGCAGAAACGCTGCACAATTTAGTCATTTTGAAGGTGAAACACCAAACAGTGCTGATGAGAGCAGAAACCCCAGTTTTCATCCCAAGCCCAGGCAGGGGATGAAACGCAGACACCAAATGAAGATTCTTCTTGTGGTGGACACAAGACATAACAAAAGTACGCTCTGCTACCTCGCAACCATTAAAATTTATCCTCTCTTAATGACAGTTGGTTAGGATTTGAATCACACTCTGATTAGAGGGAAAGACTGCTGCTAGGCAAAACCAAGTACCAAGTTCTGGGGAGCACTATCACTGCCTCTGCAGTCCAAGATACAGACGTATTCTTTCCAGGCCTATTTATAGACCATATTGTACTGTACATGTGCCATGGATCCTAATGTGAGGAAAATTATATAGATATTCAAAGCATGACATATTGATTCAACATATTGAACGGATTGTTTTTTCCTCTATTTATTTAAATGATTATAATAGTTTATAGTGAGCTTAGCCCTTGAGACAGATGGTTGTAAACTCAAAATTTAAGTTTTAAATAACTGTATTAAAATGAAGTGAATGATTTTATCCACCCTCCTCATTAGAAGGAGAATGAATTTATCTAAACACAGTCTTTAACCCTCTCCTGAGTTGTTTGTGACTATTTATCAAAGAAAGTGAACTTCCTAAATTGTTGCGGCTGATGAATTCGCAACTCATTGACTGGAATTTTAAAATGTGTCTCATTAAAATGTGTCTGATATGCATATTTTATTTTTTTTTTTACATTGTGTTGGGCAAAAGTAAGCGTGGTTTTAGGGCGAAGAAGGGAATTCTACAATCATCCATTTGAAAAGAGCTTTAAACTGTAAGTCTACAGTTTATATCTCATCTAGTTCTTTCCAAGAGAAAAATCTCTAAACTGACAGGCAAAAAAGCATTAAGTGAAAAACTCTGTCCATAACTCATGCAAGTGAATGAAACAGCTTTCTCTTAGAGACTACAGCTCTACAAGAGTAATGCCTGTGAAAAGTAGTGAATTATATTTATCCTACATGAGCTTTATCCCTTCCATCTCCCAATTTTACAAGCACCCCTTTTGTCCTTTCCCTCTTAGCCCCCCATCATTGCACCTTATGCTGACTTCTGAGTTTCACTGCCAAAAGGAGAACAGAATATTTTGCAAGTCACTCAGTATTTCAATATGATAGTTAAACCCACCCAAGCAGTGCACAAACCAGTTAGAGTTCCACCGTGTACCTATAAGAGATTCATACGAGGCAGATAAGTATGGGCAGACAGGTAGAAGGAAACAGTTAATGCTGAGGACCAACACTCATGAAATGCATCTTTTACGGGGTTTTAATTTGGACTGGTCATGTTCAGGACCAAAAGCCCACTAGCAGCTGTTGTAAGAGAACTTCATTTATACACTGCTGGTGTGCAACTTCTGATTTACCTTAATGCAAAAGAAATCAATTTTCCCAGCAGTGGCACTACTCAGCAGCATGAACACAAGCACTGTGGGGACAAACTGTTTCAGAGATACATTCCTGATCCAAACTAAAATGCTAACCTAGGACCACACCAGGAAAATCATAAAATCATAGAATCACAGAATCATATAGGTTGGAAGAGACCCTTGGGATCAAGTCCAACCATCAGCCCTACTCTACACGTTCTCCCCTACACCAGATCCCTCAACACCACATCCAATCTTCTCTTAAACACAGTCAGGGATGGTGACTCCACCACCTCCCTGGGAAGCTGATTCCACTGACTGACCACTCTCTCCGTGAAAAACTTTTTCCTAATGTCAAGCCTAAACCTACCCTGCTGCAGCTTGCAGCCATTCCCTCTTGTTCTATCACTAATTGCCCGTGAGAAGAGACCAGCACCAA
>VZTM01012319.1:0-11787 GCA_013400555.1 Jacana jacana | reverse complement strand
CCCTGAGGAACACCACTTGTGACCGGCCGCCAGCTGGATTTAACTCCATTGAGCACCACCCTTTGGGATCGTCCTTCCAGACAGTGCTCGATCCAGCAAATTGTACGCTCATCCAGGCCAATCAAACCTGCTTTCAATTAATTTGGTTACTTAAGAGTGCACATAATGGTCCACTAAAGCATTTTTGGGAAACCTGCAAGTAGAAAGAAGGATCAACACTCGCTAAGTGAGACCAACAGTTTCTCATGCGATCGTACTGCTGGGCAAAGATCAACATCTTACTTAAAATACCACCACTCTCCCATCATTTTTACCTTCAGCAGGCTGAGCAGGGCGTGGCCTTGAGGAGAGGTCAATGAGCAGTCTATGAGATGTCAGACCACAAAATGTGTGAACGTTTTTTTAAGCCTACCTGGTGCCATTTACTAATCTTCAACTTCAGACTCAGCAACAGTTGTGGAGATGTTTGAGTATGTGACTCAGGAAGTTTATGTGCATGTGGTTTAGGTTGGTGTGAAAACTAACAGGAAATAAATTGGTTTTAGGATGTCGGATTCAGTGAGATATTTGATAGAGACAAGACCTTTTTTCTTTGGTAGTTAAAGGCACTTATTAGGGGCAATGATATATTTTAAATTAATTCTGAAGAACGTGGTCTGTTAAATTAGTATTGCAAATTTCAAATTTTGTAGTGAAATGACAGCTCCACAAGGTAAAATGGCAAAAGAGCAAGCAGAAAACTTACAGTGAGCAACTATTAAAAAAATTAAGGTGGTGTCCTGCCGCGGCCAGGAGCAGTCGAGCCCGACGCAATCAATCAGGAAGCCACCAGGGAGCACTCCCAGGAAGCACACCGCAATTCAATCAGGAAGCACCAGGGAGCACTCCCAGGAAGCACCCCTCAGGAAGCACACCTCAGGAAGCGCACCCATACAATCGTTCTACAGTTACAGGTCCTCATTCGCTAAGCACTACATTTCGGATAGGGAGAGGGGTATTGTCCACGAGCTTTCCACGCGCTTTCCACAGGCTTAAAGCTGCCCCATGATTGGCTACAACATTTGTGTCATTTACTGTTTCCCACACTTTGTTTCGCCTCCACTATACTTCGTTTCGCTTACTTCCACTTATTTGCATATGTGCCCTTTCAGTAACTCCCTCTTAAAGGGCCTGCTCTCAACAGTGTCCTGTCCTGTTATTTTTTATTTTCTTCTATTTTTGTACAAGTAGTCTTAAGCACACCTCATCATTTAGCTTCATGTTACCTCCTCAGAATTTTGCATGATACCCAGTCTGGGCCAAATACTTAGGTAAAAATCACGTTTTCTGATGAGCTTGCAAAAGCAACATCTCTACAGCATGCATTTAGACCCATACTCCAGCAAAGAAGACGGAGACCTCCATTGTACGGCTTAACAAGCGCTTTGCAGCACTACTTTGCATTCTCCCATTATCTATTTTTCTTTAGTACGACTGAGGCACAATTTGCATTGCCAGAGAGGTGGTATCAGGAATAACTGCTCACTTGGAATGGCCTCTTTTTACATCTTGTTCACTTCCCCTGACTTCAAAAGCCTGATATGCAAGTCTTATTCGTAAGAGTTACTTAATTCAGGGTTTGTTTGTAATTATTTAATAATTTTTTGAGATAGAATAAAGAACTTTTTTTAGATATAGAAAAACAGACTCCTGGCAACTTAGGAATTAGTGTATTCCAATACTATGTAGTAATCAGGAGTTCCACACTGGTTAGAGAAACTTGGTCAATAAAACTACCGAAGTAGGTTACATGTTTAATTATTTAAGAGAAATAATATAATAGTAAATAAAACCATCAGCCATTGGCTATGAATAAATATGTTCTTTCAAAAGGCTACTAAAAATTCCTTGCATTACTTATTATTATTAATAATAAACTACTTGACTAAAGGAGTAATCACTGTCATGGATCACAAAATAAGTGACACAAAATGAAGGACAAAATATTAACGTAAGAAGAGGAACTAGATAAAAAAAAACGATATTGTACACGAATTGCTTTGGGGTGCAATTATCTTCCTCACATGTTAATATAATTTTGGCATCTTATTATGTGTTTTATCCCACTGGGAATTTTAATTCAGAACCACAATTATCAATAAACTTTCTTCACAAAACCCACCAGTGTAACCTCCCATCCTGATTACATACGATCCTACAAAGAGCAACTGGTTTTATATATCCTGTGGTAAATCCAGTGACAGGTACTGTGCAGGAACAGAAGTTTAGAGCATACGTGTTCCCTACATGGACAAACATTTCCTTTCTTGTTTACTATGCCATACAATTTATAACAACTTTCTATTATATGGTGTCACTTGGAACATACAGTACCCATTTCATATTGATTAAAACCCGTTTGAAAACATTTTATCACATTTTAAGATACAGCCTTTGGACTTACCTCCATTTTTGATATCCACAAACACAACAGATATTAAGCGTGTATGGCATCATGAGTAGATCATAAAACAAATACTTTGACCAAAACCACAGGGCATTCTATGCCTTCAATCAAACCACAGCAATTAATATGAAATTCTAAATACAGAATATAATGCCACATAAATAGTATAACAGCCAAGTCCTGTCTAAGGAGCCATATGTTTTTTCCCATTGTTCAAAAAAAGGAGATGACTTCCCGTCACTTATGTTTCTGATTAGCAAGGTGATTTATGCCACAATCACTAAAAATGCCAGCAAGTGAATGAGAAAATGCATAGTGACTGCACCAGATGTGCACAATAAACAGGAATCCCATTGTAATCTCTGGTACTTAGTTTATATGAAGGTAATGTAAGAAACACTCTTGGATATGGCAAAGTCACTCTTTTTTTACATTTGACTATAAATGATATGAAATAAATTGTGTGTTTTATACTTTATGGCATGCATACATTGATAAATTAGGTACAGTTTTGTATCCCGACTTATCTACAAGACAAACCTGGCTAAGATCATGGGGATTAATTGCTTCAGAAGTGTGAAATGCAGCTTTTCCATTCTTTTCTGCACACTCAGTGAAGAAACAATGATTAATCACTGTTTAACTATTCTCTTGAGGATCTACAAGATTGCCAAAGCAGGACTTATCCTCATAAATCCAAAAAACACAGGTTTAGATTTGTTGCCAACAACTGAAAGAACATGAACTTAAAGCCATTCGTTATCAGATTAAAACAATGTCAAGGCTTTAGAACCCCCTACCAGGGCAAAATTCTTTTTAATCTGCACCTAACAATCAGAATTGGATTATCAAGTCAGATTTGAGAAAAATATATGTATTTGTATATGCAAACATACCCTCTGTTATCAGAAGTAAACCAGCCTGGAAATAACAAAGCCACTTGCATTATTACAGCATAAGAGAAGCAGCATCTTTAAACCGGAATGCTTCCATCGATATCAATGCTCAGTAAATAATAAGCAAACAAACAACTCAGTTAAAATTGCATCCATTTCCATTTGTTTGCAACAAATCCTACTTATGTATCTAAATAATTGGTTTAATGTGTGAGAATTTGTTTAAATATCTTTACTTTTTGATACAGGAATGTACTGATAACGGTGCTTTACATTTGTGTAACAGTTTTATAGTCAATATTTAATAAAAATCACTTTAGTAAATAGCTCACTATGTAAACAGATCACATGATCATATAAGAAATACAAAAATTGTCTTTTAAAAACTTCCTCTATTTGAAGAAGGTATTTATAAAGAAGCAAAGCTTTATCAGGGAAATGGCACAGACTGCTGCACTGTCTCTGGCTGCATAGAACAGCATTGCAGGAGTCACAGCCTTTTCCAAAAAGACACAGGTTAAAAATTTTAATACCTTTTTCTTTGTCTTTAAAAGCGACACAAATATAACTTAGGACAAAAACTTCCTAAAGAGCGCCCCCAGAAAAAAAAGCAACCAGCAATCCCACATTTGAAGGATTGTAAAACAAGCAAAGAAATGAATGTTTCGTCCTTCAAACACACTGTGTCAGTAACACACCGACTGCCGTGGGAGAGAGGAAACCATCTTAGAGCTCCCAGGTTCCCCAGGAAGCAGGTAAAAACATGTTGCAGACGGGTGGTGGTGGCCAGCAATTGTCCCCACCGTCTCTGAGCTGTCTGGGTCTCTGCAGTGCCCCACATCCTCAGGCATCCCCAGCTGTGCCAAACTCACTTGCAGCTCCTGTTCCTCTATTCCCCCATCGCTTTGGTTCCCCCTCTCCCCAAAAGTTAACACTGATAGTCTCTCCTACTGGCCTGCAGCCCAAAGTGCAGAAATGAATACATTGATCTTAAAATTCCACGTGATTTGCCCCACGTTGTCTGCCTGCAGCATCCTGCTGTAGGGGTACCCACGATGTCCAGGAAATCCTACCCTGGGGACAGTGCCATCACTAGATGCAATGACCCATCAGCAAAACTTAGCCACGGAAATAGGGGTGCTAGAATTTTAACATTGCACCATAAGAGCCAACTGCTGCAAAAAAAATCCGCAACACGTCAGAAAGTAATTTCTTAAAGTTATTTCCCTATAAATGTGACTTAGATTATATTTCTCCACACGTGAGAAAGAGGTCACCAGGAAGGGACAATCCTTCTTCAGGTGTAGTTAGCTTCAATGCAAGGATAACAAAATAGGAAGTTCAGTTTTATGCAGACACTGTAAGCACACACTCTGTGCTAATTACACAAGAAGTAAATGCTTATCTAGATTACCTTTCACTTCCAGCATCATTTGAATTTTCTGACATTTCTCTTAATTTCACAAACTGGAAGACCTTGATTCAGTCCCAGGTCAGTGAAGGTGTTTACAAGCTTGTGTCTCTCAGAAACAACTGAAAGCTAAGTTTGTAAACTCATCAAATTTAGTTTGGAGAGGTCAGGCTTCAGGCAATAAAGGAAATGCTTAACTAGCATTTCAGTTCCTTTTTCAGATCAGTTCCTAAGAAGAACCAGTGTCCTCAATCCAATCCCACAGTATGACTGATATTCACTCTACTTGTAAAGCACTTCAAGATTTCCAACTACAAATATTAACCAGCTTATGTTTACCAGGATCTTCACATTTAAGCAGACCAAGATAAATTTTTGCCTCTTTCAAGCAGCATAAGACAAGTACTATTCTACTGTTTATCCAGTGCTATTGACTTTCTGAGGTGAGGCACATGGCTTGAAAGACGAAACTGTATTTGCAATGTACCCCTTGCCTACAGCAAGAAGGTAATTCACTGCTAGCTTGGTCATTAAACAGAAGTCTTTATAAACCGATATATTCTGAGATTAACTGCTTGTAAAAGTGATTTGAACTACACATTTTAATCTTATTTCCCTAGGTGGTATTGAAAGCTATTCTGTCTCCTTCAGATATGTAACTTCCAGTACCTAATTAGGAGTGGTACATTATAATTATTGTGATATTTGTAATTTCAGTATAGTTTTAGGTCTGGTTTAAACATGCTTCACCATGCACTGGAATGTGAATGGTATAATATGGGCTATCCTCCATATTACATATGTAACAAGTGAGGGGGAGGAAATACCTAAAAATTATGATACTCAAAAGTTATGGATCCTGGTGCTACCAGAGTACTTCGCTTTAAAAATGGCTAATGTGGAGTAAAACAGCAGTTTTACTATTAATAATATACTACCTTGGCCTCTCCTGCCTGTATTTCCCACAATTAAATAAATTTTCCAGTCTCTTGTTTCTCAGCCCTGTACATTCCTGGACTGAGTCTCAGGAACTCTGAAAAGTTCAGGATGAAACCATTTCTTCTGACCCTTCTCCTTGGAGATGAAGGAACTTTCCACAGTAACAACTATGTTCCTGTATATTTCCCTTCTGGATGAATCCCAGAATACAGAATCAGCTTCCATAGGAAATAATTTCAAACAATGAGTTTTATTGCTTTTTGCATCACTTGTATCTCCATTGCAAACAATAGGTACTACAACCTAAAGCTACTGAATGTTACCTCTATTCTCTTACACATATCGTCAAGCAAAGCAGAATTTCATATGACAAGATTGTATTTTTTTTGATACACCAGAGAGCTCTCAAAAGCCAATCAGAAATCATAAAAGAAATTCAAAACAAAAACTAAGTTATAGCCAAAAGCCTCACTGCCTTCTGTTTCAAACACAAGGAACATTCCTTCAATTCGGCATCATCTAGCATTGACAGATGGAAGCACATACCTACAAAAATCATACCCTTCCCAGAAAAGTGAGAGAGAGAGAACCGACCCATATAAAAATGCCAGTTGTATTAATAAATGTCAATAAATAGGGATATATTATTTTAAACATTTGTACTAATAAATATTGATGGGATGGAAGACACCCTGACATTTATTAATGAGGGTAGGATGAAAATCTGTAGAAAAGAACTGAATGAAATGCAAATGCTTACTTTGTTACAAGCAACATCATCCTTACTGCTACAAATGCATTTGTGAAAAAGGAGAATTCATATATATATATGTGCATACATATACTTTTTTTTTTTTAATCAGAAATACAACTTTTTTTTTTTTTTCTCAACTGTTTTACGTGCTAGTGTTTATAATCTCACTTAATAAAGACAAAACTGAAACATACGCCACTTGGGCAAAGCCAGTCTGAATGTCGGGACATAGAGGAGAAGCCTGAGGGGAGACCTCATTAACGCTTACAAGGATGTAAAGGGTGGGCTGAAGGAGGATGGAGCCAGACTCTTTTCAGTGGTTCCCAGTGACAGGACGAGGGGCAATGGTGACAACCTGGAAAGTTCCATTCAACTAAGAGAAAAAACTTCTTTTCGGTGAGGGTGACAGAGCCCTGGAACAGGCTGCCCAGGAAGGTTGTGGAGCTCTTCAGAGATTTTCAAGACCCTCCTGGATGCAGTCCTGAGTAAGGTGCTCTGGGCAATCCTGCTTTAGCAGGGAGTTGGACTAGAGATCCCTTCCAACTCCAACAATTCCGTGACAATTCCATGACAAAAGTGAGAAGGATCGCAACACCTTCTAGATTTATGGCTATTCTAAGTGTCATAAATTGAATTAATAAAGTTTTCACAGAACACAAACTTCCATGTTTTGTTTATACCCTAACTTACAATAAAAACATGATTATAGAAATGTTTGAAAACCAAAATATATTAAAAGCACTATTTCTCATGCCTTCTGATTCAGAAGGCTTTATCATATTCATCTGCAGGTCTCACATTTCATCCTTAGCTTTATCCTTTATCTTACAAAACTTCTCTGATCCAGCATTTCTAAACAGAAAAGGAATGATGCAGAGAAAGCTGAATGTGAATTTCTGCATCAGTAATGATCCACATGCTTCACCACAGACTGAGAACCGATGACCGCATCAGAACTTGAACACCCAATTCTAACTATACCTGGACAGTGACCATGACAGACAGAAATCAACAACACTACTAGGGCCCCACAGGGTTAATATAAGGTATTTAACTTATAAACGTAGTGACATGTCATTTATTTCAAACACTTGCCCAATTCTTTTTTAAAAATTATTTACTGATGCCTAAACAGCAGCAGAGATCCTTGGAAAGTCTGGTTCTGACTGTGTAAGGTTGTAGTTGTAGCAAAGCAAAGCAGCTGCTCTTTCAAAATTTCTGTCAGAATTGTTCTTCTTGAATTTGGAAGGAAGGGCACCAGACCAAGGAATAACAGTGAAGGCTACCTAAATGGACCATTGCTTTCTGGCAGGAAAGGAATTTTGCTGTGATCTTTTACCAAGCCCCGCCCCCCCTCAGAAGTCAGTAGTCATATCTTTTACTGAAGCACAACCACAGGGGTTCACAGTACTTGTGGATACACACTTGAATTGCGTGGATCCACAATTAAACCAAAAGGCTAGCTGAATGCAGATGTGTTGCTCCCTCCCACTGTCACAAAATTAAACCATGGATACTGTCCTGGGCAGGAATTATGATTTTACCAGTATTATTTTATTAAAGCCAGCAACAGTAAGAGCACCAACGTGCAATGACCAAAGGTTGACACCAGTTTCAGCTGTCTAAGGAGAAAGCCTTGGGCACTTCNTTTACTGAGCATGATGCGGATGGGATGGAATACCCCAATTGGCCAGTTTTAGGTCACCTGACAAAATTACTTGACCTTGGTTGTTCTAGCAGTAAGTATAAGCAAGGGCCTCTCCGCATACCATCCCTTGGTATAATCAGGTCTTATCACTGTGAAACGAAACACTCTCTGAACAATGTGCTGTTAATTTCAGACTTTAGTTAGTTAGAAGAGGCCCAGCTAAAAAAGTAAAACTACTGAACAGAAAATTGGTTTGTTTTACCTCAAACCAGGACACACAGCTAGAACCGGTGTTAGTGCACAGCTGAATTACTTCCTTAAAATGACCAGGGCAGAAAAGGCATGGAGGGATTTCAAACAGGTTTGGGCTCAGAGGTTAAGGTTGCTCTCATTCCACTAGAAAGTAAATCTATAGGGGAATGGAATCATTTGTGTGCTGCAATATGGAAATGACTTCTCAAGGAGATGATAGGGAAATTAAAGACAGCCTGCTCACAAAACAGTACCAAACTAGCAAAGAAAATGCAACAAGGTCTCAGAGAAAACCAGTGGCTCAAACCAGGCTTAGAAGTCATCACTACTATGGGTTTGATGCTGAATCTCTCAGTTTCCAAAATAGTTTATTCCTGAAAATTCAAGATACACAGCTGGAACAGTCTTACTCCTTGTTGTACAATTTCCTTTTCTCCCCGCGCAGTCTGACTCTTGCAATGTGAATGAAAACATGTGCGATGAACGATTAAGACATCACTGATTTTTTTTTTTTCCCCTGTTTAAGTAATTCTGTGTAGGCAACAATTTATTGGTATAAAGTAGGATTTATGGTAATATATTTCCTCTTCAAGACATAAATAAGATTTCTTAATAGTTTTCTGTAATTCATTTTCATATAGTACCATATTCTCATACATTTGCTAGCATAATGCATCTGCTAGAATAGCAATTGCATACCCTGAACACTATTTTAAAAACTCTTAAATACTAACAATCTGCTAGAAATATTGTTATCCCTCTTCTTCCACAATTCATTGTCTACTTCTTACAGCCTTTTTTCTTCATACTGTATGTGTTAGATTTTACAAAAATTAAAAAGTAACACCACAAAACCAACTCACAAAACAGAAACATAGAAGGTTTCAAAGAATATGAAAGCTATCAAGCTAGAAAAGTAGAATGTTATATGAAAATAATTATCTGAAAATTTACAGAAGGCTACGGGTCTTTATTTTTCAACATTTCCTCTTACTGCGTGTTGCATTGCCTTCATTTTCTGAGAAGTTAACTTTTCAGTCTCTGGTGGTGATAATTAGAATACGAACTGCACATATGTCTGTTTTTTTAACGTGGACAGAAATTATGTAATTATTCAAATTATATCAGAATTTATATTCAGAAAATTGGTTGTCAGTCAGAAGTGTCTTCTTTATAAAATGAGAAAACAATTGCAGCAAGAGCAGATGAATTCTAGAACGAATACCCACTTAGAAAATTCTCTCTTCGGTTAACAAGTTCTTGGCATTTTAGTTGTCTTGGCTGGACCACCTTCTACTAGCAAGGCTAAGGAAATTTATTTCCACCACAGAGGAGCTAAGGGACCTAAAAGAGACCACAGTAAAGAATGGGGTACATCAGAGAATAAAGGACTTCACTGCAACTACATTTTAAAATTTAGGATGCCTAGTACAATACCAACATGCAGTTCCAGTTACCTGAAATAACCTGTTCTGTTGGTAGCACCTTTTTCAGGACCTTTCTTTCAGAAGCTCATTGGGTAGAATAACACTAGAGAAAGACCCACAAGTACAGAGTTCGGAGGGCCGGCCTAAGCCAGAGGCTTTTTTTCTAGTGCTATCCATGTAGGAGTTGCATAAATGTTCCAAAAAAAACAGAAAGAGACATACACATACATATGCACGTATAAAAGTTATTGTCAGTGTATAAGTTACTACTATCCTGAGACTAAAATAATTTATGTAACATCTGTTTTCATATTTTTTTCTGATTTTTTTCTAATTAACATGCATATTTAACGCATAAATGCTCAGACCACCTATTTTTCTGCTGATTTTGTCCCCTTCCTAAGTCATGTGTTCCTGTGGGTGCTCAACATAGATGAAGCATTAAATTTGGTTGGAGGAATAGTGGGTGAATAGTATTCAGTATTTCAGACTATCCAAAAGAATAAAGTATGTTAAGGCAAAAATCTGCTAAAAAATACAGTTTTCTCTGCTCTTGCATCAGAAGTGGAATGACAGTGACCCTCCACCCCTGCCCAAGACATTACATCAAGAGTTTAGTCTCTAAACTTTCAGCATACCTACTGTAAAACTCTGAGCTGGTGCAAATCAAATTTTAGTGATGTAAGATTCCACAGTTGTGTTTTTTCATTTCTCATTGCCAATGCCTAAAATATTCACTTGATGCTAGACATTACAAAGCAATGAAAGTCAACTATATCATAAACAGATCTAAAACCACAGTAATTGCTCTTACATTGTGTGCTTCACCCAATATCAAATTGTTAAAGTTAAGTTAAAATTCTAAAACACTAAGGAAAAAACAAAGTCAGAGGAGTGGAAAGAATTTATCCCTTCACATTACAGAACTAGGGGGGAGAATAGCATATGTTTATACAATCCAATTCTTCCTTAGCAGGCTTTAGAACCGTGAATGTTTTAGTCCATCTTTCTTCTACCATCTTGTTGCTACAGATCTAAAATGGAGAGCAATAAAAGACATACTATCCTTTTCTGTATATATTCCACATAAACACTAGTTTTGCTGTACGTTATCTGTTTGCATGAATTTAAAATCCATAATGCAATTCAAAATAGAAGATGTGGGGAGGGAAACAGAAGACTTTCATAGTTTCTAGTACCTCTCAGACTTTTTCTGTTTTGCTACTTATGGAATCAGTCTACTCATCCCTACAGATGCCATGGCCTCCCTATCCAAGCCTAAATGGACCCATTTGTGTCATTCTGGGTCTGAGTCTGAAAGTCACTCATACCTAAAGTTCAGATATTTCTGAACTCATCCTATTTTAGGCACTGTGAAAAGAGAGGCATATGCCTCATTTGCCAGTAAGCAGAAGACATGATCAGATTTCCCTACAGATTTCATGAGATGCAAAGTTAGAAAGGCGATCGCATTCCCCATATATTCACAGGAAACCACTGACTGGCAGGTGATCCAACAAGCAGCCTTGAAAGATGGTTCATCTCCCACCTTTAAGCAACCTGTTTGTTCAATGACATGAATGAGACATCAGTTAAATGCAGGAAGCTTTTATTTTTCTTTCTTCTCTTTAGCCTCTTTGCAACCTCAAACACATACATATTTTAAAATAGTGAACTTCTCAATTGCTCTGGAAGACAACAATCTGCCCTTTATGGTCCCTAAATTGGAAGTTGGACACGTTAAATTTCTTTTGAACATTCTTAAAAAATACTCAACCTCAAGTTGAAGTAGAAATCCTTCCAGAGTACAATGAAAATTAGGAATATAAACTCTCCATTTGTACCTGAACAGCAATTTGCCACATTTTAATATCACAACTAAAAGAGAGTGCACCTGATGAATATATAAGTACTGCAGTCTCATGAGTACAGTTATTACAGTTGAGGTGGACTTCAATGCAATTGAAACCTGGGTCTTTGCCAGGATTTATGTTACAAAGCTTAGCAGCATATA
>VZTM01012309.1:18454-36546 GCA_013400555.1 Jacana jacana | reverse complement strand
GTCTCCTCCAAACTAAACATGTCCATGCCCAAGCTAATGTTATAAGGGAAATTCCCTTGTATGTTTAGTTATTTACACTTATAAAATACCCTCATTATTGCTAGGCACAATTGAGTAGGAACAATCACTTAGGGGAATTATCCATGAAAAGGAAGCCTTTACTATTAGAAGAATATTGGAAGTTGTTCTGTGCCGGTTCCTGTGAGAAGCAAAAGCACAGCATTAGACTGACCCCCCTGAACTTGTTAAGAGGTTTGCATCAATTGTACAGGAATTAATATTTAACCCAGAGTTTTCTTCCAGATTAAAACAAGTTTCTAGACCAACAAAATTGTGTGCTTAGAGATTGTAAATATGAAAAGCAGAGTTACAAACCAGCTCATAATTTTGCTTTTTCTTTATTTGTTTCAAATCTCCTTGTAGAAAATATAAGGAAGAAAAGAAACTGTTTATGGGCAGTGGATAAAGCAACTGCTGCACTCAGTGTCAACATAAGGCCAAAGTGTCATTTAAGTTGCACTTAAAACCTATTTTTAGGACTTAAGTGCTGCACAGACCTTGTAGTGACCTTACAGAATTTCACTACAGAGAAGCATGACTTCAACCACTGTCAGAGCACAGCCTGCACTGGGAGGCTTGCAGCTTTCTCTGTCTTGGTGGTACATACCTAGTTGCACATACATTTCTTCAGATGAAACCTTTTTTATAACATTCATGCAAAGATATGCTGATCATGTGCATCAGGCCGTATGTATTTGCAAGATCACAATCTCAGGGTGGAACAATAACTTGGTTTAGAGGCTCTGCTGGGTTCTGACTTCCGTAGTTTTTGCTTGCTCTGAAGATGAAGATATCTGGTCATGTATGTGGCTACATTTACAGAATTTACCATTTTGTCAAAGCACTTTACAAAACATAAATGTCTTCCTCGTGTGACCTTTTGTTTCAGCTGAGGCTTTGCTCCCAAAAAATGCTAAAGATCAGTTCAGGGAGGCACATCATATGGAAGAAACAGTGTAGGAGCAGCCCTGTAGCTGCCCAGGTGAGGAGCTGAACAAAGCCAGCCTCATCCTGTGTTTGCAAGTGTCTTATTACCTGTTTCTGATCTTCCTTGTACACTTTCTTCTTCCATAGCACACCCAGACTGAGCTCACCTGAAAAAGTACATCTTTGCTTCTCCCCTCATTAAAATAGCCTATCTAAAAATAGGAGGTGTTACTGCCTGATGGTAAAAGGAATTATTTTGTGCCCAGAACTTCAGGAAGTTGTTCTTGGAACATGTTTCCCTTGTGCATGACCCATGAGATGGTGCTGGACAGCTTGATCTAAGTGCTGTCAATGTAGGTTTAAAGGTTGACTGTAGTGGTAAGAAAAACTATGTTAAAATGGTACCTTTTTCTGAGTAGTTCTGCTCTTTGTTTTCAAGACATATCTGCTGGCTTTGCTAATAAAGATGCAGGTTTACAATTGTTAGCATTGCAGAACAGTTTGAAGAGGAGTGAGGTTCTGTTCTACCACTTGCATCATTCAGAAAATTCCAGCTAAGGTGTGATTTTCTGCCTCTCTCCTACAAGTGATAATGAAAGGGGAAGAAAAGAGAGCACAGCTTGATATTCTGATCTTGTACTGAGTTGGAAGCACTGCTGCTGACAGTTATCATCATCTGATTTTAAAGTGAACAAATACAACACAGATATCACTGTGAAAAAGTAAATTTGGAATTGTATAATGCTCTTTTTCAGCCACCTTTGAAAACTTGAACTACACATTAAAGGCAGTTAAATTGAAATACTTTTTTCCTATAAATATATTATCTATTCTATGGTTACACAAGTTGTAAAAGAAAACACATAAATAAATGGACTGCTTGTTCTTCTTTGTGTATTTTCTTTGTCCTCTTTAAGTATAAGCCGTCTTTCCCACCCCTCCCAGCCAAGTCCTGTTTCCACCCAGATGCATTTCCTGAGTGGATTCCTCTAGGAGACAGAACCAGAGGACTGCATGATGTCATTTCTATATTTAAATTAGATGGAGCAGAATAGGCTGTGTAATTTGTTTAATCACTACTCAGGCTCTAATTTCCTTGGATTTGATTTTTTTGCAGTGCAGTCTTATCTTCGGGTTTCTATCTGGTGGCCAAGTCTGCTATTTGGCAGGATTTCAGGGAGCTCGGTGCATTTTGCTTTTCGACTGAAACTCAAGGGGATTCTGTGATCAGGCGAATTCTGCACAGAGAGCTTTTTAAGCACGATAAATTGATTTATGTGGGAATGTGACAGAAAAATATATGCCTCCAAAACAAAGAGATCAAATAGAATCTAAAGCATAGTTGATTAGAGCCATGCAGAAACATTCAGAAGATGGTAAATAGGTAAACAAATGGAAAAGATGCAGATTCATCTGCTGTTATATAATCTATGCTAATTCTGGGATCAGGATTCAGCAATTCCAGTACAGGCATTTCCTGTGTTTGTTTTATCTAAATATGACTAAATACTTCACTTCTGCTATTCCAGGCTTTGTCTATCTCATTTTAATGACTTGATAGCCTGACGTGTACAAAACAATTTCTCTTCAGTAAGTCATGGTAAGATCTTCACATGGTTTGTTTTCTAGTTTTCCACAATACATAAAGATATGTTTTCAGTGTTGTAGCATTATTTTTTCCTAGTTTGTCTTTGTCTTTTCCTTGAGAAATACCTCAATTCTGTTCTCTTACCTATATTGTGAGTGACAGTGAATATATTGTGAATGACAAAGGCAAGTATTTAGTAATATGCAGGATACTGGGTGTTCTGGAGTGAAGCACTAGTTTCAAGCAATGATTTACTATCCAGTGTTAAACAGCCATGGGTCAGGTCCTTTCTGTAGTATCCAGTTAAGTGGGATTGACAAGAAATGCATGGACATTTTCTGATTGACCTTACTTAGAAGAAATACTCTTACTAATTTCTAATCTACTGAGAAGGCAGCACCTGAAATTAGAATTATGCCAGAGTCTCCTGTGGGTCTGAGCACACATTTTCAGGCAATAGCAAGTGTGTTGTTTGGTTTTCCCTTTGTTTGGGTTTGGATTTTTTTTTTTTTGTGAAATTCTGTAAGAATATTAGGCACTTTTTATTTGGAAACACTAACAGATAGCAGGCAGATGACCTGAGATACTATCTGTCAGTTCAGTGAAGAGCAATCTTTGGAGTGTCAGATGCAAAGGCAAAGGTCTAGACTTTGAGAGAGCAATCTGTGCTTGGTTTGGCGGGTGAAAAGAGGGTCCAAAGATCTTCAGGGTCTCTTTCACAGCCGTCCTTATTGTTCTTGAGAAAAGAAAATTAGCAGCAATGCACCATGGGAATGACGCACCATTGTGAGTAATGCTCACAAGGGAAGTGGTTCATAGCCAAAATGGTATGACTGGTGCAGTCAACTTAGAGGAAGAACATAGTTGTGCTGAGAGCATCAGCGATCAATTATTTATTGTCCAAAGAAAATAGAAAAGCTGGAGCACATTGTCAAGTTACAGCCTATATTTCCCGAGATGAAACTATTACAGGAGTATGGACAGCTAGTTCAGGAGGATTGCAGAACTCCAGTAATAGTCAAAATAACAGCATCTAATAAAGTAGTTACACAAGGTTTTGAAAAGCATGTGTAGAAAGGGCACCTTGATGTTCAGCCTAGGATTTCTACAACTACAATGAGTTGTGTTACTTCCAAGTCTGACAGTAATGCAGGCTCTGACTTGTCACCTTCTCTGCTGCCAGTGGTAGGCAGAACTGGAGACAGCAAAAGTGCATCTGGTCAAGATGTGGTCACTGTGGTTTGAGATTATGAGTTGAAGAGGAAAGGAAGGAGAAAGACCAAGATCATGTATTCAACCAAGCAACTGTTGTGGTCTACAAAACCTTCTCCAATGTTACAAGACACTTACTTCCTACTATCGGGCCACATATACATTTACATTGGGAAGGGGAAATATCAGAAGCCCAACTTGGCTTCCTAGTGCTACGGACCATCACTACCTGAGTCCACTGCCAGGTAGTGATGTATTCCACCACCCATATTCCAGTATTCCATCACCCTTCAGATGTACTTTGCTGACTGGAGAGCTGCTGCACTTGGGGTAGTATCTGTTGGGCAACCTATGTTCAAAGCTTTGTACCCAGGAGATCTTCCCTTCATCAGTCCTGAGTCTTACCTGTACTATGCTTCCATGATTGGAGATGTCCTGCTGATGCTGGGACTGTCTTCACTAGGACTTTCTTCAACATAAATGCATATATGTAAAGCTGGTACTGGTATTAAGGTATGAAAAACTGTTTCACTACTGTTGGAGATCAATATAGCATCCCATCACAGTTTACAGTGACCTGTACGGTGTTTTTTACTACACAATCCACATGGAAGGCAGCAAAGGCTCATCTATTTTCTTCACATCTACCTGGCTTGGTTTGGAGTTAGTGTTGTTTAGATCTCTTTTTCACTCCTTTTTCCCTTTTAAAAAGGTATGAGCTCTTCAGTACTTGCAGCAGAAGAGAAAGAACTAACTACAAAGACATATTTTATATACTTTAAGATTGCTAGAAAAATTTGTAAGGAATTTAGAGGTAGCTTGCATCAGAATTATAGTAATTGCCTTTCTAAACATTAGCATGTAAAAATATACCTAATTATGTTCACAGAGTGGAAGAAAATCTATTGTAGTCTTGCAGACCTCTAAACCTAACCGCAGCTAACTGCAAATAAAATCTAAATAAAAGCATGAAAAGGAACACACAGGAAAGCCTGAAAATGAGTGGCCTTAAAAACTGTTGATAAGAGAATTCACCCACAGCACCTCCCCAGTAAGGCAAGCGTGTGATTCTCTTTCCTCCTTTCCTCCATCCCCAACTGTTCCTTGTCAGCACTTGGGTGTGCTTTGGGCTATGGCAGTGGCTGAAAAGGTCGTGTTAATTTTCACCACTGCATGGGTACAAGGCGGTCAGTAACGGGAAGAGAAAATACTGTCTTTATTGCTGGTGCTGTCAGATTAGATGCAGGAAGTGTCTGATCTTTAAGCTGTTGCGTGATAGAGTCTATAAATTGGTAGAAATCTGGAGACGGAGTGAATAGGTCACTGAGTGTAGTTTTAAAACCTGCTGTCATGTTGGATTTACGGAACTTAAAGACTCCCGGCAATAAACAAGCTTATGATGATTTGATAGCTGTTGTTGTCTTTCATAAGGAAAGCCTTTCCAGAGTTCATACCACCAGTGGAATACATTTTCAAAAGCCTTTTTTAAATATTTAGTCTGTTAATCTTCAGGATGATTCTAAATGCCACCTACTAGTACAATTTAACTTACTGCATTTTCTTTTCATTTCAAGACATTATGGTAACAAGATAGGTCTCACAGTCAGGATTGTGTTTTCCTCATTATCTCGGCTTTGAGAGATCTCATGCCTGGACTTCATTACTCCATCTGATACTGTTTACCTTTGTGCAGTTACTTACCTCTTTCTTTGCATACTTAGGTTTCCCAGCAAACAGTATTTCCCTGACTTCTTGACAAATAAGCATCCCTTGACATTTTACTTGGCTGATGAAGTGACACACTTTTAGGTGTAAATTATACCTCCCATGTCGGTCCACACCCCACAGAGGTGTCTTCATGGGAGACCATATGGCAATCATATCAGCCTTCCCCCCAGATACCCAGATATAGAAGGTACTTTAATTTATGCAGGTGTCCCCTGGAGGGGTCTGAACAACTGAGCTTTCTCAGGACATGTCTTGCATCGGTCCCTCCTCTGGTAGTGCGGCCTGAACTCCTCACAGGCAACGCTGCTCATGGGCTTGTGGTACCAGACTCAGAAGTAGACTCGTCCCATGGCAGTGTGGGACCCTCATGTGGAAGATGACAGAGCTGAAGTCCTTGGCACCCTGTGCTTTTGTTCCCCCTGGGCTTTGGCATCATGAGCATGAGGTGGGGCTGAATGGGATTAGGTGCATCCTTTTAAGTCTTACATGCAATTCTGGCTTATTCTGCCTGTGGGGTATTTTTGTTAAGATAGGCCCCAAAAACTTTTTGGAAATGGTATGGTGTGTTCTATGTTTCATTTAATTAGAAGAATAACCAGGAAAAATGTTAAGAGAATTAATCAGAAGGGAAACTGCCATGCAGTGTATGATGACTGCGAAAGTGGTATAGGAAATAAAAGAGAAAATTAGTGTCTTCCTACAATTCAAGTTCCTTATCAAGGTGTGGTAGATGTGGACTAATAACATATTTCTGGGAAGTTGCTGCTTTGGGAAAAAGAGAACAAAGAAACAAATATCATCTGAATGGCAAGGAAGAACAAAAGATAAAAACCCTATACAATTTGTTATATCATATCCCAAATGAAAGATTTCAATTTTCCATTTCCAAATCACATTTCAAGACCAAATTCAGTAGAAGGTGGAACAAAGTTTTTATCGACTGTTTGAATAAAATGTTATTTCCACCTCTTGTGACGTGGTGATGTTCATTCCTTTTTTTTTTGTTTGGCCAACCAGAATGAGTTTTCCCCTTGTTTTATGTGTGTGATTTACTAGTTGAACTGAGAAAATAATGATTTCTCACGTTCTTTCTCTCATTGAGTTCCAGACATAGGATTGGATGAAGAGTAGGGGAAAGTGAATGGTTTGGGAAAGAAAATAGGAGAGTTTTATACTGTAATGAAGTAGCATTTATTTTGTGTGGCTGACCAGGGATATAACATAGTCTTTTTCTCCTATGAGTTTTCAGCTGGATTACGGGTGAGATTTAAATAATATGTTACTAAGCTTTAGGATGTAATAGCTTGTCTAAAAATAGGATTGGATTATTAAGATTAATGTAGTCTTTGTAGCTTTTGTTATTATTTAGAATGCAAGACACTCAGTCTTTAGTGCTAGAATTGGTGATATTTTCATAAGCATTTCTAAGAAAAAGAAATACTAAAAGGATAATTCAAGCATCTGTTAAAATCCAGCAGACAACATTTTTAAAAAGTATACATCAAAGAGCTCCATAGAGCAAAGGATAAAACCTTTAAATTAAAATTGTACTGTGAGGGAAATTTCCTCTCTCCATTATTATGTGTGCTCGGGGGAAGCCTTTGTGAACTTCAGCTGGTTGGTTGTTTGCCTTCAGCTCGTTGCACACCCTAAGGACTGCACGACACATTTGATTTACCCTGACCGTCAGCATCCCTGTTGCACTGGCTTCTTTTCTGACAGCTCCAAAAGGGAATTGCAATTGTTTAGCCTTAAGCATGACAGTAACATAGCATGATTGAAAACAAAAATGTCTCACTTATTCATTGAATTATTTGTATTTGGTAAAAGGACAAATTTTTTTGTCTTGTTTTTTGGTTTCTGTGAATTTCTTAAGCCCTAGACAGAGCATTGAACTTTATTGATCATGTCACCAACATTCACTGGAGAAAAATACCAGTTACTGACATCAGTTACAATTATGTAGTTTGCACTGGTAGGAGGAACTTTATTTTTGCAGTTACAAAGTTTCATGTGATAATACAGCTTGTGTATGTGTGTTTATACATAAAATGAGGTGCTGGGTTTGTGTGTTTCATAACCTTGTAGTTTTTGAAAACAAGACCTAATGTGTTGGAATTAAATGTTTAGAGTTTTTGCACTAAACCCTGTATATTTCAAATCTGACACCAAAATTGTAGTGGTACGTGATTCTCACGAATCCTTAGATAACAGCCTTGTCTCCTTGTATGCCTACAATAAAGTAGCTTTCCAGCTTGGGTTCAGCCGAACTTTAAAACATCCTTTTTGGAAAATCACACATCTAGGTACAATATTGATTTATTTGAACCCTCAAAGTCAGGCTTAGGGGAAGATGAAGACAGTAACTATTTTACCACAACTTTTGATGAAGGCAGTGCCCTGCAGTCAAGAAGGCAGGCCTTGTAGTGTTAAGAGTAAAGACATGTCTGACTGCCTCAGATTGCATGTGAACCACAAGGCAGCAGGCACACAAATGTAAACACCACATTGTCTATTGAATGGCTTTGTACATCTGTATCTGACTGAGCGTGCCATCGCTGTCTTTCAGAAATATCGACAGTATATGTCTGGACTACTTACTCCTCCTTATGGTGTTATGGAAACTGGCTCCAACAATGACAGTAAGTATGGAAAATAGACATCAGATGTTAGAAAAGAGTGAAAAGAGAAGAAAAGTGAAGATGAAACTTTGCTGGTTTGGGGTGTTGGAATTTAAATGTTAAATTAAATTCAGTATTATGACTGAATTAATGCTGCATACAGTATAAAATACTTTGGGTCTTGCCTAATGCATTCTCAACTGTATAAAAGTGTGCACAGAGCTGTATTTGAATCTGTACTGCGAGCCAGGCCTGTTGACTGAAACATACTGTATGATGTCGCATAGCATTTAAGTGGCCATAGGTGTTAAATGAATTCCATGAAACGTGGCTGGGAGTCCTGCTAGTAAAATAAATATGACAAACTGGCTTATTTTTTTAGTTAGGACGGGCTACAGAATGTGATTGAGAACCTAAGGTAATGCTTGGGCAAGCAGCCTGCAGTAAACACGCTGCTGTCTGACCTTGGTTACAAAGCTAAATGAGTTTGGGTAGGTCTCTTCCTCATGAGCACCTGTCAGACTGTGGGAACGTGCTGTAGATGTGAAACCGAGGGCAGCCTTTGAAATTCATCACTTCTGTAAATCAAGGCAGAGGATTATATAACAGCCAACCAAGACACTTCCTGACAAAGAGTCCCTCTCCAGCTCTCCTGTAGGCTCCCTTGAGATATTGGAAGGCTGCTATAAGGTCTCCCTGGGCCCTTCTCTTCTGCAGGCTGAACAACCTCTACTCTCAGCCTATCTTCACAGGAGAGGTGCTCCAGCCCTGTGGTCATCTTCATGGCCCTCTGCTGGACCCGTTCCAACAGGTCCGCGTCCTTTGTATGTTGAGGACTCCAGAGCTGGCCACAAGTTGTGGATGCCCCATCCCTGGGACAGGGGTGGATGGCCAAGCTGGATGGGGCTCTGAGCAACCTGCTCTAGTGGGAGTTGTCCATGCCCATGAACTTTAAGGTCCCTTCCAACTCTAACCATTCTATGATTCTGTGACTATCTGATGGCTAGCAATTGCATCTGCAAATTTTGTCCCATAAGTTATGTGTTTCCTATGTTCCATTTGTGAAACAATAGCATAGCATAGCATAGCAGTGTTAGTTACTGCAAACTCACTGTCACATTTGACACATTTAACCACAGATAATGTTAAATGAAAAAAATATTAAAAATTCCTGTATATATACTTCAGATAGTAAGTTGTGAGAAAGTACTATGTTTAACAAACTGGTTTCCTATTTATAGAAGGTTGCTTTTTGTCTTTTTTTGTATTCACAAGAGAAAATTTTCTCTGAATAAATGTGTTTTGCTCGTAAAAAATCGTAGATTAATGTGCATGCTATCAAAGAATTGAACCCTCTGATTGCCTGTTCTATTGATAAATACCTCCACTGTTACTTGAAGTATGTACACTATGTATTTATTTTCTGTATTCTCATTTCAGGAATGCCAGATAAGGATGGTATGTCAAGCGGTGCTCTTTGCCAAGTTTCTAAAAATTGTAACAAGGTAAATGACACCTAGTTTTGCCTTTGATTTTTGATGGGGGTGGGGGATTTGGTAATGGAAGATACAAAAGTACAGCATTAAATTGAAAAGAACCAGGTGCAAATCAAAGCATTGGGTTGATGCATGTGAGTACAGTATACAAATTGTAAGGATGCTTTAGACGTTGGATTGTATAGCTGGAGAAAGCAAATGGTTCATGATCAGAGTTATTAGGAAGCGTACTGCTGCCTAGGTTTGTGTTGTGATCTGGTTGTCCTGTCTTTGTCAGAAAGGTGTTGAGGGTGAGGAAGCAGCACTGTGACAAGACCAGTGCGTAGCCAATGGATTGTAAAATTAATGACCAAATCCTGTTTTAAGACTTAACTGAATCTTAGCTGATACATAGGCATTATTCTGGCCCTTTGCTCAGAGTGAATTTTCTTCTATGTTCAGAGAGAAGCTTTACACCTCAGTTCCCCTTTGTAAAATACTTCTGTGCTTTCAGTCTCACCAGATGAAGATCCACTTGCAAGAATTTCTGTGCTGTGTTTAAAGTAATTGTAAGAATTGGAAGAAATAATATCAGGCATTTTTATAAAGATTAGTAACTTCTAGAGTAGAGTAGGAGTGACCAGAGTAGAAGTTAGTAGGAGATACAGTAATAAAGATACTTGGATGCTTGCTTTCTGGATGTAGGAGTTTAATTGTATGCATTTGTGTGATGTCTTTAAAAGGTTAAAGATATTTTTGTTACAAAAAAACCCTGATCTCTTGACAGCAGATAAAGACAATGAATATTTTAGTGTGTTTCCTTAATGTGAAAATAACTACTCCCACCTCTCCCTGTCTGTCTGTCCTGCTTCCTCAAGAGTACTGACCTTTCTTAACTGTCACATTCAGCCTTTACTCAATGTATAAATGTAACAGTACAGTATGCAATTCCTTTTTTCTAGAGTCTTATTCACTAGTGCTATACTACTTCCTGACAGAGTCTTACCCTGTATGAAAATAAACATTTTTCCATGCACTGAGTAATAATTCTTAGCTATTTAGGTAGCACCATTCATTCTGTATGCATTTTAAGAATAATTATGAGTTAAGCCTCAGAACTTCTCTAAGATGTTGGCATTTCAACGCTAAGCTTGGAGTTAAGTCAGATCAGGGGTCGTGCTTGACCTTTCAAAGAAACCACCAGATGTAGAATCCAAAGTAAAAGATGTTGTTTTCTTTTCTGAAGCAGATAGAGGTAACAAGGTGAAAACATCTGTCTTTCCTAGAAGGTAATATCCCCCCAGTAATGGGCAGTGATGCTCAGCTAAGGGTGGTGTATGCTTTCAGGTACAAAGTATTTTAGAAACCAAGCAGTTTAGTGATTAATACTGCTGGCCAGTAGGTGGGCTTTTCTAGCACAATGGGACTCGTCCTGGGTAGGAGACAGACCTGAGCTGGGGCAGGCTCAGACTGTTCAAGGACTTTTACAGTTATAAGGTCCTTTGCAAATGGTATTAACTTCCTTTCCCAAACACATACATCCTTCTCCCTCCCACACTATACACATTTCTGTGGGGAGAAGCTGAAAGAGTAAATATGTGACAGATGCTTATCACCTTGTTTCTTGCTCCTGGAGGAGCTCAGACAGTGCCATGACAAATGTGGCACAAGAACCTAGACAGCATAGAAATGGATCATGCATCCTAGTTGTGTGGTTTGCCATATGGCCACAGTTCTCTTTAATTAAGTTAAGTGAAAGCTAAGTGCAACAGAGATAAATACTCGAGTACTTTGTTTACTGTGTGCAAGCTTCTTTCCTGCAGTTTTAAACTGTACAACTGTTGCAGGGCTCTCACAATGTGTTGGTCCTCATGCTCTGCAGTTTTGAATGATTGGGGTGATACTGGGATTGCAGGGCCAAATTCCCAGAATTGTTGCCAGCTGCTCAAAAGACAAAATAACAGTGTAACAGAAAACAGCCCCGTGTTTGTAGTGTTTATATATTTTGCTTATTTTAGGGTGACTTCAATATGACTATTGAAGTGACTACTGCATCAGGGAGGGATGCTTGCAGGACAGCTTTAGACTTTATATCTTTAGATTGCCAGAGTGATGCCTTTGGGACTGCCAGTAAATATAGCTCAGAGAAGCCTGCAGGCTACTCTGTAATGTCCAGAAAGACTGAGTGAGGAACTTTCTGTGATTCAGAGAAAGTTCCTCAAAATCTTTCATATGGTAAGAAAACATCAGTCTTAGACAGAATGAGATAACATAATGTCTTCAGTAGCTCTGATCATAAAGATGCATATATGCCAGGGCGTGTGTGTGTTGTTTTAATTTTCCAGGGACATTTATAACTATAAATAATTTGCTTCAAATTAAATTTAATAGATTCCATTCTTGAAATTTGAAATGTGTATTTTCTCTTCTACCCTGTGCTGAGTCTTTCGAGCACTGCAATAGATGATTTTCCATATTTTCTAATTATTTGGAGTTTCATCTTCATGGCTTAATTTTTTTCTCCAGTCACATCTATTAGTTTTTGATGAGTAACATAAGATTTTTCTTTTAATACATGCCTTGATATTTTCTCACCATATGGGAATGTTTAGCTTTCCTTGTTCGTTAAAATCTATAAAAAATTCTATTTGTAGAAGACAGCAAAGAGATTTTCTTTTACCAATCATGAATTAATTTGCATTTCGGGTTACATTATTGCACATCATTTAATGCAATATAGCAGTTAAATTGAGCATAAAATACCGAGACAGAGTATGCTACTGTCCTCAGTTATATTTTGAGGATTGGAAACAAAGCCAGTTTAAAACTGTCTTACATAAGGGAAAATAACACAGCTTTGATCTTTTTAACTACTCAGTCTAGTATCTGTACACTGGTCTTTAGCTCTAGTTTTCGAAAATTTTCATGGGGTAGAGTTGGATATTGTTGGATCTGTGAGATGAATATAACCCTAAAGCCAAAAATGACAAAATCAATAATAATTTCAAATACATTTTTGGAAAAGATACAGAAGAGTACTTAGAACACAGGGGAGGCCGGGTTCCAGCGTGCAGGTAGAATAGGTAGTGGTTCTGTTTCCATATATTACCAGCAGAGCTGGCAGCAGGGTTCCATGGTGCTTCCCACGACAGGATCCTGTTCTTACAATTTGGCCACTCTTTCGCTGTTTACGCTGAATTTGCCATGCTGAGAGTATGCTTCTGGCTGATTTTTAAATTGAAATGAATCAAACCTCTCTGACATTGAGGTTGGGTGAAAATACAGAGCACATACTAAATAGCTTTGCCAGTGATATACTAGCAATCCTGTCCTTTGGACCAGGAGCTCTGCATCTGGGGCTTGTTCTGGCAGTAAGGAGCGCCATTTGCGAACCCCTACAAAATAAAGTGTGTTTTTAAACCTTGAAAAATCTCAATTTAAACCAGCTCACTAGAGGCTCATTACAGTTGTGCTGTAGCCTTGTGCACACAGGCTGTGCATGTTGCCTGTGCAGAATTCCCACACTGATCGTCTTTGGTCCTGGGCTACTTGGGCATTCCCGTGCTGATGCTTAATGGCGTGGGTTTTCTTGCAATCACTCATTCTTGTTGCTAGAGCAGTGTTTTGATTGTTAGAAAGCCAGTCTGAAAACCACAGTTGTCTCCCCTGTGCTTTTCCACCCTCTACTGGTGCCTAAGTAGGAGATGAGTAAAGAAATAGCCCGTTTTTCTCTGGAGATCTGAGATATATGATCTCTTTAAAGAAGAGGGTGTTGCAGAAATTAATTGTAGAGACACAGGAATGAATGTGGGTGAGAACTGAGGACAGACCCCTTGGGAGCATGAATCTCCACTCTTCTATGGAGTATGGTGCTGGATTCTTTTTTCTGCTATCAGTAAATGTCTTAAACCCCTTTGCAAACTGTGGATGCTGGGCATAAGAAAGCATAGGAATGATCCACAGCAAGAAACTGTGGATGCTGGACGTAAGAAAGCATAGGAATGATCCACAGCAAAAAACTACACCCCAAAAAAATCTGCTTGAAAGGAAAGCTGAAAAATTTATTGCTCAAAAGCAGAGAATTTAAAGAATGGCAACTGACTGAGCAGTGTTAATGAGGTCCTCTTACCCGTGTTTGTCATGGCACAAACTTCAGTTCTTCATGTTTATTATGGTACAGACTTTGATTACCTGCTCACTTATATTTTTTTCTGTGACACAGTCAGTTAAAGCAACATCTCACTTCAAAAACCATGCTAGCTTTCTTTTTGTACAAGTTAATCTCTGTGAGTGTTGGAAACCTTACTACCGAGATTTGTGCCTTCTTCATGGAAAGCATACGTCCTGCAAAGGGGAAAGCGCTGCTTCATCTTCTTTGTACTGAGGAAACCATACTGAACACAGAAGATATAAGCAGATTAAGTTGTGCAAATTCATACAGTCATTCTTGTTATTGCATGAAGAATGTATCTTTTTTTCCCTGAAATCTGTCCTGCTTTATTCCCTTATGTTCCCTATATTGTCTTTAGGTTTATGTTGTGATAAAGAGCTGCAGGGGCTCCCCCTAGTGCACGAAGTAATATTGAATATAGCAAAGCTCACATAGGATGTGCTGAAATACTCCCCTGAAGGTTACCTTTTCTTCCATCTTCTTCTCTGGATAATTTGATGTGATAAAATGCATTCCTTTTCTTTACTAAAATTTCAGTAAGTCTTAGGTGCCGTGCTGATTTTTATGCAGTTTAAATAATTTGAGTGATTATGAAAACATGATGTGCTATTTTATCAATTCTAAATGCATTTAATAAAATTATCTTGAAAAGATCTTTTAGTTGTCAGAGAAGGACATACTCTAAGTATTAATCCTCAAAATATTGCAATTTTCAGTATTTCCAGGAAAATGAATATTCACTTGTTACAATTTTCAAGCACATAAATATAGCTCTGGGCATATGAAAGTATACTGTTTGTAAAAGTAGTATTACAATTCACTAGATGCAGCCTTGAAGAGACCACACCAGACACCAGTGAAATCATGTTCATTCACTATATTAGCTACTCTAGCAGGATTCTACTTCCGATTTTCCTATACTTCAGTTTACTTTTCCCGGATGACCGAGAAGAAAGCTTATCTTTTAACATATTCAGTAGATAGATTGTCAAAGGTGGAGCTTTTAGAGCATTAGCAGAATGTTAAGAGAAATGTTTCACATGCTCATGAAATTGTAAGACTACAAGAAAAAAAAAAATAGAGGGAGAGAGCAGGAAAGCAGGCAGTGTTCTAGCGAGATTATAGCCACAATGACAAGCTGTCTGGAAGAGGCAACCTTTCCAAACTTCACGTGAAAACTGTGCTGTAACAGAACGGATACTCTGTGTGGGTGATTGATATAACTGCCTGTTGATATGTGTGCGTTAATTCCTCTTCTCTCCTGGGCTCTGTGCCGTAGTCAGTTCTCTATACATAGGGTATAACCTTGTTAGCATAGGGTTAAAAAAATAATTCCCTTTTATTTTCTGTTTTTAAAGTAGTTGCATAAAAGCACTATGTACAAATATTTCTAAATAATGTCTTCATGCAGTCCTGACTCTACCAATTACTTTTAGGGCCTGCTTTGGTATTTTGGCATCAGTTTCACATGTCTGAAAGTAATTTGCTTAGAGGTCTGTTCGAGTTCTTCATTTTGCTCTAAGTGGAGGTGCCCAGGGTTCAGTTGTTATCACAGCCTGTAACAATTTGGCTAGTGCAGAGGCTGTCCAATGAGTCACATAGTGACAGCATATGGCAGGAGAGGTAACAAAGACAGGAGTGTGAGGTGAGTAGGAGTCTGTGAAAAATACTTTTTTTCATACATTAGTAATAAACTTCATCATGAAAAATGTGAAGGCCTTTATATGTCATCAGAGCTCTTTAATGTAAACAAAACTGTTTGTAGGTCTGCTGGCTTACATAAATAGGTTTTACATAAACTAAATTGTTGTAGAACCACCAGGGAAGGTTTGGTACCTTACTGTCTCCAGTTTCAGCCATATGGAGATGATACACAGCTGTAGGCTTCCCTTCCAAATGCCAGTGTGAATAGCGATGTTACCCAGGTCAGCTACCTGATAATCTATGAAGTGTCTACTCTACAACCCATGACTTCGTTGTGACCCTAAATTCTGGAGACCTTAATGGGATTTTCTGTGGGAAACAGTTTCTTCTGCTGTATCAAATCATATAGTTGAGTCCAGTCTGACCAATGCAGAACTAGCTAGAGCAGTCTGAATATGAAACCTGCAGATGCTATTAGTGATTCTCATTTTATCTATAACTATACAGGAATGAGTAGCATTGTGGAGAAAAAGAGCAGAATCCTTGATCCAGATTGCTGTGTATTTATCAGTGTACACATCAAAATAACTTAATTTTTCTTCGGAGCATACTCGATCCAGCTCAAGGATTCCTGGTCCTTGAAGCCCATCCATGAATTTAGAAGAAAAATTATGGTCCCCTCTTTCTACAATGAAGAGTTTTCATTGTGGTGGTTCTAAGGACAGCTCTGAGGACAAATAGAGATGTCTACCATGACAGTGAGATTGGTAAGAGATGGGGGCAAGACTTCTCTTGGTAGATGAGTTAAACTTCCTGCAAAAAAGGGCAGAATTTCACAACCTAGAGATGCTAAAGGAATATTCTTATATAAAATGTTACCCTTATTTTCAAAAAGCCAGAGGATTAAATATATGTAGGTGTATTTCAGTTTTAAAATAGAAGCAAATTGCCACATTTGTCTTGAGAGAAGATGAATAATGGGGAAAGTAGTGAATAGCATCCAATAGCACAGCACAGCTCAATTGCCAGCACCTGAAGACAGACCTCCGTTTCCTGTCACAGCTGCAAAGCATTCCAGAAGCAAACACTACCCTTTGCTCAGGAAGGGAAACCCCAGCTTTGAAAAGTGTATCTGCAACTGTAGCCTTCTTGAAGTGCTGCAATGACTTTCTGAGTTACTGTGTCATTACCTGCAAGGTCCAAATCAGGGTACTCTGGATTTTATCATGATGGAGCACAAGGATGAAGAATAAGAGGTACAGGGGAAAGAGGGAGACCTCTTCTGTTGCTAGCAGAACAAGCCATATACTTGAGTCAAGGTTAGAGCTAAACTACGTGAGTTCATGACTTTTACATCTGAGTATTAATATGCAGGATCTCCACAGTATTTTTCTGAATAGCTGAACAACAGTTATTGCTACTTTGGTGCTCTTTTCTTTTTTTTTTTCTTTTGCTTTAAAAAAAAAAAAATTACGTCAGTCAGCCTTTATTGGTATTTCTGTGTATCATAAAGTCTTGTCATTTTTGTTTGTGCTGTGATGAAAAGACTGAGGAGGCCTCTTCTACAAAGAGCTTGCAGTCTCAGAAAAGATGGAGTGACTGTCAGACAGATAGATGCTGGTTTACTTATAACATTGTAAGGCATGGGATTCACATGTGTTTGTACATTTCAAATTACTTTTCATACAGGAGCTTATTGTGTTGTGATCAGGCCTTGGTGTGATAATAGTAAGAGACACTGGGAGAGGATAGAAGTTGTTCAGAAATGAATAGACAAATGAAAAACTTAAGTGATATATACTTCTTTGTTAATCTCGTAATTTGGAGGGGTCTAACTCACGCTGTTGGCCTCCTTCAGAGTAGCAGAGCAGGAAAGTTCTCACCTCCTCCCTGAATACCCTTTTCTCACGGAGGGGTTAGAGAGGTGCTTGGGGTAGCATGGGAAAGGCAATTTGGCTGAAGGGATGTTTTCCTTCTCTGACTCCTCTTGCCTGGCTGAATGAGTGTTGCTGAATAAGAATAAATTAAATAATGGGAAAATAACAGAAATTCCTAGAAAATGCTAGAACTTGTAAAATACTCAGTATTGTGAAGTGTTGGACCTTCTTTCAATTGGAACATCACGCTCAGTTCCAGTTGTCTGGGGAAACAGCATATTGCCTTACCTGCCAGTGCTGGCAAGGGCAGTCTGATAATATATACCGTGAAGTCACATTTGATGACTCTTGCTCCTTGGCTGTGTCTTCTGTGTGATTCTGTCCCAAGCCATAAAAAGCATGCACATATGCTCCATTTATCTCTTGCAGTTGAAAGGCAGAAAGAGTGGGTAATTATACTGAGAAAAAAAAGATAGTCCTTTTCAAGGTTCATGTCTTCAGACAAATCAAGCGTATACAAGTAACACATTTGGCACTTATATTTGAAACGGCAAAATGAATTTTTTCCAATCTTGTAATTATTTTCTCAAGTTTGGCAGAAAAATTGGATCAGGGATCTTAAAAGCAGATTCCTTCTAGTCACTCATATCATCTCTTGCAGAGCATTTTGACTGCCTGTCCTACAATGCATGCTGGAAATTGGTATTCCACAAAGTCAATTATAGTTCTGAGTCAGTAAGAAGTAATCAATTTGTCTGATCTGATCATTTAGCAGCATCTTTTTTTTTT
>VZTM01012309.1:0-18427 GCA_013400555.1 Jacana jacana | reverse complement strand
TTTTTTTTTTTTTTTTTTTGTCTATGTACAGATGACAAAAATTTGAGAGGTTAATAAATAGTGGGAAAAGCTCTCCAGTGACTTTGTTCTTTTTGTATTAGCTACTGAAGAACCAGGAGCCCGTTTTGCTGGCTCCATGCAAAGAGCAGCAGCACCAAAACAACTGTTTGGTTTATGGTCCTTATTTAGAGCCATTCTGAGTTAGAGTTGCTGAGGCAAAAATGTCAGGTATCTACAAGAGAGCTGAAAGTGTAATTGGACTATTATCTCCAGTAATGGTTAAGAAGCAAGTGCTGTTCAGGTGTTTAAAGATTTATGATTTATGACTTTTCATTATTTATTCTTTTTGTAAATTTCCTTCTGGAAGAAAGCTTGGCACAAGGTAGTGAACGTTTGATCTTTGTGTGCTTTAGCGTCAGTGATGCCGCTGACTTAAAATTAAAGATAGCAGTTAGTGAGGAAGTACAAATACACATAGCTGAGTTGATAGAAGAGAAGTGAAAAGAATACATAATTTAGATTCCAAAATAAAAATAAATTTAAAAATCTTGCTTCCAATACCAGTTATTATGCTGCTTCTAATTAGGATTACTCACCCACACTTATTTTCATCTTAGGAAATTAAATTATATAAACAATTTTTATAATATCCTTAAAAATTAACTGTATGGAGAAAGAGCCAGTAGCTTAACAGGAGAAAATTAAATCTTTGTAAAGCTCCCAGTCCTGCTTTGGCCATCCTCATTTTTTAAAGTACCTGACTTTAAGTGTGTGAATCTGAGAGGGCTAAAGAAACATCTGCTGTCATGCCCAGCAGTGTCTCAGATGGTTATTCTTCACCCAAACCTATTTTCTAACCCAACCCACTTCAGAGCCATGCAAGAGCCAGCAGTGACACTAGGAGCAGAGGAAGGAGAGGGTGGCTGTGCAAGAGGAAGATGATCAGCTCCCAGAGCAGAGCACATTTGGGCCCAGGAAGAACCACAGGGATGTGGCTGCCCTTCCACAGCAGCTTCCAGCGGCCTGCACTGGGACTGTAGGGTGCCTCTTCTCCCCATGTCCCTCCTTCAACATCCCCTTTCTCTACAACTGTCTGTGTGTCCTCTCCTCCATCACACTGAGTCTCTTGCTTGCTTGGTGGTAAGGGAGCAGAATTGTCAGAAACGCATAAATCTTTTATCCGACCATAATTTTCTACTGATTTGGATGGAAATCATCTTTCTGGCCAGGGTTAGCACAAGCAACAGGGCAAAGCCTGGGTATGGGTTTCAAGGAGGGGATGGACCACAGTGGTCCTCTTTGAGGTTGCTGTGGACTATCTGTAGAGGGAAAAAGCACCCCCTTCTGTTTCCCCTATAGGTTGGGTGTGATTATTAATAGATTCCAAGAGATGGTGCCTAAGGTGCAGGCAGGACAACCGCATAAACACCCCCCCATAACTGTCTGACCAGTGATGCTATCACAAGGCAAGTTAAATGTTTAACCTCCACACAAACCAATACCAGCTTTTTAAGCTATGGATTGAAACTCTTTCTTGCACCAAACCTGGCATTTCTGCCAACCCAGGTCAGCTGCAGGGGAAGCAGAGGGACAACTGGCAGGGGATTGTGTTTTCAGGCCAGCATGCAGCTCCATTGCAGTTGACTGCTAAATCACAAACAAATCTGTGTGATTTCAGTCTCCTGTGTTTAAATACAGATTTGTATAATGTATTCCTGCTACTGCTGTAATACACATTCAGATCCAGGCAAATATTTGTTCCCCTCTCCCTCCCTCCTCTTGAATTGTCATAATTGTGTTCAGAGCCAGTCTAGATGAGGGATTTTCAGCTTGTGGTCTGCAAACTGCTGGGTTCTGGCAGCTATTCCAAATGAGTCTGGGAAATGAACTTAAGAAAAGCCTATTGTCACTAACTGCGCAAGGTTCCACATCTTTACTGGCAAACCTATAGGGGTCCACAAGATAAAGGAGCCTACCACATCCCCCTTCCCCTTTTGTTTCCCCCAATTCAGTTCACACTGTGCTCTCGGCATTAGCTGCTGCAGATCTCAGCCCAATGTTGGAAAAAACCTATGTCAACAAAACTGTACCAGAGAGGTTACTGGCATTCCTTGTACTGTAACTGTATAGCCACCGCTCTACAGCGGTCCTGGGCCTGCCTAATAGAATGGCTCTCTTGTCTTCCTGGTATACTGGTCCAAACTGGGGGAAGAAAGAGGGAGAAGAAAACCGGGAGTTTGCCTTGCTAGAGCTTCTGAATGCTACTTAGTCAGTTCAGTTTCTTCAGTGTTACAGTCAGTGTTCTTGAAATGCTCTCTTCTGTGTTTTGTGAGGCTTTCCTGCTATGAGGTTTGGGGTAGAGAACCTGGATTACTGCCTGGAAAGTGCTGTGTGACCAGGATGATCTGCAATAATACTGAACTTCACTGTGGAAGAAAGTCCCTTGGTGAGGATGCACCTTCCTTTCCCCAAGACAGTCTCTTGGACCTGCTGTCATGGGGATGATTCCTACATTATTGCGTAATTGTTTTTTTAACACAAGTTATCTTGGAATACTCTGCCTACATTCAGCATTTCCAGGCAAACTGGTTTGGATTGCAGTAATTAAACAAGGCCAAGTGCCAGGTCCTGCACTTTGGTCACAATAACCCCATGCAACACTATAGGCTTGGGGCAGAGTGGCTAGAAGACTGTGAAGAAGAAAAGGACCTGGGTGTGTTGATGGATGCTTGGCTGAACATGACCCAACAGTATGCCCAGGTAGCCAAGAAGGCCAGTGGCATCCTGGCCTGCATCAGGAACAGTGTAGCCAGCAGGAGCAGGGAGGTGATCATCCCCCTCTACTCGGCTCTGGTGAGGCTGCACCTCGAGTACTGTGTTCAGTTATGGGCCCCTCACTGCAAGAAAGACTTTGAGGCCCTGGAGCATGTCCAGAGAAGGGCAACAAAGCTGGTGAGGGGTCTGGGGCACAAGTCTTATGAGGAGTGGCTGAGGGAGCTGGGATTGTTTAGTCTGGAGAAGAGGAGGCTTGGGGGAGACCTCATCGCACTCTACAACTTCCCGAAGGGAGGTTGTGAAGAGGAGGGGGTCGCCCTCTTCTCGCAGACAACTCATGATCAGACTCAAGGGAATGGCCACAAGTTGCACCAGGGGAGATTTAGATGAGATGTCAGGAAAAACTTTTTCTCCCCAAGAGTGATCAGGCACTGGAATGGAATGGCCTGCCCTGGGAGGTGGTGGAGTCACCATCCCTGGTGGTATTCAAGAAGCATCTGGACAAGGTTCCAAGAGATATGATTTAGTAGCTCAGTGGGTAGTATTGGTGACAGGAGGATGGTTGGACTAGGTGGTCTTGTAGGTTCTTTCCAACCCTGCGTTTCTATGATTCTCTGGAACAGCAAACATTTTCACACTGTGCTTTGCTTAACATAGGGCAACAGTCCTTCTCCTTTATACAGCCCACAAAGAGTCACTAAAGAGTCGATTACACCAAAGAAGATTTTGAGATTATGTTTGAATAAAGAGTTGAGCGGTTAACAGATGGCAGGGACATCATTTCAGCTGGACAAAGCAGTATTTTTAGCAATGATGTGAAAATTAATGCCAACATTAGAGAGAGAAGAATGGGGATAAATTACAAATACAGACAACAGGTCCTTTTCCATTTCCCAAGGACAGGACTGGTTCTGTGATATCCCTAAAAGCCAGACATCACAAAATTTACACAGCTTGGGCTACACAGTGAGAGAGGTAAAATGAGGTCTTCTCTTTCAGAAACATACTATGGTGAATTGGGGTGTAAAGAGATGTGTTTAGCTAGGAAAATGGTCAGGTAGAGTAATTTCACCTCCTCCTATCCATCTTGGGTTAATTATTGCAGTGTTCTGTGTGCATTTATGGAGCCAATTTTTTCTCAAGTTGCAATAAAGATTCATTTAGCAACAGCAGCAGCTCAGAGTATGTTTAGTAATGTCTGTCCCTCAGTAGTTATCAGGGAAGATGAGCTGAAATTCAAAACAGTAAGAACAAATGTGAACAGGCCTTGTTTAAATGGTAGCAAGTTAGGCACTGCAAGCTCTGTAAGAAGGTAGGAGGAGGGAAGGAGCAAATTTACAAATACGAAATATTTACTATTTTCCAATGCTAATTTTTGTTCAGCTTGGCAGGAATTAATAGTATTACTCTTTTACTGTTTTCTTGGGGAATACCTACTGTTCATATAGAGGCATGTTATTAGCTCAGTGTTTGTATTTTATTTACTGATTGTTCCCATTGCATTACAGAATTAATCTGAAAAAATGGGACATTTTAATGTATATTGTTCAGATCTAATAATTTGATTCCAAATGCCTTTGTATGTTTTTAATCAATACTTCAGTGGCAGTAATTGTATCTGAAGAACACTGAATAAGCTGGTTAACTAATACAGCAATGAGTTTGATTTCATGCTGGTTAAATGTGTGAGACCACAATTGGATTTTACTGTAAAAGGAAAAGACAAGCTCTTGCCCTTCATAGCCGTTATTTCCCCCCTGCATGTATGCCCTTGGGCTCTGCCCCTTACTGAATCAGATGATGATGCACCTTCAGAACTGGAGGAGGTAATGATGTTGATGGGCTGTCCTCAGAAGACGCATCTTGTTCCTCGTGACCCTTCTGTTTTGGTTAGGTCTGGTCAATGAAGGTTCATTGCGGTGCTGCCAACACGTCCCAGTGAGGGACAGGAGCTGTGTCTTGCATCAGAAGCACTAGGAAGAAGGGCACACGAGCCACCCAATAGATAAACTGCACAGTCTGAGACACTTGGATGAAACGGGATAGGCAGCTGGTTCAGCACATCAGCACCCTCCATTTTGACAAGGTTTTTGTAGAAAAATAGAAAAAAAATGGAAAATAGAAGTTTTAAAGAAGACAAGGTTTCTTTGTGGATATTTGCCAAGAGCAGAATGCTTGTCTCTTCCACTGACGCACAAATATGTAAATTTAACAGAAGTGCTTAAATGTTTTTTATGTTTGTGACAGAAGACAAAGCTGTTGAAGTAAAGAAATACTTGGCTGAAAGAAGAATGTTTGTGCTTTTTAAAAAAGTATGTTCTGCTCTAGCCATCAGTGTGGGATATCTTTCCTCTGTTTACTTTCATATACTACAGAAACAACCATTTACCTTTTTTAGAAAATACGTTCTATGTAGATGGAAAGCATCAAAATTGATCGTTAAAAATCTCCTGTGAAGTAGAATAACAGAAGGTGTTGCACTGGATATTGTTAGATTATTCCTTCTCAGTTTCATTTTTAGCAAAAATTTGTTTCTGAAAAGGATGAGCGGAAGAATAAGGAGTCGATAGAGCAGCGGGAACCTGAGGCAGATGTGCTGTACTCCTTCAATGTTTCTTTGTTTCAAGCACGTTCACACAATGCACTGTCCTGAACTCAGAGCAGAGGGAATGTGGAATCACCAGAAGAGACACAAGATGGGTTTAAATTAACTTCTCTTCCCTGCTTGCCAGAGGCTTTACCTTGTTGTTAACCTTCCCAGGGAATTCAGGAGGTAACCTTCAATGCCCTCTAACCCTGTCTCACTTTGATGACTTTTCCTTTATGTGTTAGAAAAATCACTAGAAAAATGCTCAGAATGGATTTGTAGACACTAGACTTCCAGGATTTCAGCAGCAGCATTCACCAGTATTTTCATTTTCTCATTCTCATCACTAGTCAGAGATGTGACTAGATACTGTCATCCCTATTTTATGGATGGAGAAGTTGAAACTTCAGAAGTGGAATGACTAGCTGGGGTCACACAATACGTAAGATACTATCACCCAGGAGACAGTGGTTCTCTTGCCTCACTTGAGTGGCATTTTGACTGCACTAAAGTCAAGAGTTTTGCCATTGATTTTAATAGGTTCATAATTTTTCCCCCTCATTCACACTCCATCCAGTTTTTGGCAGCCTTATGTCTGGTATGAAACCACTTTATGTAAAATTTGACCACCTAGTCCTCCAAGGGCAGTTCTGGCATCTGGGAGTGATCAAAGCATAGGAGGAGAGCCCATCCAGTCCTGTTTGTCTAGAGTCTTGCCTCCTGGGAGACTTGTGCAGAAGTTACAAATGGAAACAAGTGAAATAAATCCTTCAGAAGCCCATTAATCTTTTAACTTCCTTTCAGTTTGCTTTTTGAATAGTTGCTATGTACCTATAGCATGGGTGAGAGGCAGGTCTTGAAAACTGGTAACCTTGTTGCCCAGTATTCATATTTTTTCATCTTAATCGTTATAGCTTGTTTCTCAAAAAGTAAAGAATTTCAGGTAAACATACTATTAGAGCCATGAGTACGAAGAAACCAGTAATTCTTATGAGAGGCAGTGGAAAAAAAGCTTTATTCTTTTGTAGATGAAAAAAAAATTCAGCAGCAGAGAAACCCATGACAATGCTGGCTTGAGATTCTTTATGACAACTGTAGTCACACCTCTCTCAGAATATCAGGAATGCTCACGGCAGAGTTAGCATTTTCTGACATTTTATTCAAGGCATGCAGTGTAGTTAGAGCAGCTGTTTTATTGTAGCAGGGAAGTAGAAAAATGACAGGAAAATAAGACATCATTACACATGTTCTGGGGGGTTTTGTGCACTGGTCATAGTCTGTTTCAATATTCTTTATCCCTTTGACATTCACAGTGAAGTATCGTTTTTAGTAATGGCTGAATCATTTTGTGTTAAAAGGATGGACATTTACAGTTTGTCAAAGAAATATTGTAGAAGTGTTAATAATTGCAATTTCAATTTAACTTTCTAAAATAAATTTGCTGCGCTGTTGTGTTTGAGAATTTAAAGGGACACATTTTCCTGTTTATGATATTAATACATGTAGATTACTAAAGAAAAGCAATTTTAGAATGTATTTTAAACTACAGCTTAGGCTTCACATTGTATTACATTTAAAGAATACAGAATTTAAAACCGTCATCATTACTCTGATTATTTCGATAGTAGCCCATTTCCTGACAATATTCAACACATTTTACAAAGGTAGAAATTATTAGTATTCCTCTCTCCAAAAAGAGGAAAACGAAACTCAGTGAGATTACGTGATTTTTATAAGGTCACACAGTCAGGAAAAAAAGAATGAAAGAGCTCTCTTAATTACTGCTCCTGACAATTTCTACCAGATTGTTTTGCTTGGTTTAGTTGGTTTGTAGGTAGTTATATCTGTGAGTATTTAGATTACACATGCTGTAGTTCTGTGAAACTCAGATTTTTAAAATGGGATTAATCCCTGTGTCTGTGGCAGTTCCCTAATTTTGCAAACCTCCTTGTGATGTGTGTTCCTTTGTCCACACCTTGCCCTGTTTCCTGCTTTTGCAGTTTATGGATGTTTCTTAAGAAACTGTGTGGTTGTCTTTTGTGAACATGGCTGGTTTGAAGATGCTTTGCTGATACAATTTTAGCCTACCTAGACTGGCTGCAGCTTCTTTTAATACTTGCATTGTTTAGTAAACATACATGAAGAGCAGAAACAAGTGCTTTTTTTCTGGGTAATTTGTTCATTGTTAATTGCAAAATGTTTCTAAGTCACCTACCTGCCTGGCATGATGTTAGTCATTGTCAGTTTTGGACTTTTCCAGTTAGTAGACAGGAAGAGGCACTTTTCTCTTTGGCTCCCAGTGCTGTCTTGTGGAGACTGCAAGGGAGCACAGGTTGGCTTTCCCAGCTGCTACATATATTTGTGGGGAGACAGTAAAGAGGTGACTGAAATGTTTCCAGCATGGTAGCAATGACTATTGCTATTTTCACATTTCTTGTCTTTTGGAGGAGCACAGTGAGGTCTATCTGCAGATATGACTATGGTCTGGGTTGGACAGAGCTCAGACCTGGTAACTGTCCCAACCATTAGAAGTCCTTGTGGCAGGGAGTGTGCCCCAAAGGTTCCTATGGACTGTGCCTCTCGAGGGGCTGGTTATGGGTCAGGACATAGGTGGTTTTCTGATGACAAGTAGTGGTCAGTGTGTCAGCATGTTCCATACAGGGCTACTCCAGAGGTCCAGTGTAGGCTAACTGAGCACAGAAATTCCTACAATATTGGTTACGTTTTCCTTCAAATTTTGACAAAAAATGCTTTTCAAAGGACCTTTTTATGACAGGATCTTTAGCCAGCTGCTGCTTGAATGTTTTTCAGCAAGCTGCATTCACTAAGTGTATTGTTTTGCCTGTAGCATCCTAGCAGACGTTGATGCAGCCTGTGGAGATGCAGAAAAATAGTGCAGATGAGAACAAGACCAATGGAGTTGACTTTAGTGTACTCGGTCCAAGACTACTTTCCACCTGGAAATGCACTCCTGCAGCTATGATACTGTATGCTTTGCTTTATCTCTGCTGTATGGTTAGGGAAAGAATGGTTTGTATTAGAAAAAAAATTCATCTCTACAAAGGCTCCCCATTTTTGGAATTCTTACCTATGCCTTTGGTCTCGAGCAGCTCAGATATATGACATATTACCAAAAAAGGGCAACTTTCTGAAAGTGAATTTATGGATTTGAGAAAGAATGATAAGAATAGAAGGGAGAGGTATTTTGTGGGAAGGCTGTGGGGGACTTTGTCAGTTGTATCCTATTGACTGGCTATGCTTTCAATAATATTGCAGGAACTTTTTTGGTATGTTTTATTTTTTTCCCTATGAACCAGGTAGGGCACCAGTAGCTTTTCAGGAGATGTGTACAAGGATATTCAAGCATGGCAGTCTTAAATGGCAGTCATCAGAAGTCATTTGGAACCAGTAAGAGCTGAAGATCCTCTGCTTCCTGAAAAACACTTAGGAGAATCAAATGTTACAGGCCTCCCTCAAACCCCATTGAGTCAACTAGGGACTTCTCAGTGATATCAGTGGAATTTGGATTAAGCCCTAAATCACCACCAGCAGTAAATACTGAGGATGTAAAACAAACAGACTTCTTAGTGATGTGGCTGTTGCTGCTGCCACCTTTCGACTTGTGTGGCTTTTGTCCTTTGTTTCTTCTGGATCTCTTGCCAGCCAGCATGAAAACAGATGTCACTTGCAATTCTTTTCAGTGCCTGCTTTAGAAATAAAGGGATCAACGGTAGTGCACAGGTTTATCTGGTCACCCTGGTAACCTCACATGCCATGCTTAACTCCAGTAAATACAGAAACTGGTTCTCTGTTCAGAGATGAGCTACACTGAGGTCATGGGAAAAACATGATTCATTGGCTCTTGTTTTATTTGATCTTAGTTCTTGCAATGCACATTTCATACGTTAATATTTGAGAGAAGTGAGTTAGGGTCCCCTCCATCATTTGATTCTATAGATCCAGATTGCGTTAGATCTAAAACATTCATTCGCACGTAAAGGCCCAGAAGCATCATCACTTCAGAGCTAGTTAATAAGGGAAATAGAAAAAAGTATTTTTATAGGAGATGTTACTGGGTTTTATTTAGCAGATTTAAATAACTTGACAAATACAGAACTCATGTTAGGTCTGTATAATTGTTGTTCATGATATTATTTATTTGTTTGCGTATGGCTTGCTCAGTGGTGTAAGAAGCATAGAAATAAAGGCAGCCCTTGCCCTATAGTTTTTAATCTAAGGCCTATTGCTCCAGAGATTAAATGTGTGCATATAATTATACACATGAATAATCCTATTTAAATTTATGGTATTGCTCTCATGCATAAATATTTGAATCTTCAAAGGAATGGAGGCTAAAATTAATACTTTCTCTGCTTCACCGCAGTTTAAACAGGGAGTTTTGTGATTGGCTCCATGAAGGGTTTGTTTGAAGGGGCCAAGTGTGAATCCGTAAATGTACAGATAGGGATTTTATCAGTGTCCTGTTTTGTTACAGCTTCTCATTATCATTTTCTACTTCCCCCTACCAACACCTGCATCTTTCCCTTCCCTACCCTCCAGACACATGTGCACCTTCTCCCCTGCAGGAAATGTCAGCAGATTTTATTAAACTGTCTGACTGTGCACTAGTCAGAGCACTCATACTCCAAAGGGCATGAGACAGCTACAGCTCAAAATGGTATTGCTGTGTTGCTTTATCTCAAGCTGAAGGAAGGAAAGCCAAGAGCAGGTACTGTTGTCACTAGTGTGGCCGGAAGATGGATAATAATTTGTTAACTGTTCTAATTGGCTTGCATATTTGAGCTTTTCAGCTGATAACTTTTCCTTTATTCAGAAGTCCTGAAAAATGTGACCAAGTAGCTGCAGTCATACAGCTCTGTGCAACATGCATGTACTTCAGTCACATTAATTCTTCAAAGATATCAGAATGTGTTAAGAAGGTAATTAAGCGCTCTGCTCTCTCCGCAGTTTTATAGGGAGAGCTGCTTCCTTTCCAAGAGCTCTCTAAGCATCCCTTACTGAGAGATCTGCGGTCATAAAGACTTACAAAACATTTCTTGGACTTCAGCCAAGTTGTGGCTATTATCCTAAGATGCAATCCCCTACAGAATCCATTTATTTCTGACGGGAAGTTGCCGCAGAAACACCATATCTCCTATGAACTAATTGATGAGACATTTCTCTGCCTTTTGAATCATGACTTGCCCTTCTATAGCAAGCTCAGTCCGAGCCCTGTGGTTTCATTTGTTGCATTTCATCTCATCACCAGTGCAGCCAGACTTCACTGCAGTGGCTGTGAAAGGTTGTAACTTTGGGGGAACTCTTTGCTGGGTGTGTTTTTTGGATGGCAACGACATTGTTCCTCAGCAGGAGTGATGGCCTTCCTTTTTTGAGTTTGCTGCTTGCTGGTCTGGGGGTTCTGTTATGGATCATCTCTTCAAGCACCACCTTGTGGTCAAACTAATTTGAGACATGTAAAGGTGTCAAAAATTGCATGGTGCCAAATAGTGAGGCTAAAAGGTACTTCTGGAAAGCATCTAGTCCATCTCTAAGCTGCATGGACACTTCACTTAGAGCTGTGTCACTCATGACAGAAACCTTCCTTGTCCTCCCAAGCCCCTGAAAATGGGGCTTTTTGAGTAAAGTGGGCAAATAAGATACTGTGCTTAGCTTAGGTCTTACCTAGACTGACTAAAGCAGAACTGCATTATCTGTGTAATCTGCCACTACATGGCAGTACAGTATTTGTTGTTTGCACACAAGTATGTTATTGCTTACTTAGTTCTGTTTAATATCTATTATAAACCTTATTTCTTTTTCTGTGGAACAGTGGTTCCCTACTGTGTATAGAGCTGATTCTGCCTGCCTCAGGGTCATGGTTTTGGCTGAATTTACCAAAACCAGACTGACAGATGCCCCCCTCCCGCCCCTGGAAAAAAGAGAGGAGAAGAGGAGATAAGGAGATCTATGAGTTTAGAATGAACTAAGCTACTTTAATGAAGTATTAATATTAAAAACTTAAAAAAGAAGAAAATAATGAAATAGTTACAAAATATACAAAACCATATCAAGCTCCCAGGATGAGAATCGCATCACTGTCAGGCACTAGGGAAGTCCCAGACTGCACTCAGTGATGAATGGAAACTGGATTCCAGATCTGGAGTCAGGAACACACTGATTGGGATGAAAGGCAGATGAACAGATAGGGCATTGGCCATCAAAGAAAGGGAGTTGACCCTTTGATCCCTCCGCTTTTATACTGAGCATGAGGCAGATGGGATGGACTACCCGAGTTGGTCAGGTTTGGGTCACCTGTCTTGTCCATTCCTTCCCACAGGTGGGACCCCTCTACAGTTTTTCTGTTTTTGACCCTCCAACAGGGCAAATAACAAAATTGGCTGTCCTTGGTTGTTATAGCAATAAGTATAAGCAGTAGCCTTTTTGCATACTATTCCTTGGCATGAAGTACAAACACTATTGGTCTTATCACTCTGAGAACGAGCAGTTTTCTCTACAATATGCCCTTAATTTCAGAGGGTTAGAAGAGACCTAGCTAAGATGTAAAATTACAGAACAGAAAGTTGGTTCTATTTTACTTCAAACCAGGACACTCAGAAAGGTAGTCGGCACTCTGTTGTGTAGCACCATCATACTTTTTTCAGACCAGTGTCAGAACTGTAGCAAATCAGAAACTTATTCTCCAATATATGTGCAGTCCTTCCCATCCTCAAATCTCGTGCAGAGACTTCATCTGATAACTATCAAATATTAACATGGGATGTGATGTATTATTGAGAACGCTGCTCAGAAGAGACCTCTGGTTGTTTGACTTTGCTTCACTGTTAATTGCTTTCAAAATACTCTTTTCCAACTGGCTTTGCAGCTGTTTTGTGAGAATTTAATCTGCCCTTTGCAAAAGAGAGTATTTTAGGAGACAGTGCCACAGTCTTACTAAGCTAAAGGGTTGAAAACCTACTGTTTCTCCCTTAAGCTGTCCGCGTTGCTACCAAGTCATGGAAAGAAATTAGATTGGTGTGGCATGATTTATTCTTGATTAATACACGTCACATGTGACTCATCTCCTCGTTCTTTTCTAGGTGCTTACAAACGGGCATTTTCTAGGAAGATGAGTTAAGATGACATGCCTATAATTTTTCAGCTCCTCCTTTCCCATATTTCTGTCTTCTGCTGCCTTCCTTAGTCCCCAAGAGTTGTCAGAAGTGGCTGCTGATGATTCCGAGACGGCTGCAGCCCTCTTTAAGTTTCTTCAAGCTCTTCTGCATGAAATTATACAAACCCCACCACTCTGAAAATAGCTAATTTACATAATATTTTCTCATGCATTCTTTTGGGTTTTTTCAGGCTAAGATTTTACTCCTGTCACACCACTATTTAGGATATTAGCCATCTCTCTGCCACTGGTCTTTCTAATGAACACTGATACAAAAAAATAAGTAATCTGCTTCCGGCCTTCTTCAGTTGAACAGTAGATCAACACCTTTATTTTCTTTGTTTTACTACTAAAGTATTTGTGGAATCATAGAATCATATAGGTTGGAAGAGACCCTTGGGATCAACCATAATATTTTTCCAGAATATTTTTCTACTTCTTGACATTTCTTGGTAGATCTGTCTCATTTTATACCTCTGCTTTTGTAATACTGTCCTTCATTACTTGATTTATTTTTTATACTTGCCTTTTGTAAACCCCCTACGTTCTCCTTTCTGTGCATTTCCTTCTTGTATTTTAGTGAAGAGAGCTCTTTCTTCAGCTAAGCTGAGTCTTCACTCCACCTTCTAGCTCTGTTCTAATATATATTGTATGTGTGGTTAGTATTGCTTCTTTAAGTAACTACCATCTCTCTTTAATGCCTTTCACCTTACACTTGCTCCCTCATAACGTGCTCCCAGAATTACGCTATCGGTATTCTGGTTTTATGGAAATTTTTCTTCCTAATCTATTGTTTCTACTTTGATGTTTTTCTGTAAAGTTCTGACACTGGATCATTTCACAATCACCTTCACCCAAGTTACCTTCTGCCTTTGCAGCTGATCCCTCTGTATTGCTCAGGATCAAATGTAGGTGAAAAGCAGCCTTCCTGCTGCTTTCTGCAGATTCTTGTGCTGTGCCCTTCACCTTGGGGTTTTTCTGTACTTTGGGTTGAATCAAATTTCTTCTAAATGCTCTCTTGTATTTTACATTGATTTAGATGCAAGATTTATTGACAAATCTTCATCCTTATTTGTTTTTTTCACCTATTAGTTTTATGCATTTTATTGGAGCTTAATGAAAACTCTAAAGACCAAAAACGTGCATTCACTTTCCCTAGTCTGTCTATTGCTGTAAAAGTCTCTTATATTTTTTCTTACGCATTTCATCTCTCCTTTGAAGTATATCCCTAACTAGAATTAAAAACTGGAGGCTAGTTTGAGTGTATTGTGCGTTATTGATTTAAAAATAAAAAACTTTTAGGAGTGTAGAATGTAAAAATAATTCATAAAGATTTCAATATCAGTTTAGCCAATCATTTAAGTATATCTTTACTTTCATTTTCATTGAACTTAACGAGGACTTGAAATCCTTTTAAAAGCAAATGGAACCAAAAATTATAAATAGTCAGAGTGATACCTCTGACTTCATCGTTTATTTATATACCTGTTTGTTACTCAATGGTTTTGTTTGCATTACAGGCATCTTTCAAAATATTCTTGCTGTTCTTGGCATGCTTTACCTGCAAATAGACCGTCTGAAGCGTGCTCCACACAGTTCCAGAAACCAGGAAATATTGAGAAATGTTCTACCACCCTTCTGGTGGGACAGAAACGTTTGATTTAAATTAGTCTTTGAAAAATTGTTGACGTATTAATGAGAAGTATCAGGAATCTCAGTTTAATTATACTGATTTGCCTTTTCAGAGTTGTCTTGTAAGGAAAGAGTAGAAATGAAAAACCACTTGCACTGCTTTCCATATAAAAATTTATCTTATCTTTATTGTTTCCTGTCGCGTGCTTCCCTCATTTTCCTCTTCCCAGCTGACCTATAGTCTCCTGGTGCATTTGTAGTTCCGAGTGCTATTTGATTACTACAAGGACTTTGTCACATCATTAAAATCCTGTGGGACCTAAGGAACAGATCCCTAGCTTAAGAAAACTGATACCCGGCAATCCAGCAGTACACGGCATGTGTTTTGCCCAGCTTCTGACCTGGCTGTCCTGCCTTTGCTGTACGGGTGTAGGGGAGCTGTGGCTGCCATGGGCCGGGGTGCAAGGTCTTGCCCTTGTGTGAGAGCTGTGTTTGGTGTGATCTGCCCTGTCGGCAAGCCCAGAACACCAGCCAAATTCAGTCCTCCCGTTGTGTCTCCGGATGGTTCACATTAGAAGTAAATCTGGTCCATACTGTTAACTGCCAGTCCCAACAAAGCAAAAGATCTTCCCATCATTATGAGGTGGCTGCTGAAGTTTGGTTTTGTTCTTCTTTGTCTCCATTTCTACTATGCTTTAACTCCTTGCTTTCCTTATTCCTCTCCATTGTGCCATATGCTTCCCGTTTCCCCTCTCCTTTCCTCTGTTTGTTATGTAAGTGTTGTCCCCTTTCTCTCATCCCCTTCTCTGCTTCTCTCTTGTAGAGCCCTGATAGTCTTCTCTTTCACTCTTCCCTTTCAGAACCAAGCCACCTGCTTTACTCTTTTCTTTTTCCTTCACCAGCCCCTTTGTGAAAGTCCTTATCCAGGTCCCTGCGAGTGGCCTGTGTGCTCTTGAATTTCAAAGAGTGGCTATAAAAGGGTTTCCAGCCAGGCCTGATGACAGTTTAGAAGAGACAGATGGCGGGAGCAGAGCTTTTTCTTCATTCCTTTTTCTTGTGTTGTGCTGTAAGGGAGAAGAGAGCTGAATAGGAGAAGGTGCTGAGGGAGGAAAGAGTTTCTGTGGTGGGGGACTGAATGGTAGAGGCAGCTGAGTGCGGAGAAATACTGTTGAGCCCACCAAAGGTCGAAGAGCTAGCGATGCCTGCCACTTCATAAGTACTGTAGAGAGTTTAACATGCATTTGTGACTCATCTCCAGATGTCATGTCACTGTTCTAATTTGCTGAGCATTAAGAGCCAAGGAGCCAAGTTTGTCTTTAGGATGTTTTCAGAGAGCTTTTTCTACTCACATTCCCTGGACAGAACTTGGACTTACATGTCATTATTTGTTTTTTATAGATTTCTTGTTCAGTTTTTTATTTTACCATTATTTTATTTTGCTGCACAACCTTTACAAATGTATTTAATTTTATTTTATTTTTCAGACACCTCTTATTGAACCTCACATTCCACATCGTCCTACTAAAACCATTACACAGGTAATGGAACATAGGTGTGCTGTAGAGCCAGACCACTAGACAAATGAAAAGAGCTCCTGTTTTCCACAGCGTGATGCATATAAACTGAAGTGATGCTTTCTGTTAGATAGGATAAGTATGTGAGACTTAAAATCCCAAATATAGATTGCATTACTCTGCAAAAGTCAACATCTGTGCAAGGACTTTTAATTTAGGGAAAAGAGAGCTTGTGTTTTGTTTTGCAGAAGGCAGTACAGAGATTGTGGAAAGTTTAAAATCTTTGTGTCTTGGTCCCTCTTTTTTCTCCATGATCACCAAGGTTCCTTCAGAAAAGATCCTCAGAGCTGGAAAGATTTTGCGGAATACAATTCTGTCCCGAGCCCCTCACATGATAAGAGATCGTAAATATCATCTGAAGACTTACAGGTGTGTGAGCTGATTGTATAGAGGTCTCTGAATTTTTATGCCTGCCATCCTCTGATTTGTGATTTATGCCTTACCATACTTTGAGGTCTCAAAAGGTCTGAAATTATTCTGTGATGCTATTTGAGTCTGGATGTTATGCAGTCTTTAATGGGCCTGGTAAATCTTTTCTGAAGTAATTTGACTGGAAATTGAGTCCATGATTGTGAACGAAGAATTTACATACAAAAACTCTTCCAAAGTTAATAGCATAGTTAGCTGGAATATTCTGTGCAGTACCAAGTTAAAATGCAGATTCTGTTCCCTTTGTATATCAGTAAGAGATAATAGGAAAGTTCACTAATATATTGTTACTGTACTGATTACTTCAGCAGTGGTCGTCAGTGTGGAGTTCTGAAAATTCACCTGGTGAGAAACATTCCTTATGTAGATTTTCTGCTCTATTTAAAATTACTTTTTTTCAGTATATTCCCAAGCTTTCTTATCTTCCTGCTGGTGGCAGCACTATCTTGCTGAAGCGGGATAACAATGGCACTTATAGAATAGGAATCTGACTTCAAGGAGTCAGGATCTATCTACTGTTGGCTTCAGAAACAGTGTTTGTTTTAGTGTCTAATGTTTGAATCAAGTACCTGATGAATTATTCAGAGTATATTTAAATAAACATCGGTTTAAAATCTCTGACTATGTCCTTTTCTAAATAGTAAATCAATATGTTGCTGATCCGCTTTAGAGATAAGTGCATTGATTTTCAGAATTTCAGACCAAAATGTATTTAATATGATGCAGGGTATTTCAATCTTGTAGGCTGATCTGAGAATATATCATGATATGACATTGCTCATTGTTCTAGAAGAACAAAAGAGCATGTATGATAAATGAAGACCAATGTTGCTCCAAACAACTGCTTTATCTTGCACAGAACTGGGAAAACCCCTTACTGTTCTGTCCTTGGGTTTTTAAAATACAGAATGCCAAAATTTAGATTGGATCCAGGTGAGAGAAGTTTTGTCATCAAAATGGGATTACAATTGGAAGAGCATTATTTAAAGAAAATTATGTTAAAGTTTTGGCAATATCAGCATTATCTATTTCCTTGGTCTCTGAAAGTGATGAATGAGGTGTGGAGCCCCTAGAGCCTGTCTAAGACTACCCAGTTCCTCTCTGTTCTGCATGTGATCAGTTACAGATTTGTAAGTTTTTGATCACGGTGCTTATTTGCATCTGTTCTGCTGAGCTAAGGAGTGTTACCACAAAGAGTTTCACTTAGCGACCATGTGGCATCTTGTTCTTTCCCTGCTCCTTGGGCATCTCCAGAACTTGAGGCCTGCTGTTGTCTGTCTCTGGGACAGTCAGGATCTGTGAGGTGACTGACACCTACATGAGAGAGCCTCAGAAACACTGTAGACCTACAAACCATTGTGCCCAAACACAGTGTGGCCAGAGTCTGGTTAAAAATGGAGGAACACTCTCGTAACACTCACTTTTCCTGTGTTCTCATTGACAAAGCACTGGCAAATCCCAGTGTTGGATGATTATTTTCATGCAGGATGCTGAAAAGCGTGAGGCTTTTGCTATCCCATGGTATACAGAGGTGGTTTCCTTCGAAATCTGGGTAGAAGGTTGTTGCACTGGTACAATAGGTTTTGTAGCAGGTGAAAAAGGCTCACTTGGATCCTCTGGACATTGCATTTCCTAAAATTCTTGTTTTGCTGAGGTGATCTCAAAACTGAACACCTTCACTGGTGCCTCAAGCGTATACAAGTAGATGGTGACATTGTGTTTTCTGTAGGGAGGTTTGAGTAAGGTTGTACAGAGTTTAGGATACCACTGTTCTTGGCAGACACTGTATGATCTCCCTCTTGGCTAACTCCCTTATCGTTTCTATCTATTGATTTGTCCTTAAGGCAATGCTGTGTGGGGACAGAATTAGTGGACTGGATGATGCAGCAAAGTCCTTGTGTCCATTCCCGAACCCAGGCTGTTGGCATGTGGCAAGTATTACTTGAAGAAGGTGTTCTTAACCATGGTAAGATAAAGAAAATCAGTATCTTGACTAAAACATGGGCAATGTATGACATCAGTGCCTCTAGATCTCTTTCATGAAAATGAAAAGGATCATGAGCCCAAAAGAAATGCTGCAGAACAGCCTGTTCATTCATAAGTGCAAGTGCAACACACTGACAGTATTACATGAATCTTGCTACCAATATACTTATGAGAATATTGAGAAGTAAATTAAAAATTTATAACGGTAACTGTAACTATACTTAGGAATACACTGGCGACTGCTTATGCTGCAAGAGCTGGATAGCACTCAAA
>VZTM01012300.1:0-16652 GCA_013400555.1 Jacana jacana | reverse complement strand
ACTGTAATTATTTTTGTAGAAAAACCCTATTTTCTGGCTTTGTTTCAAATGCTTACATCTTTAGAATAACCTGATCTTAGATACAGCAAAATTTTTTTAGCTCTAGAAAATTTCAAGGATTTCAACAGTGGCTGTAGCTGTAGAGTCAGAGGAGAAAAAGAGAAGGAAATAAGTCTGCCTCACAACTTCTGGAATAAAGTAAGGATTGCTGTAAATGTACTTAAACCTTTACTTATTAGTGAACTGAGACCACCATGAAATAGCTGGTCTTGCCTCAGATATAGCAGCAGATTTAAACTGAATGGCTGGATCAGATCAAGTTTCTGACTGTCTGTCTGACAGAGAATGCCTTCCTGTGGCAGGACCAAATCAGCATTCCTTAGTGCCTTGTTAATCAGTTCCTGGGTTATTTAGACAGGTATAAGGTAATCCCTCTAGAATTTGGGGTTCTTCAGTCTTACGTGGGCTGCCAAAACATTTTCTGTACCCAAAAAGCATCATTTTGCTTGACAAATTCTAGATATATACTGTGCAGAAGGCACCTACAAGAGATAAGTTTGTTTTATGGCTGGCTCCAACAGGCATAAGGAGATTCAGTTGGGGAAATTCTGCTTTTAAAGTATTGTCACCAGTACTTAAGGCCTACTTAGAGGGGTATAGGGTAGATAAATAGTAAACCTGTTATCCATTCGTTTATCTATCATCTGAACTGGTTTTGCCTGCAAACCAATAGAAATAATACATCTCGTTCCAAAGCAATGGTTTGCATACTTGCTCGGAGTCAGGATTTTGTTTCTGCTCTCAGTTTTACGACTCTAGCAGTTATTACCACCCACCAGAGAAGAAGGCCTGGAGCAAAGGAACCAGGTGATGCTTTGGACTGGATAAAGGAGCTAGAATCTAACAGACCTGCCATGTGTGCAGCCTGTGAACATAGGGCACGTGTCTGTGACTGCTGATTTGTATCTTCATACCACCAGCAGGAAACCCTTTGCCACTTGGCAACAATATATGTTCTTTCTTCCCCTATTTCTTCCTTACCAGGGAGCAGAGCTCTAGGATGGAAGTATTTTCTTAATGAAAAGGTAAATTTCCAACCAAGGCCATTCTGAAAAATCACACTTTTAATTCAAAGCACAGTTTCACTTTAAATGCACTAGGTATGAAAAAGGCAGTGACATTTATCAACTTAGCTATATGGTTTCTACAGTTTGCATCAGAATATCTAAACACACAGAAGTGCCTGGTCTCAAACTCTGTATCTCATTCAAGTGTTCAATATTATATAATGTTAATAGAGAGGAATGTTCTTATCTTTATATTTGGGTAGGTCCCTCTATCTTTTAAAAAAATTAATCCAAGCTAAAATAATTATGTAAAAAACTAGGAAATTTGAAATCAGTGACCGGGAAACATCCAGGACTCAGCTACTAAAATCAGCATTTTGAAAAATAATCAGAACATTCTTATTCAAAATAAAAGGGAAAACAATCTAATAGTATTGAGGTATAATATACGATAATATATTAAAAAATCACTGGCCTCCACTTTGGTTCATTTCATTCAGTGGTGCTTTTTTTTTTTCCTATTACATGAATACTAATCTGAGCTGGAAAACAGAGGTAGAATTTCAGAACATCTCTATAAAAAGGGATAGTATTTTTTACAGTTTTTCTGTCATTAAATTAGGAGGGGTTAGCTATACATGTGTTCCCTGTAACCCCTGTAATAGGCCAATATTTAGGATACGACATTAAGACCTACTGCTATAAGGAATAGTAATAATAAAAGTTCTGTACAATTGCAGTTCTGAAACCCATTAATTGCCACTAGAGAAACATTATTTCCAATCCTTGGCTTACTTTACTGTGGAAAGAGGGAAACGTAGGAAAAACTCAGAAAGGGGATCTTTTATCCTGATTATACATATTTTACACCTCTGTCATAAGCAGTGCCATCTATTTTGCTAGAAATGAAGCACTCATTCTTGTCTTCAAAAAACATAAAACCTAGGGGGGTGGTTAACTTACACTTCAGAAATCAGCCATTGAATAAGGATGTGTTTTCTGATGGATTTCCTTTAATTACTCACAGTGCAGCTAGGCTGGCCCAGAGTCGAGCACCACACCTCTATACAGATTAGTTAACCCCTTATAATGTGCCTTTCTATATGTATATGAAGGGAAAGTTAAATTACCATCAACAGCTAGATAAGAGTAAATTGTACCTTTGGGTACAAGATATGATACAAAAGCCTTAAAAGGTACTTCATCTATTTTTTATTTTGAGACTTTTTAAGGTTTCATCATAAGTTTCAGAAAAATTCTTTCCTAACCCCCAGTCTTTTGGTGTCATCATTTAAGCTGTATCCCTAACATAGTCAGTAATTAAGGAAGGAAACATTTACAGTGATTTGCAGTGCAGCCCTTAAAGAGGAGGGAGCAGAAAAGCTATCTCTTTCTGTCACTTCTGTGCTGAGTCTTCAGTTTTATTCAACACTTTCCTTGAAATAGGTTTTAGAAATCAGCTGTAATTTCCCTGATGTACTATATCAGCTACCAGACAGAACTGCAAAGAATTGATCGGATGAAAGTAAATGAAAATTAAGAGAGTCCAGGAACCCAGCTGGTTTATATCTATTATTTCTCTTGCACAACAGAATCTGTTCCATGTTATTTAAAATACATTTCTGGGACGTAATTTCTTTCTGAAATATCATAGGGAATGGTGCATACTTTCTCCAAGAACTTCAAACAAGAAAAAAACCCCCAGCTTTTTACATTCATCTTTTATGGAACATGAACAGAATGTACAGATCTCAAATAGCAAAAATAGCACATCCTCTTGAAGAAATACAGAATTTTAATCCTACACGTATGTTACTTTCAAACCAGAAGGGAAAATCTGCATGAAAGAACACCAGATTGTTCCAACCGATGCCTTCTCAGAGAGCTGCACTTGAAGAATAAACCCCAAACAACATTTACTTAACAGTGACACTCTCAATAGCTGAGAACATTTGTCTATACTAAGGAAGAGCAACAAGAAACTGAGTCTGATCACTATAAAATTACATGGACACAAAACAGGGGGGGAACTTATTTTAAAATGAGCTGGTGCTTTCCATATTTTAGTTCTTTAATTTTCACTGGGAAGACAGATGGCCTCTCTAACTGGTAGGTGGCGAAAGAAATGGAAAGGCATATTGGAATGGCTTGGGCAACAGCCAAAGTAAAAATTGCAATTTTGATATCATAGAGTTGAAACGCAGGATATACAGCAATCATTTGAAGATGTCTAGCTGCCTGCCTGCACCTTAATTTCAAGACCTGGTATGTTGTAAGATCAAACCAGGGGTATATTTGTGAGAGGAACAGGGGACACATATTTTGTAGCTGACATTTTCTTCTTGACTGCAGCCTCCAACCCTTTCACTTTCACACCAAGGTAAACAACTGGAGTTTGTTCAAGAAGACTCAACTTCTGGAATACAGTGCTCTTGTGAAGATGTTAAAAAATTGCTAGTTGTGCTGCACAGATGATCTTCATAATAGTCATTCAGGTATCCTATTATGTATTCTGAAGCAAAAGATTATCACCTGAGGTATTTAAAAGTCAAAGCAACTAATAAGATGACTCAGAATATCAGCTCACTGTGGCTCCTTGTTTCTTTCACTTTTCAGATTCTCTTTTTGTGTCTAATGTGTTTAGAAGACATGGATTCCAAACACAAAACACCCTCATCTAATGAGTCCTATCTAAGGGCCTCCAGGACAACATTAACATCTAATAGGTACTTATTTCAAAGATACCTCATTCACCATACATCTACAAGGGCATATCTCTGACACCACTGAAGTTCACACTTATTTGTAGATTATCTGTTGTCTGACTTAAAAGATCTGCACATATGTGTGGATGGGTTGTACAAACCTGACAGTAGTACTTTATGACTTAAATAGGCTATAAAAAATTGCCTGTAAGCTCTTGTCAATAACTAACTAACTAAATAAATAAATATTCCAATACTTTATTGATATTCCTTTGTACTGTTAAATCCAGTACCACAAAGAAAATGGGAGGGTTAAGTCTTCAATTCTATTAGTGAATCTGTACTCTTCTCTAAATATGTTCTGGCTCTTAAAGAACAATATCAGTTCATATGCCCACTTGCCTTTCTCCTCTAAAGGAGAAAGACTCTAATGTAACAATAGTTAACCATTTATTCCAGAGGTGATAAAGATTTATATCAAGTCAACTTGGTTATTGCTGTCGCCATCAGTCAGTGTGAGGAAATACATTTATTTCCCAAATACATAAATGACCCATTAAGGGAAATGCAACTGATTGAGCCTTTTTTTCCAGGTATCAAAAGACTTACAAAATACAGCTCTCGTTCTAATCTATGGACAATAATCTTTATCCGAGACAGTTTAACTGTGCCTGAAGAAGACAGATAAAAAGTGCTCTGGCTCTGGGTTGGATACGATTATTAATTCTTTCAGATATTTATCTGAGTTATCATGAAGCAGCACAAACTCCTCAGCCTAATGCAGTTTTCTATGGGGAGACATCTCTGTTTTGATAAAAGTGTCTGGAATGGGAAAGCATTGTGACGCAGGAGAGGAATAATGCCGAGGCGTAAATAAATGCAGAAGATGAATAAGAAAGAAAACTGTAGAGGGAGGAAGGTGATGGAGCTATAAATTTAAAATTAGGGTTAGGCAAAAGAAAAGACAATTTCTCATGGTGGCAATTAGAAGGAACTAAAATGCTGTCAGTCTGGAATTAAGAAGAGTGTTAATCTGACAGCTCAATTCTCAGATAAGAGACAGTCACCACTGTAAAGCACGATATTAGTTCAATGTACCAATTATTAAGGAGGAAAATACAGACACTAAGTAGTTTCTGATCCTTTTTTTAAAACAAATCAGATGAGGAGTTTAAAGTTTTCAAGACAAGTCAGACACTTTACTTGTCACTCTGATGATAACCGTGATTTTCATCATAACTTGGGTTTGATGTGTTTGAGGATACAATTCCAGAAGATTACTAATATACAAAAGCAAATATAAGAGGTTGCATTTTAAGATGGAATTTGCTTCCATCGTTTTGCCAGCCAGTAGTGAATTTCCTTACTGTAAAATGTTGGCTAGTTTCTTCCACATCTTTCCCATTATGAATCCAAGTTATTGACTTCTAGCAATATAACTGCAAGTTGAAGCCCAAGATTGCCTAGGTACCCTCTAGGTTACAGAATGTAACTCATATAAAGTAACATAAAGGTAATTTCATATTTGGGAGACTCCATTTTAAGAAAAAGGAAATACAGAAAGCTCCTGGAAAGCTAAAGGAAATACAGATAAACCCCTGTACTCAGCACTGGTGAGGCCACACCTTGAGGATTGTGTCCAGTTTTGGGCACCTCAACACAAGAGAGATATCGAGGTGCTAGGGCAAGTACAGAAACTGGGCAACGAAACTGGTGAAAGGCCTTGAGAACAAATCTTATGAGGAACAATTGCGGGAGCTGGGACTGTTTAGTTTGAGGAAGAGGAGGCTGAGGGGAGACCTCATCACACTCTACAACTACTTGAAAGGGCATTGTAGAGAGGTTGGCGCTGGTCTCTTCTCAAGGGCAATTAGCGATAGAACGAGGGGGAATGGCTGCAAGCTGCAGCAGGGTAGGGTTAGGCTGGACAGTAGGAAAAAAAAATCACAGAAAGAGTGGTCAGGCTGGAATTGGCTGACCAGGGAGGTGGTTGAGTCACCATCCTTGAATGTGATTAAGTCATTGAGATGTGGTGTTGAGGGGTATGGTGTAGGGGAGAATATTGTAGAGTAGGGCTGATGGTTGGACTCAATGATCCCAAGGGTGTTTTCCAACCTGAGTGATTCTATGATTCATGTGGCATTTCAGGAGCACAGCATGTGCTGAACTAGGTCAGCAGGGGCAATGGGCTTGGGCTCCTTGCCAGCATCCAGATTTCAGTTTGGATGTGGCCACTATGAGTTGAGGTGAAGAGACTTTATGTCTGTGTTTATAAAATAAATTGGCCAAGGACTGCATCCAAGGATGTTAGCTGTTGTGTGCTGAGGAGCCAGTGTCCCGTCCCCCCCGAAAGGGAATGCAGCGATTTCTCACAAAGCTGAAGGCAGCAAGGTCACAACTCTGCTATTGTTTTTTAGAATGGCCAGAGAGGAGAAACAAAGATACCATTAGCACATACTTTAAAATTAATTGGAAGCAGCTGAGAGTGCAAATGTGTTATCAACGTGTAATAAAGATGAGCAAAATCTAGAATATTATCACTTAGTTTGACATCAGTACTGGTAAAAACAACCGACCAAATGATAAGGGAATTAATCTGGAAGCACAAGGCAAACAACTGCTAAATAAACAGCAATAGCATGGGCCTGGGAAGAGCAGACTGCACCTCATAAACCTGAATGGCTTTTTCGTTCACACCCTGGAATGAGGAACCAAGCAGAGACATGATAAAAGCCAGGCTGCAGAAAATTGCAATAAGCTTCAGAAAGACCTAAGAAAGATGCACAATTTGGTAATATCCCAACAGATTGCCAGTGTGGAGAAGCTCCTGGTGATGTGCAGAGAAAGAAGCAATTTCAGTTGCACAGATGGTTTTTGAGGTACTACTTGTTTCACCTTGTTGATGTGTCACTGAGAAGAGCTCAGTAGCCCCAAAGTCAACTGTGGAAAAAACCCCACAACACAACAGACCACAAACTCAAGAATATTGAATATATCCTGCTGCTACATGTGGTGCCTTTACACAGCCTTCTTTATTATTGTTCATACATCTCCCTCAGCCTCAGGAGAGGTTTCACCTTGATGTAAGAAAGCAATTTTTTACAGTGAGAACAATTGTTCACTGGAACAACATCCCTAGGTTTGTAGTCGAGTCCCCATCACTAGAGGTTTTCAAGACATGACTGGACAGGGTGCTAAATAATCTCATTTTAGGCTCCTTTTTCCACAAAATATTGGATCAGATGATCTTCTGAGGTCCTTTCCAACCTGAGCTGCTCTATCATTCTATGAGCTTCTCACACATATGCCTTTAATTAAATTGACTGTAGCATAGGGAACAGTGTTATCTGCTTAAAATTGCAATTATTCCCCAATTGTTCCTGACATTTCAAAGTTTAGTATAGGAACAACTTTAGAACGTTGCACATTTTTGCACCAACCAATTATAACATATTTGAACTCAACACCTGTCTTGTCACTAATTTCTCTCTCATTCTCATTGTACAGAGTTATAGTTTGGAGGAAATACTCCAGACGCTCCCTAGTTAAATATGGTTCTCACTCACTGAAAAATGATTCCTTCAGAAGAATGTCAATAATGACTTCTGCATACTCCATTGCATGAGAACAGGGCTTGCTTCTGGTAGCTGGGTAGTTGCCTGGGCTAACAGATCAGCAATACCACCCTCCTCATATACTCCCTCTCCCTTTCCCCGTCATTCATCATTCTCCCCAGGGCTGGGAAAGAAGGTTGCCATACAGTAAGGGCAGACACAGGCTGCCACTGCATTGACCACTGCAACCCTCCATGGCTTTGGTGCTTGACCAGCTCAAGCAATGCCAGCTGGTGGTTTCACATCTCTCCAGCTCTCCTGAGTGCTGCTGCTGCCTGGGTCCTGGTAGGGTTCCTCAGTCCCAACAGGAGAATAAGGGCTCTATTTAGTGTGTGCAGGCATGCCTGTGGTGGAGGACAAGGCACATTGACCAGGAATGAGTTCAGTATTAGCTTTACACCTGGAATGCTTTCAGCTCATTCTGGCTCAAGAAAAGTTACACAAGTACACAAATTTCTAATGGTTACACCTAGTTTGCTGGGTTTTTTGAGTTACTTTTTCTGCCTGCTTGCTTCCCCCTTCTCCAAGTGACTTGTTTTAAAGCAGACAGTGGTCTCTTAATTTGCCTGCAAATATCTGTATCTGAAGTCTCCTTCCAGTTACTGGTAGAGAGATGGCATGCTTTAATAGCCCTTAGAGCTACCAAAACTTCTCTGTCTGCTAAATAAATGTTTGAACAGTAGTTTGATCTGACCCTTCCAGTTTCTACATGCAGGTAAACAGGATGCCATAATGGTTGCCATGTGAAATGTGACTTTCAACTTATATATAGGTGCAGCAGATGCATCTGAAAGCTGAGAGCCTTGTCACTTACCACAAGTTTGGGTAAGAAACAAAAAAAAAGAACTGGAAACATCACTTCTCCTTTACAGCTAGACTTTCTCTTTTAGCTTCCTTAGCTGCATCAGGACCATCAAGGCTGAGAAGGAGTTTCTGCTCAACTGCACTAATGATAACAACTCCAAAGTGCATGAGGAATGCTTGAGTAATTCTGCACTGAGGCCAGTATAATAGAAGTGCTGCTACAAGCATTGCAGAAGGGTTTTTAGTTCCATGATATTAGAATCATAAGAAAATATGATTCTTTTTTTCAAAGCATTTGACTCTTTAGTACCATCTGCAGCCTTACAAAGTCAGGGTGTGCAAGGTCTTGTAACATTTCTCCTCATGGATTTTTAATGGAGCAGTGACAAGTGTAGTATTGAGCATAATATCAAGGCAGCCTGGCAAAAAGATATATTTGACCTCTGCCTTATTGTTATTAAATCAGTGTCAGTGTTCAAGGCACAACTGCAGCATCAGACAGAGAAAGATCTTTTGCCCAGTTCCTCAGTAATACCACCCTCAAAGCTGCAGCTACTTTTGAAAGGTGGTGATTACACCTTCTTTCTTGAATTTGCTGACATCAGCCTCCCTGACAGATGGCTATCTGAAGGCATATGGAGAGAAGATGATGGATAGTCTATATTTCACAAGGCAGCAATCAGTCCAGCAATGAGGTCCACACATCATTCAAGTTATGCAGAAATTGCATAAATCTTTTTTCCTCATAGTAATCATAATGGTCATGTGTCAGAGCTCAAAGAAAGGGTGCATGCAGGTAGTTTTATACCTCACAGTCTGCTGGAACATTTTGTTAATTATTTAGAACTGATACCTTCTGATGGAAGAAATAAGCAGGTTGGCATTTGAGCCGGTCATCTGATGATGCTTTTCCATATGCTGAAATCTCTTGCCATACAGTGAGTATAGGACCATCTGTCTAACTGATGTTCTCAGAAGCATCACCATTTTCAGACCAGCACTTTCAGAATTTTTGTTTCTTCTTGGAAACACCAAGACCAAAGGCACTCTTCAGATTGAAGTTGGCATTCCTTTCCAGGAAAACTCACATTTTTACCAAGTGTCCATTTGGCTCCTTCAGAACATTTTCTACCTCTGAGAACAAGTATGATTGTGCAGTTTGTTCCTCAGTCCTAAAAGAGATGTGTCAGCATTGTGATCTGCCCTTGGCTGCAAAGAAGTTCTCAAGGAGTTGAGGTATGTTATAAATACCGAGACAAACTAGGATGCTGTGACTTCCAGACACTGTCCTGTCTCTTTCATAATCTGAAAGTGCCTTTACCTCTGGGTTTCTGTAGTACCCTCAGAGCTGGTGAAATGGGGGTTGCTTAGTTTTTCTCTAACCTCTTCCGTAGATATGAGTTAGCAGTGCCATCATAATGTGCAGTTGTTCCTTTTCTTTTTTCAACTCGTTTGCAAAAAGACAACTAAGATGCAGAAAGCTTGTCCCAGCTAGTCAGTAGCAAGATTCTGTATGTCTAAAATGTCTTCTGAGAGCAGGCTGCAGTCTGTCTTTTCAAGGGCAGAGCTACATCATTCACATTCCCTCCATTCAGGCACATACTCAGGAGAGGTGGGACCAGTTTTCCCTGTTGGATGTGGCTGTGAGAGGGGCTTGTGAATGCTCTGCCCTTGACAGCACAATTAAGGGCTCACCCATGTGGAATAAAATCAGGTTAGGATGACCCTGAGCTGACATGTTTCCAGTTCTCCAGCAGTCATCCTGCGAGGCATCAGGCTCACCAGCTCAGCTGCAATACTAGTTTAAAAATATTTACACATCACAAAACCAGCCTTAATAACAAAGGCCATTTTCTGGGTTTTTTTCAGTGTATAAAATATCCTAATGGGACTGGCAAGGCAAATGTTCCCACTTTGCCTTGAGGGTTCTGGTCAGGGCTGGAATCCCAGCAGAGGCTACAATCTGCTTTCCCAAGATCCCAGTATTACACCCTGCTCATCCCCCACCTTTTTCCAGGCTGTTGGTTCTCCTATACTGGCAGGGTAGGCTAAGGAGGCTGGGACTGCCAGGCTTACACTCAAGACCAGCAACCACTGAAATAAAAATGGACAAACAGGAGGACATCTGCCTGTCATCCCATGGTAATTCCTACATGGGTCTTCTAATGCTAATGACCTTTGGCAAACCCTCCCTTTACGATCCCAGAGAAAGGTCACAGAAATCTGCAACTTTTGATTTAAGCCAAACCAATTAATTGTTCGTGTCAATATGTGAGCTTCGGGGTCTGGGGGTTTGGTTGTTTGGCTGATTTTTAAAAATAAAATTAACAAGGTCATTCAAATGAATCTCAATGCATGGGCCCAAGCGGAATTTAGCAAAGAAGACTCAGCACCAAGCTATGCATTATTTTCACCTGTGATTTGGGAAAAAGCAGTACAGCCTACCTCATTTTAAAAGTAATGCTTCCAAACACAGGAAGAGTGCAAGACTTTTGCAATGGTTTGTCCTCAGCAGAGATCTTGAGAATTTAGCAATCTGAATACATCTCAATAGGATCAGATTTAGTGCAAATAGACCTCCTTCTGCTCTTTCACCAATCTCTTTTTTGGTGTGTGGAAAGGCTAAATGATTTGCTGGAGCAAGCTTTTTTAAACTCTGCAGTAATTTGATAGCAGGGATAACCTCCAAGCCCTCTTGTTCTGCAGAGACCAAGTCCTTACAATCCATTATCTGTCAAACAATTTCTAAATGCTGCCAACCGACTACTGTCTCCTTTTGTCTAGTCAAGAAACAGACATCATGGGCATCTCTTCCAAGCACTACATATGAGATAGCATCAGCTTTGCTTAGTTGTTGCCATTGCTAGGCGAATTGTGCCATGCCACATCATTTATTCAGGCCGTCAACATAAAAACCAATACTTCATAATTCTGTCCAGATAAATCAAATCTGTAAAGTTGAAAATCCAGTAAGTGAATCAGTGGCATTGAAACCTAATGGCCCCCAAATGAAACGTTTCATTTTTCAAAGCCTATAATGGGCTCAGTCATTTCTTATTTCACAGGCTGTAGCAGATTTATCAGTTAAATTTAAAACACACATTGCTGGACTTTGATTGACAATAAAAATATCAGCACTAAAAGACCAAGGAAAGGTATACTGCCTCCTTCTAGACAGTCTGAATGTCAAATCTAAACACTTGAAATATTATCTGGATTGTTCATGTACAACTGAACTCTGCAGGGGTGTACAAACTTAAGAAAAAAGAAAAAAAAGAACAGCTTAGCATTAAAAAAAACAGGCCATTTAAGGCTATCCGTTTGCTAAAGTATTTGTTTGTGGTGATCAATAATAAGTTGAGCATACATGTGCTTACCAAGGCCAGAGAAAGTCCATAGAAGCCATCAGAGCCAGCAGTTACAAGATGACTAGGGCCATCCAATAACATTAAGGATAATATATAGATAAACCTACAGATTGCTTAATTGAGTATATTCCAGAATTATTTTGAAAGAGCATTAACTGATGTCCAAAGCCAACAGCATAAAGCAATGCTCAACTCCCAGGGATTTTAAAAGTAACACAGTTTAAGACAGCAGACTCCTGTAGCTTTCTTGCCTTTGTGGCACAGATCAGATTCTCATTGTTCAACTCAGCTCCAAGCAGCTCCAGAAGTGCAACTTTATGTTCATCTTCTAAGGTTCTAACCCACGTTTTATGAATATTTTGATGCTCCTGCCTTCATAGATTTTGCCTGGTTTTCATAAACAAATAGATCTTATCTGTAAGTGATCTCTTTTTCCCTGCCAACCTGTGACAGGTCCAGACCTTCCTTAAAAACATACCTGCTCGGTTTTAAAAGATCCATTCTAGCCATTAGAAAGGGGAAAAAAGAAAAAAAAAAAAAAAAGAAGAAGCTAAAAGCAGGATTAAAACCATCTATATATCATAACTTTAGCAAAATATAAATGTGATACAGTGCTCACAATTAAAAACAAATCATTGAATCATTGTTTTGCACATGTGTACATATATTAACATCCTAAAACTATTCCTTCCTAACTTTATCAACACATAGTCAGGCCTTGAATGTTTATGTTGATAGTTTCTTAGTACTAATGATTACACTGCTTAATAAAATACATATGGCACTGCCCCTTTGTGCCTGCAGGCAGAATTTTTTCAGTCTTGAATTGTGAAGAACTAGAGGGATATGAATCATCTCATTTTCCCAACTGGAATTCACATACAAGTGTCCGTCTCTGTCTTGAAGGTGTCTACTTTAATGGACAGCAGAGTGCTGTTACAGAACTCACTCAAGCCCATAATGGGCATAGCACAGACTGGAATCTTCTGCCTCAGCTGACATAAAACCAATACATTTTCCTACTGTGCATTGGTCAGGAGTCAGCAGCTTTCTATTTTCCAACAGAGACTTTAAAATGACCATAGGTTTTTATCGCCATACCTCACGGGTTTTAACACTGGTGCTATCAGAAGAATATTATGTAAACAAATCTAAGCTGGCATGAAGAGAAATCAGCCCTCTCTCCATCTACTAAGGGAATTCTGAAACTGCATCACTATTTTTAGAACTCTAGAGAACTAAATAAACAAAACACAGCCTCCAATACTGTGAATAAAAACCCCTCAGGGGTCATGTAATACTTGTGACAGAGAAACCAGGGCCATACCTGTGTGATGATTGTCAAAATACTAGTATAGGACAGTACCTTTTTTAGGATTTCACTCAAGCATTGTGTGTGGGAGATATTAAATTTCCATTTATACTGAATGTATTCAGCAGTCATAGAAGGGGAGGGAAGCCCTGAGAAATAACCTTGGGAGTGTGATTTGAGCCCCATTTATTACAGAGGGAGTGAATTGAAGTTTTCTGTTTCCAAATGAGTGAGTGGGTACTGGAAAACACAGGCAGGAATAACAACTTCTCTACAACCACTGGCTGTCTGGCTGTTCTTAAAACTAAAGCAGTGTGTGTCAGTTTTATTAGTCATTTTCTGATCTCACTCCATCCCTAAATTAGATGTTTGCGGGCATTTGTAGCACATAGCCCTGTAACTGAATCCCATGTGGGTTTCAGCAGGAGCTAGGAGTTTAGGTACTCAGGACAGCCACAGCCTAAGGCATTTTTAGGCCTAAAATGAAGAGATCTAGCAAATTCAGGGTTAGATAGGTCCTGTGGATCACTGGGTTGATTGCCATTTTGAATTAAGGGGAAAAAAATCTCTTCCGGGTACCAAAATGCTTTTGCAGTTTTGAGTTTATAAAATAAATCCGCATCACTGCATAAAGTACCAGGCAATAATGAGTTTGTTGGTTTTTCTTAAGGCGGAGATCTTTCTTTATATGTTTATTAAACTCTGTGACACACCTAGCAGACAAATCTGTTAATCTATGTGACACATCTTTCTCCTTGAGAAATTCCTAATTGAAAGACAAACGTTTCAAAATTAATGGTTTTGCCTCTTTGTTTTACATAGTCAATATACCTCCGTCTGTCACATCTAATAGAATTTCTAGGCAGATACCCTGAAAACAACTGATTTGTCCCTGATCATGAATTTGTTAAGAGCACTCTTCTACTCGGTACATTTGTTGTTTTCTCTGTTTTATCCCTCTCATTTGTCTCCCTAGTGCCTTCTTCACAGCCTATTCTGGTTTTATAAGCTCTGTAATAGCAGTTTCTCCTGGGGTGCCTGTGTGTCTGCACATTTAAAAATAATCTGAACCTGGCAGCTGAGATTGGACCTGAATCACCCTTTGGATTGTGTACCCACCCTCTGTGCAAGCAGCTGCTACCCCTCAGCTGCAACAGCTGCCAAGTCCCTTTTCCTGCTCCTGTCCCAGGTGAAAGATGGGCAAACATCTGCTGCCCAAACCAAGCCTGGCCCCAAGAGACTGGGCAGGGAGGCTCCATGCCAGCCCTGCTTTTCTCAGTATAGAGGGCAGCGGCAGCATCAGGACCACCCCACTGCAGCTCCTCCTAGCTCCCCATCAGACCTGGACTCATGTCTATGTCCATCTATCAGCCCCCACCTCAGGATGTCCCCACACCTACTGCACCAGGCACACACAGCAGGAGAAGGGGACCTACAGACATTTCTCTGCTGCTTCCCCAGTTGTGACAGCAGCTTTTTCAGGAGGTGGTTCGTTGCTGAGCAAAATAGCATGCACTCTTCTTCGCTCAGAAGCATGTGAGAAATCTTATTCATGGTACCTGTGATTTTCTTCCAAATCTGTGGTTCTTTGCTAAAGCCTCCCCAAAAAGGGTAAGAAACTGACAACATCAGTTCCTAAAATTACTACTGCAAGGATGTAGGATGTTGTGCTCATGGAATCAGTGGGAGAAGCAAAATTGAGTAATTCGTCATTCTGAAAGTGGTGAGGGGGAAACTTATGATTAGACTGGGCAAAGTGGAAGAGCGTGCAGCAGTTCCTGTGGGAAATGGGAGACCAAAAAAGCAGAGGGGCATTTTTTACTTATTTATTTTTGGTTTTAGGGAAAAAAAGGATTCCTTATTTCTTCCAGTTTGTTCAGTGAGACAAATTAAACCAAGAAACACATAGGACAAGAAATCCATATTCAGTAATTTATACAGTGTGTAGGTCCATGAGGTTTGCATTAGCAGCATGTATACAGCTGCTGTTAAACCTCCCTTAAAAGCAGAACCCGTATTCCCACTCTGGGAAGTCACTCCTGCCTTCCGTAAGCGGTGGCTTGCAGGGGGATTATAAAGCAACCTGTATGTTGCTTGGCAGGTCAGAGTGCTCTTTCTGGCTTTGGTTGTCTGTGTGTCTCTTTGACAAAATTCATTGGGACACGCAATTTTTCCAGACTCATTTCGAACCGTTCTAGTCCTGACCATTTTAACCTACTCTCAGACGACACTATTCAGGGCTCCAGTTTCAAAACAGCACAGAATACTACAAGTAAATCCAGGTACTTCACACCTACCTTTCCCTGGGGCTCCTTCCCATCAACCTAGATAATTTCCAAAGATCTAAAACTTACCATTAGTGCTTCCTCAAGGAAGACTCTCCCTCCATCCCTAACAGCAGCAGTGGTAGAATAATCTATTATTATAGTGTCTTTAGGAGCTTTATCTCCTTCTTCTATAGAATCAAGATATATTTTGTTTGGGTTCTGTGGTTTGTTTGTGGGTCTGTTTTCCTGCAGTACTGGCTCCTAGTCCTTTCCCATCAGTTTACAAATACTGTTATTTGGGAAGATAACCTGGCATACTTCTATACTGATTTAAGGAACTCCTAAAAATCTGCCTTCCCATGACATGGTTACTTTCAATTTAGTTACGTCTTTAAATGTGGTCACCAAAGAATGCTTTTAAATCACCTTTGCTACATACATGAAGAGAGCACTTTTTAATGATGCCGGTTTTGTTATTCTGCTATATTACTATAACATATACATGAAGCTACTGAACTTTAAAAACTGTAGTCTTGTGTCTTCAATGCTATTAAGTACTATCTAAAAATCTAGCCTACACAGAGAAAAGAAAAATTCAATATTTGATACAAAAGAATTAATACAAGATTAAGGCATTTACTTCAGGCAGCGTAGTCTTGAGCATTTGCCATCTCACAGCCTTTGACTGTACTCGGAAACAAACACCCACAAGAATATTATTATTTCAAAAGATATAGCTGTTTTTCTTACTTCCAGAATATGCCATGTATCTTCCTCCTTCAATCTTTCTCAATCATCTGAGGAACTGAATGTCCATATGCACAGGCTACTACCACACATACAGCTGCTCCCCCCACTTAGGGAATTTCAAGGCACAGGTACTTTGAACTAATTTGGCTTGCAATGAAAGACAGGTATACTAACTCAAAACACCTGTTTAAGTGTAAGAGCAACGGCAAGTTTACCATAGATTCATCAGCTTTTAAGTACCTCATTGGCATGCCTTATGACCTGAACTACAGGCTTTCCTGTAAACCATAGATCTTGAGAGTCTGGATGACTGTTTGTCTTGAAAACTGTAACTGTAGATCAAACCAAAGCTTAGCAATTCAAGATCCTTAAAAAAAACCCAAAACAAAATATAAGGCTGAACACAACCCAGTATTTCTATAGAGGGTAATGGCTACACTAGAACTGGTTGGTTTTTCATCTTTTCTTTTAATAATCCAGACTCTAAGAAAGAACAGATTTCCTCTTCTTATGTGCCAAAGTCCTTCTCTATTATTTTTCAAATACAATTCTGTAAATATTCTTTCAGTTAGCTTAGTGACACCCAGTGATCTTTCTACAAACAGGCTTAAAAATAACTATTCGTGCCTGACTTTTACAGCCTTTCTGACCCATCTTGGTGACCAAGTGATTCTACGATCTACTGTCATTGGACCCTGTTTTCCAGAGCGAGATGGTATATGGATGGCTGACACCTCCCTACAGACAGTTTAGTTTTTAGTCGCA
>VZTM01012291.1:0-16096 GCA_013400555.1 Jacana jacana | reverse complement strand
AATCAAAACTTTGATCTGGCAAAGGTACTTATCTATACAAAACATTTATGTAACTTGATTTTTATAATTATTATGCCTTGCATTAAAATGTTTTATTAGATATGAAAGTTATAAAACATCTGAAAACAAACACAGCAAAAAATCAGCTAGCTTGTCTGGGTCTGCAGTGCTATGGAAGTGGTCAACAAGGGAAGTGGGTCTGATGTACGCAAAAAGGCATCAAACCAACAACAGTGAAAACCACGGTTGGCAGTAGAATGACATGAACAAACAGTAACTGTGTGATGTTTGTTAAGATTTTGCTAGATTAATAATAAATAGATATATGTAAATAATTACAGGTTTTGACAGTTTTAATGACAAGTCATCGACGGAAAAAAAAATATCTGCTATTTGAAATTGAAAAATGTCGACTTTGAGATGACAGAGGAAAAGAGATGGCTGGGAATAGAGACAGGCAGCTTGTCTAAATATGTGTAATACTAAATACAGGTGATTATATTATTTGAAATTAAAAATAAGCTGTGATTCAGTTATTTTTAAATTGTTAGGTCTTCTCAGCTGCAAATTTCACCAGGTGCTAAGAGCAGTTATAATAACAAGCACGTCTCATGTTACTTAAAAAAAACATTCCCAGGCATCAGTAGAAATCTTTCCACGAAAGGAAAGCTGTTTTGTGTGGTTAGAAGCAAATTCCTCTTTTCTCTTTTATCCATGTAATTCAAGGTAGAGCCTAAAACTGAGTAATTGAGAAGCAAAATTATCACAGTATGATGCAGTATCTCAGGATCTCATTATCTTAAGATTCTAGTCTCAGTTTTGACTGGCAGTAAGTATAAAGGTCTAATATACCATTTGCAAGGTATTTATTGGCTGTGATTTTTAGCAATGGCTAGGCAAAGCTCAGCTAAGCTTATTTAGCTGTCATACATGTCAGGCCATCAGTTAAGTTAGCACAGGATTCGCTGAAGAGATATGTTTGTTTTAGTAATAGATGTGTCAAAAAATAAACCTATTAAGATGATACTTAAGCTAACACCCATAAATTTTAGTGTGTTTTATTTTCATGTCTTGATTTGACATTTTATTTGGTAACAGCTAAACCTGAGCTCCCTTTAAATCTTTGTGAATTTACATGCTGTCAACTTTCAAAAAGCAGAAAACGATAAATCCATGTGTGCATTTTGGTGTGATGCTGATATTATTGTGATTGTCACTAGACTGAGAAAGTTTTTTCAGTGATACGAGGATCATAGAATACTAATGTAAACTTTCAAGTATCAGATCTAGTACATTTTGAAGAGTGCCTCCATAGTATTGTGTGTGCGTATTAATCTGGCTGTGTCTGAATACACATGAGCTGCTTTATACTCTTAAATCATGCACTATGTTTCCAAATGTATTCGACAAAAATGTGAAAGCTTTGATCCAATACTTTAATTTTATCTTACATTTGATCTTTTGATAATTGCAATTGCTTTCTAGTATACTCATATCCATATTGTGCACAGATGAAAGAAACACATTGTGTTTGGAAAAGAGTAACAGCACAAAAGTGGCTTTGTATATCTGAAGGAGATCATGCAAAATATAAGGACCTAATTATTCACAAAATTGTTATTCTAAATAATTCTGATTGCTTTTAAGTAATTGCTGGAGGGATTTTTTATGCTTAGAAAGTGAGTTACGGGTAGCTAAAATATAAAACTTTCAATTCTGAGTTGATTTCAACTAGAGTTAAGTTATAGAGTTTCTATTTAATATTTGTGTTCATTTGTCCTACCACATTGTAAAAACTAGTTGAATTGTCCAGAGAATATTTAGCTAAATAATGAGTTTATATTTATTCTATCATTACTCAGTCCCTCACTGCTTGCTTCCTAAGAAGGTAACAAAGGTAAAGCTGGTTTTTGATGGCCCACAGCAGTCTCTGGCTTTTGGTACCAAATTATACATACCTTAGCCCTGTTTGAGGAGGTTTCCTGTTTCTCAGAGCAGTGGTCCATTGTCCCTGCTGATGCTATATTTCATAAATTTTGAATATCATATGAATCATATGGCAGTTCTTCCATTATATTTCTTTACTGGTGTTTTACTAGTTTTCTTGCATGAATGAAAGAGTTAATACATCTATAATGGCAAGTAGCTGTTATTTACTCAGAAAAAACATTCAACATTTAAAGTTCATCAGAAAATATGCAGTAGTTAAGGAAAAAAGTGCATCCTTGCTACTTATTACCATAAAAATTAGTATTACAAGCAAATGAAATCAATAGCTAAATTCTGCTTGACTCAATATGAGGTACTAAGAAATTTCATCTATTTTGGAAGAGCATTGGTGTGTGGAAAGTTGTGTGCAGAAGATGACTGCTCAGCCTTTTGTGAAGGATATATGTTATCTAGGATAACCAAAATGACAGTCATTATTTTTAAATCACTAAAGTTTTCATTAAGGTTAATTGCACTGGAAGTTTGAAGAGTCTGTACAAAGGTAATTAGCAAAGAAATAAATCTCTTAATAATTTTGTGCAGTCTTATAAAGAACTCACTTCAATTAGTTAAATGATTTCTTGAATACTTAATTGACTAGAAAGTTTTCAGGAATTAACCTCTGCAATTTTCACATCCTTTTTTCATATATAGACTGATGAATTTAGGTGTACAACCCAACCTTAATGCTAGATTTTCTACAGTCGAAGCCACATAACACAGAATGTTTTATCTTGATACTTTCACATAGATTGTCTCATCTGTTGAGTACTTTTCTCTCTTTTGCACTGAACAGATGTTTACAAAAAGTATCCCAGAGCTTTCATGACTACTTCAACTGCCACTTTGCTTTATGCAAAATTTAAGCTTGCAGATTGATACCTATGGAAAAAACTGCCTAGTTTTGACCTAAGGTACAGCAGAGATGGTGATGTACATGCCTTGCTGTGACATGTTTACGTATTGTCTTTCCTCTGTAGCTTATACCATTCTGCTATAGTTTTACTAATAGTAGGACTTGTCTTATTCAGCCTGGTTATTGAGCATTCATTTAAAATAATGTAGCTAGAAGATGGTTAGAAACAACAAAACCTGGAAATCATTGCTAGGCAAAATGCTTTATAGTTTTTTTGTTTTTTTTTTTTTGTTTGTTTGTTTTTTGTTTTTTTTTATATTAAATCTGAAATGTTTAACACTGTGCATATATTTACTTTGAGGTAAAAGTAGTCATGTAAAACTCGTACTGTCTGTCTTCTGAGAATTAAATACATACATCTTCTATGTTCCTTTGAAATGCTCAATAATTGCTAATACTAACCTTTGTAAAATGATTTTAATTTTCTTTCAAGAAAATATATACATTTGTCCTAAGCTACTTCATGTATCCTTTCATTTGAAAGCTAGTTGCCTCTCTTTGGAAGTGGGATTTATCATGATGATTAACTGTAGAAGTCCAAGTGAATGCTGCTTTATTGTGAATGAAGCCATTTACTTCCTAGGCATGTATTTCCCAGCAGAGCATGCTATTTAGCATGTGTGTATCTTCCTTCAGTGAAATTAGGCAAGCTAATTGTTAGCATTTACTTAATAATTTACGAATAGCACACACGGAGAAGTACTAGATAGCCAATAATTTGAAGCAATTAAAAATTTGTTGTCATCAATAGATAAAAGGTGGAAGAGTGTGAAATCTCTGAGGAAAACTCGAAAAGTATGGTGGTGACTATCTGAAAAAAAGATGACCGAGGGTGTGCATACAGTGGAATGAGTGTATGAGAGGGAATGGGAAAACTGGAAAACAGAATGAGGAAAAAAGAACAGAAGCAGGAAAAAAGAGAACTTTAGAACAAAAAGAGCCCATTTTTAGCTTTTTTTGCCTTACCTGTATGTTAGTAGTACTGCATTCCTACAGAGCGGTATGTTTCTTGCTTTTAAACAGAATGACTCCATGCATAATAATCATTGAGTTAGCAGTAACTGTTGCTGCTCAAGTAATTTTTGGATAGTTTTCAGAGAAGTCATGAAATACACATCTCCTCTTCCAAAAGTAGCTTTGACATGCTTTTGGTTTATATATATTAAAAAAAATATATATTGTTGGCAAATTTGCCTATTTTTCACTTCTCCAAGAAAAAGGAAAACAGTAAAATTGGTGTTTAATGCTCCCTCACCCCACTCAGTCATCACACTGAGGCACAAAACCAACATAAAAACTTTGGTTAAGATGAATGATGGTCAAAGCCAACCACATCCTGCAATGCATCAAAAAAAAGTGTGGCCAGCAGATCGCAGCAGGTGATTCCACCTCTCTACTCTACTCTTGTGCAACTCCACTTGGAGTACTGTGTCCAGCTCCGGAGGCCTCAGGNCCATAGCAGGGTGGTTGGAACCTGATGACATTTAAGGTCCCTTCCAACTCTAACCTGTCTATGAATCTAAGTTTACCCAGCACTATAGGACTTCTGTTTCTGATCAGGGCCTTAGAATTACAAATCTTTTATACAGTACTTCAGTTAATAATTGTATGGACAATTCTTTATTGCTCAGGAATTTTAGTTAGTTATCCCATACTATGCCAATGCAATTACTGGCCAGTATGCCTGTAGCATACTAAATTCGACTGAAGATTTTTACATTTTAGGTATATTTCTAACTGTTTACACTTAGTTACGTTCAGATTTCCTGAACATAAAGTCCCGTATACATTTGAAAGTAAAGACCTGGTAGAGAATTTAACATTTTTTAAATGAGATTTAGTTCAGTTTTTCAACTAATATGTGATTTAATTTAGTCAAGAGCAGTCATGAAGCAGCAATTGTTTTGACTATCAGTATTTTACAAGGCAGTCTGAAGGTCACTTTAGGCATGTAAAGCATTTTATTCACTATTTTTGTCTAATGACTACAATTTGCTGTCACATTAATAGTCTCACAATGGAAAATCACAAAAGCATAATGATGGAAAATGCAGTTGCTTAGAAGTTTTTTTTCACTGCAATGCTGATAATATAATCTATATTAATTATATATTGTACAATAGTGTATAATAATTAATTATATATAGCAATATAATAAGCACTTGCTGAAACATGTTGCAGTTTTGTGGGTCTCTAAATTACACTTCCGTATAGTAGCTGGTTTTAAGAGTGGTTCTTATTTGAAACGATTTCTAAAAGCTATCCTATTAATAATATTGCAGCAACAAAACCAATATAATATATATTACAACCTCACAAACCTTTTTCTTTCTGGTGCATGGTTTTGTTGTTTGCCTTACAGGAACTGGGTGTAGAGAGATACACTTCATGCTTCTGTTTCGTAGAAGTTTGACGTATTTCATTAAACTACAAAATAGTGGTAAAATAATATTTTAAATGCTGTTGGTACTGATTTTCAATTGCTTACTTAGGAAAGATCTTTGTCTCACAAGGGACTGTTTTATATTGCTGCCATGAATCTTCCATTTTCTCAAGTTAAGTAAGCCTTACCCTTGATAGCTTAGTTAGTTTCAAAGTATTCCTGCTTGGAAATGTAAACTGGGGAGAGATTGCAATTGTACTGGTACTGACCACATTCAAATGACTGCTTACATATAGTATTAAACAAGGTATAAAGAAATAATATAAGGTTTACGGGTGCAGGGTTGGTCATCTGATACAATGGGAAAATTAATTTCACGTTAAAGTGAGATCCTCATGTCTGTCTTCATTTAATTTGCCGAATGACTTTCTCTTGGACTTTCGGTCATACATATTATCTTCAGTCTTTTCTTAAACAGTGAGATGAGGGGGACCTGATCTTAGGCTAGACTTGCAATCATGTACTTAGATCCTAGAACTTGAGACATATCAAAACTTGAGACAAATCAAACTTCAGTGTAAAGACTGGCTAATATCCTGCAGGAGTATTTAAAATTCTGTTCTAAAAAGTCTTATGTACTCTTTAGATACTTACAGACCATTATGTGCTCTCAGAAAAGTGTAAAGCCTGTTCAGATCCGCAGTTACACTGTAGAAAAACAAAAGGAGAACTTCTTTATTTAAACCTTGTGTGCACGCAAGAGCCTACAATGACATTTAAGAGATGGTGTGTTATAAAGTTTCATTCAGCTATTCACAATAAGCCTGTCTAACCTTCTGGACATATTATTATTATTGTATTTTTAAAGCTTTTGCTGAAGGAGCTCTGTGAGAGAACTGAGTTTTTATACATGTACAAGAATGGCAGGGGTGTAACAGAAGCAGTTTTAATAGTCCTCTGCACACCACAGAAAGACCACAGTACTTGTGGATTATGCAGGGTAACGAGGTATCCTACTTAGTCTGGATAGCTTTGCACTTCAGTGTCACTTAAGCAGTCTGGATCTAGTCCTCAGAGTACTAAAGAGATACTTGTGAGATTTGCATTGGTGGCCATCAGTGGCCGTCCATGCACGGAAATGTACCAGTGTGTCAGTAGTATCACCCTTGAGATAATAGCCAGAATGTTTTGGGATTTTGTGAGTTTTATCTGCAGAACTGCATTTTAGATTGCTTGTGGTTATGACTGTACACATTGACTGAGTAATGAAAGATACAGAAAAATCTTAATAGAAGATGATGACTATTAGCAGCACTCAGGAGCCTGAGTAATCCAAAATATTTTCTATACCAACATTAAAAAAGCAAAATAACTTGTGTGACAGAAACATTATTTACATGGGCACTTTTGCCATTGCAAAGCTACTATGGAAAAATTGTTACATGGGAATTCTATTTGTGTAGAGGACTAGCAAGTAGTTTTTTTGTTTTGTTTTGTTTTGTTTTTTCATTTATGCTCCATTTTGAGCAGCTTTCGTTATATTACATCATTTATAGCTTAGTTCATTGAGAAAATCTCCTAAATTGGAAAAGGGATAGCCTTTCCTAAATCTAATGCAATTTTAATATGTTACAAAATATTACTATCTTCCTTTGTAAAAAAATACTAACTTCCTTTTATTTGCTTTTATTGGTTTTTTTTTTCTATTTATTTTAAACTTTTGAGATCTGACTCTTTATATTTTTTATCCTTCAAAAATTGTGGCTTACGCACATACATTGGTGAAGAAACCTTTTATTCTGATATTCACCATTGTTTTCCATTCACACTGCTCAACAAATGCTTGATTCATGAAACATCTAGAATGTGCCATTGTTGATACTTCTTTGGCACTACCTAAAGCATAGTATGTTCACTATTCTGTTAAAGAGAGAATAAGATAAAAACATAAATATGCCGGTTCAGAGAAGTTGTCCAATTTTATTGGGCAAAACTTTTGAGCTCCCACCAGGCTTCATGGGAAACCTTGCAAGCGATGATGGTAGTCACAAAAGTTATTTAGTTTTGTAACTGCTCTGTTAAAATGTTGCTTTAGGCAGTTTATTCTGAACGTAGAATCTTTATCTATTTTGGTTTTGGAAGATTTTGAGACTCCTCTTGTGGTAGCAGAATGGTATTGTATCAGCGCTACAGAAGGCAAATTTGTTGGATTTTACACAAATGCAACTTTTACCTAACTGCTGTTTTGTGATTCCCTTCACTGAATTATTTCTAGCTCTTTTACCTTGAATTTAAAGATTTTTTTTATTTATTTATTCATAAATATACAAGCTTATTAGATACACTACAAATTAATATTGTCTTCTTCCTCCCCATATAACAGTGCTTATTTATTTTTCTTCTTTTTCCTAGGTGAGTAACTGAAGGTTAACTGAATTTCCTGGTTGTCACATATGCTTAATCCTTTTCTGTAGTAGGCTGTGGGTAAGTAAGAAAAATATTACATATTCTTTTGTTTGGTTTGGGTTTTTTTGTTGTTGTTGTTTTGATGTTTGTTTAATGAGCACTTAAGCAAAAAGGAATAACTGGTAATAAATTCTGCAGTGGTCTTTTAATCAGTGTCATACTTGGCTATTATATTTACACTATGTAAAAGCCTGCAGCAGATTTGAAAAGGTATTTTATATGGAGAAGCTTAGATGGTAGGCGTCTTGTCCTGTCCTTTTTTCACTTAAATTATATATTTAGGGTAGTGCTGTAAACTTTAAGAACTTTGTAGATGTGAAAATGTTTTGGTTTCTAAAGGAACAAGGCTAAATTTCACAGTTGTACATTTGTACATTGTATGCAGTTAGAATTTAGGAAATTATTTCACGGATTTAAAAAGAATCCTGTTTGTGCTTGTGGCTAAGATATGCATGAATAAACATGTTGTATTTTGGATTTTGTTAATGGCCAACAGTAGTCATTGGGTTTGTGCTGGTTCTGCAGAAGTAATTAGGAAAACTTTTGTTTGTGGTATAATACTCCTGAGGTGGTATTTACTCCTTAGGTGTCATTTCCATCTTTCATGTTTCTTATAACTGCGGAAAAGACTTTTAGAAAGAATGGTTTATCAGCCACTGGTTGTGTGAAGAAGTGAAGGCTTTTGTTTTGATCCTGGCCCTCATGGAATGTGTTGAACAATACAACCAGCAACTCTAGTGGCCACAGTTGCTTCCATTGGAAATATCTTTCGTATCAGGAGAAAATTAAAAGAAACACAGCTGTACATAAACACATTAGAGCACTTTAAACCTGTAAATTTCTCAGTTTTGACTTCACATAAATTGGCATTTATTTAAATACTAGTTTGTGAGATTAATTTTTAAAGCCTGTGGTGTTAACTTCGTGATCCTTTTTTTCTGAAAGTAACAGTGTGTTGGATGCCTAGATGCATCCAACATGGATGCCTGGATTGTCAAATGCCTGGTTGATTTAAATAATTTTAGAAGAAAGGAAGTGTTTTAAATATGCCTTAGATGCTGTTCTCTTAGATGCTCTTAAAAGCCTGAAACCAAGAAGGCTTTCCTGCTTTATATAGTAAAACTAAAAAGCATGGGTTTATTTAATGATACTTCTACAGTAATATTCATACCATGTGAGAATAACGTATTTCTATGAAATGCGAATTTTGAGGTGTTTTTTTAACTTTAAAAAAAGTTCATATAAAGAATGTTGTATCGTACCATATGCTTTGCTTGTGCAAAGACGAATACGTGAATACAGAAACACTTAATAATCACGCATTTCAAGCCTCAAGGCACAAAATCTATAGGAAAAATGTAGTGAATAAGGCTGATTCAGAATGCCTTGTCAACATTTTGTTATTGTTTCCTTATTTTGGCTATACCATTGTTTGTCAAAACCCTAATTGTTACTATCAAGTTATATTCAGGTCTGTTGTAATTTTTCTTTAAATGTTAAAAATCAATCTCTACAAAAGATAGAGTGTAGGTTAGATAGATATTTTGTGTTTTCAGGTATGTCTGGTTTTATATTCCTAGGTAGCAAGTTAACTTTCCAAGAACTAATAAAAAACACTCGAGACTCAGATGTCTTATGAAAACAATAAGGAGTGTTTCTGTCTCATTTGAAAACTTTCTTTTTACGAAGCTTGTCCTATCAAATCTCAGACTATTTACTTCAATGGAAATACAAAGAATAACTGATAAGCCTCATGAAAGTGAATGGAAATCTCACTTCTGAGGGTCAGTAATTCACCTCATATGAAATTATTCAGTGTTGAATTATTTTCATTAAGTGATTTCTTATATAATAGCTACAGAGTGTAGACTGCTGATTGAATTCAAATGTGAGCATAGTTTGCAGACTTCAAAGATTTCATATTTGGTTCCAACTACCTGGATATGTAAACCTACCAAATGAAGTAAATGAACTTTAGTTTATTGTCTGTACTCTCTATCAGTTCTGTTGTTGGTAACCATCCACAGCTGCAAGTATATTTATATATGAATAAACTTAAAGAGGGTTCCCAAGAGGAAATATTGAGGTTATGTTTTTAAATACTAGGTTGATTCTGTCTAGAAATGTAGATTTGGAAAATGTAGTCCAGGAAAAAGAATTAATATGGAATGCAAAACGAGTTCCTTTCTCTCATAGTAATTTCTAATATAAAACAAGTAGTATTTCCAGAATTCTGGCATTTTTATGGCAGCATTAACTAGCTATTGGAGAAGTCTCTTGACAATATAAGAGTAGTCTTGAAATATTAGTGGCCTACATCTCTTGAATATAGAATAAATTGTATTCTTCTTATATGTTCTATAGAATGAATCTGAATTGCATTTAAAGAAGCTCAACAGCAAAGCAAAATAAAGTAAATTTTTAACTTAGATATGCTAATAAATAGTATTGGTAACAAATCAGTTTGAAAATACCAATGCCATTTTCATTGCTAAGCAATTAAGTAACTCTGCTAAATATGTAGAGAAATAGAATGTGTTTTCTAAATATAAAAGTCTGCATATAAGAGCAGCTGTATTTTAAAATTATAGCTACCTTCAAAAGTTTCTACCTTAAAAAGTTTCAAATCTTCTGACATATTGTTTAATTACATCAGCTTTGCTTACATGCTAGAATTATTCTTCATATCTTTCTTGTGTTACTAACTACAGCAGTAATGGAGAAGACTTGTTTTTGTAAATATTGGAGAGATTTTATTGCACTGTTAAAAAAAAAGTTATTGTTTCTTCTTGGCTTACATAAAGCTTGATATGAACTCTTCATTATAGTTAAAACTGATTAGATTTTCAGTTCTATAAGAAAAAATAAGAGTGCATCAATCCTTCTGTCTTACTATACCTCCTCTTCTTCGCCCCTCCAGCCCTTTGAGATTGTCTCCTGGTGTTAATTGAACCATAAATTTCCTGAATCTAAAAATAGCTGCTGAAAATGGGAGCATCTTCTGAGATCATGAAGAGGTTTAAAATTCAGCTGCCAAAAGCAGGCATTGCACTTCCTATGTCTAGAGGCACTGCATTTATACTTTCTCCTGCAGCTATGAAATCAAGATACAAGCTACAGAATTTATGGAGTACCTCAACAATTTGAGCAGTCAGAACCATCTCTAATGAAAAAGATGTGTTTAAAATATAGCTTGATAAAGGATTTTCCCTCATCTGCAGGTAACTGTAATACTTCATTATTTGCCTCAGTTTGAGATGAAACTTCAATTTAATAGACTTTTGAGCACTATGAATGGGCCTTGGGTTATTCCAATTGAAGACAGAATAAAGAAATATAGTCTCCTATTTTGATAATCTGTTATTTATTCTTTTCCTCTTGGAGACGTGCTTTGCTGCGTGGTTGGTTTTTTGGTTTGTTTTTTTTTGCAGGGAGGAGGTGAGGGGGTTGGTTATTTGGGGTGTTTGTTTTTTTCCCTTCAAAACGAACATGCATACTTCATATAAAACAGAGGCCATTTCTTACACTTTTAAAGTCCTAGGACAAATAAATCCTTTGGAATGTCTGCACTGAACTTCAGAATGAGACAATGAAATAGAAAGTGTAACGCTTCAGGCTTGATAGATTTTGTTTCCTGTATATGGAAGTACTACTTGTGGAACATTTTTGATGCTCACCAATTACAAATCAAATAATTTATTAAATAGTATCTGCAAATCTTGTGAAACTTAGATTAGTTTGAAGCTTGTTAACGTATAGAGGTTGTAGGGGAAAGTTTTTGGCATCAGTTATGAAAATATGTTTTGTATCTCTAAACAAAAGCTGTTCTGTCATTTTCTTTAAGTGCTTTTTTGTAATATCTGTGTACTACGAAGAACTTCCATGCAATGTGCTTGAAATCACAGATTTTCCTCCTATCAATTGCTGGTTTGTTTATCAAGTGTGGTATTCTTTGAATTAGTTTTTATGACCTTGATAAAGTATCTGCGTGTGTTAAGTAGAATCTAGTATCAACGTTAATTGACAGTGTGGATTAACCCACCTCAAATTTCAGATGATTTTGTAGCATTCTATTGAAAGGTGGCAAGTTACCTTTACAGTGGCAAGTTAAGTGGCACAGAGACTGCACTTAAACAAGGCATCCTACCTGTTTGTGTGTATATGAAAATGTTTATATTCAGGGTTTCCTGGGCATGTTATCTGCTGTTAAATAGATGACTTGAGGGCAGCCCAGGGAGGAATGGAAAAGATAGAGTAGGACAGCTAGATACATCAGTACTGTGAACAAAAATTAGGAAGAATCGTTTAGTCAAGCTGAAGATCTGAAGTGGAGGCAGCAGCAAATGAAAATGCATACACATCAGCTGACAGAGAAAGCTCAAGTCTGGAAAGAGGGCGGGTCCATAATGACAACATTAGGAATGGGAGTAAGCGAGACTGGAAGAGCCTCAGTAGCTGGGTTAGGAACAGGAGGAGGCACTGGGGCTGGATGGGGCAGGGCTGAGGGTACAAGTGCAGAGGAGGGACCGAGGGAGAAGCTTTAGTGAAGTGGTGAGCTGGCCCAGGTAAAACAGGGAGTGAGGCAGCTTCATGTACCTGGTGGGCTGGCATGCTCCCCAGGGGTTTTTACTCTTCGCTACTCTGGAAGGTTGATTCTGGCCAGCAGCATGGGTTGAGCTGCAGCTTGCTGGCCAAGCGGGCCAAGCAAGGGCAAGGAACATGCAGAGTTCAAGAGGATAACATCCAGTGTGGGGTTTCTGATAGCTCTGCTGAAAGTCTTCATGTTCATTGCTCGCAGCTTTGTGCATAGGTGTATGGCACTAAATATTTTTCCATATCAAAGCTACCATGTAATGACAGCCTGCATTAAGCAGAATAATTACTAAGAGAAACTTCACAAAGATTTGTCATGTCTACGGCATGTTTCTATGCAGTGAATGGAAGCTGTTGCTAAGGGCACGATGTACTTTGTCTATGATCTGCAATTTAATTGAACATCTTGTTATGTTTTTGTTTTATTACTTATAGCACAGAAAATATGCTATGTGACTTCCAATATAAATAAAATATATTATCCTTCACTCAGCTTGCAAGATACAGTGCTGTGCAGGAGTAAGGTGATAATAAGGAGAAGGCAAGGAGAGAAAATGAGCTCACTGAGATGGTGTTCACTGGGAGGTAAAACAATATGTTGATATAAAGCCTCTTGTTTTGATGGAAAAGGAATTAAATAAGAAAAAATATTTGGGTTTTTTTTTTTTACTTCAGAAGATACACATCTTCCAGAAGACAGAAGGTAACCTTCTACCTGGGTTAAATCTGGAAAAGCAGCTGAGCAATTGAGCTGCCACAGAATATCTTGAATTGAAGTTGCTTGCCATTCCTGGACATAAACTCCAGTCCAGTCCTATGCAGAAATCAGGATAGAATGAAAACTATGAATTTATGAAGCTGACAGTTTGGACAGCCTCTCTGACTACGTGGAAGCTGTGTTCTTGTTAGGTGCCCATTTCAGTGATGGTGACTTTTGTCAGTGAGCTATTGTTTCTCCTCACATTCCTTATTCCAGGCTCTTTCTGTTCTGCTATATTATAGTTTTCATCTAGGAAAGCCCATTTTCTTCCTTCTCAGCTGCCTCCCATACTTTACTTATATATGTATTATTTAGTTCTCTTTTTTTTTCGAGAAGAAAGGAAGTACAAATCAATGTCTTCTGCAAGGAATGAGAGAAAACTTACTCTGGTTATTTCTGTACAGGAATTTCTGTGTCAATCCCTTTTTTTGTATAAATAGAATAAAGTGTGTGAGGCCATACAGAAAGATGGATCGGATGAATAATTCAGTAGTTACCTTATTTGCTCTGTGTGTGGAAACTTTGAGGCAAATATTGTAGTTTTTAGCAAGAGAAGTGTCAAGTGCTTCAGCAGGAAGCAGGAGCTTTTCGGGGAAAAGTCAGAAGTAGCAGGCTATTTGTGTGTATATAGAGACCTGAGATTCAATATTGGTTCTGTGTCAAAGAGTAGAGGACTCAAAACATGATTCTTTTAAATGCAAGATGGGGATCCCAAGCAATCTGCCATTAATGTTGGTATGGCATAGGCTTCTCAGTGCTTTTGGCCAGAGGTTGGCCAAATCTAGTTTGGATTAGAGACACATTTTCCAAACTCTTTAAATTTTCCAAAATAATATTAAAAACAGAAAAAAAACCAAACAACAACAACAAAAAAGCAACACACAAAAAACTTTGTTAAGTGGTGCTGTTTGCTCTCAGAGTTGTTTTTGGTTTTGGTGTTTTTTTTTTTCCCTGGAAAATTCACAATTTATTCTATTCTCATATTCCAACAACTCTAGTAAAATTCTACATGGAGCTTTATCTTCCTGTCATACTGTACTATATGTATAGTGTGTCCAGTATTGTATTATCTCTTACCTTTTTAGCATTTGAACAGTTCTTGAATATTTTTGACTATAAAAATAGTTTAGACTTTTCCATAAAATTTGCAGTTACCTCCATTGGATTTATTTTTTGCAGGCTTGTACATATCAGCTAAAAGTAGAAAACTATAAGCAACTTAATTTTGTTGGGTCAGTGTCATCCAGATCTCTGTTTTCTTATTTATATTCTCTTCTAACAGACAGATATTGTATTATCCTAAGGACCAAGTTAAAATCTGTCTAGTAAGCATGTGTGCAAAACTGTACTCAATGAGATGAGCTTTAATTTATTGTCAAATCAATGGCAATGGCACTTGTGTTATCTAAGTTACTGTTTAGGTCTGTATACCTTCTAGGAAAGGAGAATAATGAAAATTACTATTCAATATTAAGAAAAAAAAAGAGGCCTACACTTATCTGTAACAAACCTTTTTCAGATTCAGAGTTATACTCTGATACAGGTTTGCTTGAGTTTTGTTTGGTGGTTTTGGGGATTTGTTTTGTTTTGTTATTTCCTTTTCTTTTATTGTGCCAGGTGGTTTTACTGACTTTCTTTTTCCTACCAAACAAGCTGGATGAATGGTATCATTTCACTTACTGCTATTTTAGGGAAGTAATAACAGGTTTCAGACATGAATGTGGTCTCTGTAATATATCCCATTAAACAGAATGAAAACCAATGCCCTTTTTGATGATACTGTGTATGGTTTATTAATAAAATGTTACCCTCTGATTGTGAATATATTCAGGCAAATTGTTATGAACTCAGTCTGGCTGAGTAAAAGCCCTGATGTGCAGTCAGATGCATTTACTGCACTGGATTCTGCATATGAATTTCTCAGGTTTTTATGGAGATACATGCAAAAAGCTACATAAGTGACCCTGTGTAGATCTTGTTTATTATTATTTTGTGTGATTGTACTTTGTATACTTATAAACGTTATTGGTTGGAGGGGCTACTTTTCTGAGGAAATTAGTATTAGCCCTCCTTGTAAGGTAAATTATGCTAGTTACAGACTATTTCATTGCTCTCCATTAGACATTTACTATTTCCTTTTGGTCCTTAAAATAAAATGACTGCACTTGATGCAGTATTACAAATTTATGTGATGCAATTATAATTTCTTGTCACATGCTGTAGCTTCTTACAGGGCCCCTAATCTATCAGTAGGAACTGTAATGGGAAAATTATGTTTGACTGAACATATTTCCTGCTTTTTCTGTCTTTTCTCTGTAGAAATTCTGACATGCTTTTCTAGCTCTCTGGTATGCTTCTTGCCACTTCATCATCTTTTAGGCTTCCTAACAATTCTCTTTATGCTGTTTATTCCTCATGTTGCACTAGAGTAGAAAAACTTAGCGTATGAATTTTATTACCTACAAAAAGCCAAGGCACACACTTGCCAACATGAGGCCATTTTAGGGTACAGACTAATTATTTTTCTAGCAGTAAATGTAGTTGTTCAAAATGGTTGACACTTTAACAGTGATTACCACCTTTTCAGCTGAATTAATGGGTTGTCTGAATGCTGTTCTTCAAATCACAGTATGGCTCCCAGCAAATCCAAATAACTTTGTGCTGAAATGACCAGAGTCAGTAATGAGCATCGGGTGCAGTAAGTTTTCAATCATTCCAGCTAGCTGTGCCAGAATTCATCTTTCTGTGCCCTTAGTCATTGATTTTGCCAGGTTTTTTGTTCATTGACTCACGACAGTGTTGCGATAGAAAGTCTTGACTGCCTAATCCAAGTTCTTTTCATGAGTATAGTCAAGGAGTGAAAAGATGAGAAAAAAAAAAAAGGAAGATAGAAGAAAATAAATGAAAATCTGAGAAAGGGCAAAAATGCTGGTATCAAACTCCAGATCACTTTCCGAAAGATCAGTAATCAATAGAAGCTTTAAATGCT
>VZTM01012286.1:0-19971 GCA_013400555.1 Jacana jacana | reverse complement strand
CTGAAAGGTCCCTTCCAACCTAGACAATTCTATGGTTCTATGGTTGTGAGATGGGAAAGTGCAGAACAGGGGACTGAGGCAAGCTGGAGGGATCACCGCAACATTTCTCAGGGTTTTCCAGTATTTGTGATCTTTCTAGGGAAATACCATAGAATCTGAACATCTATCGGAGCTGACAGAGGAGGAGTATGAAGCCCAGTACATAAAACGCCAGGACCTCAAAGGGTTTATGTGGTTTGATGCCAAGTATTTGAATCCTTTCTTCACCAGAAGACTCACACAAGAAGTAAGTCTTTCTTCTTTTCTTGAAGAAAAGCAGCTGTGGTAGAGCTGGTTGTCGCTTCACTCCTATTCAAGGCTCAGAGTGTAGCCAGGCAGCTTCTTCATTAGGAACCATGAGCCATCTAATATATTACTTGTGCATATTTAGAGCAGCTGTAATTAAAAGCCACTCGGTAAAATTGCAGGTTGGATTAAATGAGCATCTCCCAGGGCTACCACAATTAAACTTTAAAAGGTGTATGGAGTTATTGAACTCGCCTTTAATCTTGCAGAACACCATCGAGAGTATCGGGAGTTACTGCTGTTGCTAGAAAAAGCTACTGCCCCTCAAGCAGAGTTTTTCAAGTGCTCTCAGTCACACAAAGTAATGCCTTTTCCTGTGCACAGTCCTGGGAATTTTGGAGTTCTGATTCTTCTGCAGAATGCAGTTTTTATCTGGGAAATGGGCACCAGAATTTCAGCCTTCACTTTTAACGCTTCTTCACTGGGAGACCGAGACTTTGTAGCTGTAAATGCAAACTGACACCGGACTGAACATGTAATTTAACACAAAGCACCTCCCAGAGGTGTAAATACTATGCTGTTTTCACTCCACACCTCAGAAACCTGAGACTCTTTGGCTGTTTTTCCAATTTGCCATAGAATTAAATATTTTTTGGTGGAGTTTGCCATCTTATGTAAAGTGTGCACATTGCATCTTCAAAGCCTGCACAAATGTAGTATTTTTCCTCTTGTTTTGTACTTTTTGGTTTTGGTTTTGTTTTTTTTTTCTCTAAAGAATGCTTTCAGCACTTTCCCACAGAAGCTAAAGGCATTTTTTTGCAAAACCAAAAAGCAATTAAGGAACCAGAGTAAGCATCTGACTTGTAGTTGGTAGCCAAAAGCACAGGCTGCCATTCAGATTGCAACCAAAAGCCAGAAAAATAAGTATGTGAATCACTGAAAGAGGCCACAAGCTGGGCCACTATCCCTGGGAACACATAGAGGAGTGAGATTCAAAGCCAGGCCATCCAGGCAGCCCTTGAGATTGCTGAGACCCCCAGAGCAGGACTGTCTAGAAAACACAGGTAAAAATACCTGCCACCAAAAATATCATCTGTGGAAATAATTACTGATGGAACACTTCATAAATACTTTCTCATAGGAAACAGAATTGCTTTGCACACTGAGAGACCAGGAGGGGATTACTCCAAAGGAATAAACTAGCCTTTCTCTCCTGCTTTAAATCACAGGCAGTGTTCTGGCTTCCTAACAAACTGCTGTGATTTGCTTTTGCCTTAGGACTTGCATCACGGGCGCATACAGATGAAAACCCTCACTAACAAATGGTACGAAGAGGTACGGCAAGGACCCTCGGGATCTGAAGACGATGAGCAAGAGCTGCTGTAGAACAGGGCAGGAGTGCAATGATTTTATTACTAGAGCATTAGGAAGAGGATTTAAGAGTCTGACTTGCATAAAAGCTGGAAAGCTAAAAATGAACTTTCTGATTTCAGGCTTGCCTTGTGCTACATGTTTAGGTATAAAACTGCAGATCTGCTGTGCTTGATGCTACTAGTCAGCGGTGGAAACCCGTAAGCGTCAGACACTGGACTGAATGAGGAACCTTTTGTTCAGGTTTTACAGCACAGCAAATTCCCACTGTGCAGTTGTTTAATGGGAGGGTCTTCTTCCTCTTACGAAATCTGCTGTAAACATATACTGAGGTACAGAACCATTGTATGACTCTGCAAAACAGAAGGGATTGCACTTTAGTACTTTTCTTTTTTTTAATATATATATATATATGTTCATTCACAGCATGGAGAATCTTGACAGTTTATACTGTGAATTTGTTTCAGCACTAGTAAGGGAATCTGACTGGAATAAATCTATAATTTATGGGATTTGCACATTATGAACCCAGAAGTTGCACACCTTGACAAAGAGCAGATGTTGCACATACAAGGAAGCACCTCCAAGAACCGGAGGTTTTGTCATTTAAGAAGTTATTGTTGATTTCTATTTTATGGGATTTTTGATTTTTATTTGTTTTTATACTGAGATACCTAATCCACTGTACTGATCATAGGGTGCTTTGAGGGAGTGGAATTGTATCACACAGTATAGAACTGCATTTGAAATTCTGGTTTTAATGGGTTTTTTTGGCTAAAGCCAGTTGCAGTTGGGTTTCTGCAATTGGCAGTTGCGCCTTGCTGCCATTTTCGCTTCAAATCTTAGAAAAGAGCAGCTTTTGTTTTGCCTAATTCACGAAGCATCCCTAGCACTCCAGAAGTCACTAGTGGACTTTTTAAGTTCTAGTGGGAGCAAAAGAGTAATTTACCGTGTTGTTTACTCACTGAACTATGTGTGTGCAGGAGGAAGAAGAGTCTGCAGAACCCAACCCAGGTACAGAAGGTAATGCTGCACGTGGCCAGAGCAGCCCCAGCTGGGAAGTGCCGAACAGCTTTCCTTGAGCTGCCCTGTGTGTTAATGTGATCTTTCTCCTCTGCTTACTCTATTGCAGAATCAGCAGCATCATTTCATATTTTTCATACGACCCACTCTGCTCCAAACTGCAGACACCCGAGCAGACTGGTCATGTTTGTTGCACACTTGCCATGGTTACCCGTGTAGCAGCTCACTCTCGGTGCCAACCCCAATTCCTCATTAGTCCTTGGCATATTCCCTCCCGAGATGGGAATGGTCGTTCTGCCCGTAAAGCTGACATGCTGGTACAAAATGTTTCTTTCTGAAAGTGTGAGACTTATATTTTTGGCCTGGTTTTGCTACTAAGGTTTTTAATCAACTGCTTTACCTGCTGGGAGGAATAAAAGTTCAAGAATGTATTTAGAATCCTAAGCCTGTGTTGTCTGAGCAGTTTTTCTAAAATAACACAACTTGGTACACCAGTCCCTTCTCCCCCTGCCCATTCGTTCTAAGAACTGCTTGGCTCCTCCCACGGCTGAAACACACTCCGATGGGAATCTGAGCAGGGCACAAACTCAGCTTCTGGTGGTGACCAGAACGTAGTTGGTGCTTGCTTTATTCTCAGGAGAGAATGCATTTAAAAATTAAGAAAAATCAGACTTTTTCTTCACCCTTCTAGAGAACAATAGGCTTAATTATATTTCAGTTACTCATCCATCTGACACGTTCCTCAACTTGAACTTTTTAAGCCCAGGAGCTGCCTGGAAGGTCTCCAGGAGCTTCTCTTGTCACAGGGAGGTGGACATTGATCTAGATGCTATTGCACATCTAGAGTTATGTGTTATGCCAGAGTCATGCTGAAATATAGCCTCCAATTTCTGTTGTTACTCAAGTGAAATAGGTCACCTGGGAAGCAGAGGGAGGTTTTTAGCCCTAGACCAGCCCTTCAGTAACCTCCACCCAGACAAATCGATCGTGTCCTGCCCTCTGCTGGCAATCAGTGACAGCGCTCTGGCATCTAAGGAGAGACTGGCTCGGAATAATTTTACATTAAATTGAAGCAATTAACTGATATAGCTAGAACTAATGAAAACACTTTGAAGCAATTAAAGTGAAGAAAATTTGAATGGTTTAATTTAAAAAGCAACTACTTTAAAACTTAAGGAAATATTATATTTGTCAAAACTTGGAATTAAGACAGCTTTGTTCTCCCTCAAAACACAAACTTCCTTATTTTGGAGCAAAGAAAAGAGTTTTTAGCCATTATTTCAGTGACCAAATTTCATATTAATTTATCAATACTTTGACTTTGTGCCAGTCATTTTGCAGTTTGGGTTTCTGTGCTTAAAATAATATGCTTAGAAAAGTGACCTGTCTATTTATTGAGATTGCTGACTTCAGACCATTTCCTGTTTCATCAGGCCAGTTTCGGACTCCAGCCCTTCCACAAGCCTTGGCAGCCCTGTCCTAACTTGGGGGCATCTGCAGATTTAATTTATTAATTTTTTTCCTGCTCCCAGACACATGGAGCCACTGGGAAGTGCAATGTCGCCAACGACAGAGGCCCTCAAACCCAGCAACTGCTTCTCTTGACACCTAAAGGCACCGTGGGAGCATGAGGCTGGCTGAGCCCAGAGCACGGCTCCTGCCAGCTCAGAGCCTCCCAGAAGCTGTTTTTCTCCTCTTCCAGCCCATCCCACAACTTGCCTCAGCCGCCGATGGCAAACCCACCACCATGCACAGTGTGCCACAGCGATGGCACTCAGCAGCTCCCACTACCTGGCTGAGCCCAGCCCCAGTTCCCCATCCCTGTGCCAGGGTGGTGTCCATGGGGACAGTGTTGAGCCAGGAGAGTGACCGAAACTCCCCAGCTGCACCCCTGGGTGCTGGCACAGCGCAGGCAGTTCCCCAAGCTCAGCAGCCCTGCTGGAGTCAGGATGCAACAGAGCTGCTCACCGAAAATGAGAAAAGGAACAAAAAAGCACTGTTTTGGCAGTGGTTCTCCTCCCATCAGTCAGTTCATGGCCAGGCAAGGTCCCCAGGGAACATCTGACATGGCCAGCCTACAGCAGGGGCTGCAGGGAGCAGACCCCCCACCATTCCCACCCGCAGGCTGTGCCCAGGAGTTGGTGATCCCTGCACAGGGAGGAGGTGGCCCAGCTGGCTGCTTTGCCCAGGAGCTGTGGGCTGTCACCACCGTGCTGTGGGAGAGCAGGTGGGACATCGTGTGTCAGGAGGTCCCATGCAGACACCTGCATGGCCTCTTCCTCACTGTTCAAGAAGGCAGCAAGCCTGCTCTCCCTTGTCACTGCTGCCAGCTCACCTGTCCACTCTCTGCCTCAGTTTCCCCACCAGTCAAAATCCCCTCTGAGCTGCCTGGTTGTTGGGGCTACTAGAACTCCAGTCCGGCTGGCCAGCCTGGCAGCAGCCCCTGTCTGTTCGCCTCCCTCACACGCCCACAGGGACAGCTGCACTGCCATCTTGCCACTGGGCTTGGGAGAGCACCCAAGCACCCCCTGCTGATGCTCAGCCAGGAGAGCTCCCGGGTCCCTCCTGTAAGAGACAAGGGGGCTCCAGCTCCTTCCCACAGCCACACCATGGCCACTCCTGTACCACACAGTCTGTGGACACTGGTACAGCTGCGTGACAGTCACTGGTAAGCAACCATCACCACAGAACCTGGTTCAGACACAACCTTTGAGCCCCATCCCTGCCCCAAGAGCCAGCCCCCAGTCCCAGCCTGCTCGTGACTCACCAGCCCATCACGAGCAAACACCTCCGCCTTTCCCTGCCTTGGTTTCTTCATGATGAAGATGCTATTTTTAACTCAACCACACCAAGAGGCACACATTTATTTTAAACATTAAAGCACCTACAGGCTGTTTCTCCAGCCTAATCTAAATGCTGCCATAAAAGGACAGAAAGCAATAGTCATGATCTGCCTTTCAGGAGTTTAACCTTCGAGAAGAAAGGCCAGGGCTCTGAGCTTTGCTTGTTGAACACCTCACCTTTTCCCAGGAACTGCGCAGTCAAGAGGTGAGGCCACCCACCCCAGAGAGGAGGTTTCCATCCCCGGGGCTGCATTTAAAGGTCAGTGGCACAGACCTGCAGCTGAGGGCTGCCCAACCTTCAAGAAGAATGGGGCCACAGGTGACGCAGCCAGGACACAGACACCAGAGAGGAACGTGCACCAGCAGCTTTGAGCAAACACTGATTTTGGAGGCAGAAAGGGTCTGGATGCAAAGGGTGGCATCAGTGAATTTACTTTAGAAACATGCAATTTCTAGAACACAATGACTAGTCAGCAGAGACACCGAGTGCTTGTAATTCCCTTGTGTGCCAGGGATCCTGGGACGAGCTGCGGGATGGGACGGGGCTGAGCATCCATGCAGTGGCAGCACACAGCTGGGCAGTGACCGACCTTCCTAGAAACCTGCTCCCAAGTTGGAAACCTTGACCTCTCTCTTCACTGGCTGCCCTGATTTTTCATTGTTTGCAGCATTTTGCAAATATTGCACATCTTTGAGTTGGGTGGGGTTGGTTTGTTTTTTTTTGCATAGCAGGAGTAGGGAGCGAGGGCAGGAGTAGGGGGGTGACACGCTCCCGCATGGCCTTTTGGTTATTACTTGGCTCTTGTGCCTAAACCCTGCCCTGCCCCAACAGCCTGGGTGTCGCAGTTGGGCAAAACCACCCCAGGGAGGATATAAGCACACCCCAGAGGTATCGGTGTCTTTCCTGTCACAGGGAAAATGCTGGGTGAAGTGGCTAAGTGGAAACGACCAAGGGACAAAAGTAAGTGCCACGACTGCCATGCTGCTGTGCGCAGATCAGAGCAGTGGAGCAGCAGCCGGCAGTGATGGGACCCACAGGGAAGCAGGAGCAGGACCTTCCGCTGCTTCTCTGGGTGCCACTGCACGCAGCAGCTGCTGTCCCCACCACTGAGCTGCCACCAGCCCCGCTGCCACCCACACTGGAATCAGGCCATAATTCTGCGGCCAAAATCCTCAGTGTTTTTAATGCCTGAGTTCAGTGGTACCAAGTTTGCAGCTGAAATGAGCGGAGCATCCACCCTCTGTTCCCGCTGGAGCACACCTGCCTCTCCCATATTCCCGCACGCCCCTGCATGCAGCCTGCCTGTCACGAAACACACTGTGTCCCTCTGTAGCTGTGCCAACAAAAGGCAGCCATACATCCCGCTTCTGGGAGCGACGGCTAAAAATAGCATTATCCGTCTCCAGAGAGCGGAGGGAGGAGGGAGAGCTGGGCCCGGCTTAGAGACAGGCAGAGCCCAGCCCGCGATGGCAGCAGCTGCCTCCCAGCACCCAGTGCAGAAGAGGGTTCACTATTCCCACTGAGCACATCCATGATTTAAAGCTGCAGCTCCAGGCTGTGGCGTGGTTCGGTTTGTTAACCAGTGACAACCTAAAGCGCTCCCATGAGTAACTGGTCAGCTGGGTGCCTGAGGGCAGCACGTCTCCCACCTCTGCTACTGACTCTTCTCATCACCTCGAATGCACCTTTTAATTTCTTGGGGCATAACCAACCTCTCTCAGCACCCTGGCCATGTAATTCACCCCCTCCCAAGAAAGAACAATTCTCACCATACTCAAGGCTGGGTACAGGAATGGCTCCATGCTGGGGTTTGGATGGGGAGCCCCCAATCTCAGCCCCAGGTGAGCTTCACTATGGGGATGGCAGCATGTTACTGTGCCTGCCACAGAGTAACGTGGGGGCTTTTCCATGGATGGCTTTGCATTGGGCCCTTTCACAGCTTCTTGGTTCTTTTCATCCCAGACTTTTCCTGTGGCTGACCACACTGATCTCCAAATGCTGGCCACAAGCCCAAGGCATGCTGTTGTATTTCCTGCCTGAAAAGCACAACCTGGGACTGCCATTTCTCACACTGTGATTATTTTAACCCCAAATCCTTACTCTAAAGACAAGCTCACATTTCAAACTAGAGGATGATGCTGGGTTTGCTTTCAAACCAAGTGCTTGGGGTAGCCCAGCCTGCATGGAGAGTAGGCTCTTGAGAGGTATACAAGGATGCTTCTTAATCCCAACTGCTGAGTGGCATGGTCCTGCTCCCCGGTGGGAAAGGACATGTTCAGTAGGGCCTGCAGGCGCTGGTGATGCCCTCCCTGCCAGGCAGTTTCTTAAGACAACCAAGTTCCGACTTGGTCACCAGAGCACCAGGATGGAAAAACAAAGGCCAAGGGCCCAGAGAACAAGCTGCAGGAGAAACTGCATCCTGGGCAGATTTCAGGCACTGTGTTTTGTTTTTTTGTTTAAGTGCAAAGACTAGGCTCAGAGTCACCAGAGAGGGAGGAAAGGTTGGCCTTAAATTCTCCTGTCACTTCATACACAGAACATTCTGGGAACTCATCAGATACGTAGGCGAGAGAAAAGTTGCGCTTGCATTTGTCTTCCTGCGTGCTGGTAGGACACAGCCAGGCATGGCTGGGCTCAGAGAAGGTCTTTCATGATATCCGAGGGCAGAGCATCGCCTGCCACATTCACAGCGCCCAGGCCTGACCTCTTCCGCGTGACAAGCACCATCACCTGCACTGTACTCTTCAGCCCTGGCTGGCAAGCAGGCCCATCAGCCAGGATACCCAGGGGAGCACGCTGGTGTGAGCTGGTGGGTGCCTGGGGGAGTTTGTAGCACTTGGGGTAGTTACTGAAACACTCAAAAGTGTCGTTACAGTTTCTGCAAGTCCCAGGGTAGTTACCAAATCCTGTGGATGGGAAGGGCTGGAGCATGGCCCTTGGGCAACCGCAACAGAGGAGGGTGCAGATGGCCTGGAGAAGCACCTTGTCTTTGGAGAGGAACTTCTGGAAGTTGGGCTTGAAGAGCAGGTAGATCAGGGGGTTGTAGAGCGTTGAGGACTTTGCAAAGACAGCCGACAGCACAAAGGCCAGCGCTGGCACCTGGCTGGCATCACCGAGGGCTGCCCACAGGGCAATAATGGCATAAGGGGTCCAGGCAGTCAAAAACCCCAGGCACACAGCAATGCTCATCTGGAAGACAAGGAGATGAAGATGGTGGTGCCATGAGTCTCCTGTAGCACACTGGCTGCTGACTCCCCCCAAAACCCAGCCTGATGCTGACAATCACTGCCATGTGCAACAGAGCCCCCAACAGTTGCTCACATCCCCAGGGAAAGGTGCTCGGCCTTCTGGATCTGTCACTCTGGAGCATGGGGCTATCAGACATCAGGGCAGCAGCTCAGCATGTCCCAGCACGGGCACATAAACCTCCTAGTGACTCACACCCCGTCCCACCTGGGAGACTTGGGAATTGCCTCAGCCTGCCAAAGCAGACGGGTACGAAGCACCCAGCAACCCAACTGGGACCAGTTCAGCATCAGCCTCCAACCAGTTCAGCCCAGATCCCTCTGGCAATCTGTGTGCCGGGGTACAGACCGAGAGACAGGCTCTGGAAATGGGCCAGGCTCAGACCACCCTCTTCTCTAAGCAGACATGAACATTTCCTTCGAGACCAGGCTTGCAAGCTGTTTTATTCTCTGTTTGTTGATTATTTTCAAAAGGTTATCCACCTTTTTTTTTTCCTTTTTTTTTTTTTTTTTTTGACATATCCTTGGTAAATTATAGTATTAGCTTGTAGTCTGGGGAACAATGACTCATGCAAGCTCCTTTTATGATCTTTTCCAATGTAATTTAAAATGAAAAGTCCTCCACCTGATGGCTTTAAATGAGGAGAAATGTGTTATTACCCACACTGATACCAACAGCTGGAGAATTCATCAGGAGGGGCAGACACTGTGGGCTGGCAGAAGTGGTCTTGCTATGTTCCCCTGCCCAAGGGGCGGCGGGCTGGGGTGGGAGGGTCACCCCGAGCCCCCACAGCACCCCAAGCCCTCCCCTACCTTCACAACCAGGCTGTGCACGCTGTGGGCTCTGCGCTGGGGGGACGTGTGTTGCCTGACGGCTCTCCGGGACACCCGCACTGTCCAGAGGATCAGTGAGTAGGAGATGAGGATAAGGAGGCAGGGGAGAAGGTAGCAGAAGATGAAGAGGACGAGGATGTAGAGTGTGGCCTCCCTGCTTGAGGCTTTCCATGTGATGCAGCAGGCTGTCCCATAGGGCTCGGGGCCGTAGCTGCCCCACTCGGCCAGGGGGGCTGTGGCAAACATCAGAGCATACACCCAGATGCACAGCAGCAGCACTCCAGCGTGGCAGGGTGAGAACTTGTTGCCTGCGATAGAGGGACCGGGGTGAGGATGGGTTCTGGTGGGTGAGGGGGGAGCAGGGAGAAGGGGTGTGACCCTGAGCTGCCGACACCTCCAGTACTGGGGATAAGGCCAGCCACCCTGGGACACAGCCAGGGCCACCCAGATGGGACAGGAGCTGCTGTGCACAAGCATGGCAGTGCTGCAGCCATAGACTGGGTGGATTGATGCCAACGCTCTCCCCAGGATGTGCTGGCATCCTCCTTTCCCCTTGGGCAGGTGGCCAGAGTAAGAGGCCTTAAGAAAGGGAAGGGTTTGCCCCAACTCCCACAGCAAGTGGCAGGATCAGTGGGGCAGCCTCTCTCAGCTACGGGAGGAATTGCTGAGAGGTTGTACAGCTGCTGGTGTACAGGGACAGCGGGGATGGGATGACACTGCACCTACAGCCCCAAGGGGATAGAGGAGCACTCACAGCCTCCCGGCACTCAGGAAAGAGGGTGGGAGGCTGCCCAAGCATGGGGCAGAGAGAGCTGGTTCCAGGGCTGCTCGCAGCCATCCCAGACACTGTCATTTAAAGAACTTTTTCTTCTCTGGGAGATTGAAGCACTAAAGAAGGTGGATTTCTTTCCTTTCTGTCCCACTCCCCTAAAACTCTCTGATCCTCTGAGAGCTCAGTATAAAGTGCTAAATCTTCAGCCATACATAGGAATAACATTTTGCTTTGAAACTAAGCAATTAAAAGCACACTAATATTAGCCATTTCCTCACGGAAGATGAGCAGGGACATCAGTGAGATAAACTCCACGTGCCAGGCTGCCCAGTGCTGGTTAATCTAGAAGAGCAGAACCTGTGCGGGGAAAAGCCACTGACTGGTACCTGGGCTGCCTTTGAACAGCCAACTTTTATCTTTATCTTTCCTTCCACCTGTTCAGTGATATCCTGAGGTGTTGCGCTGGCACATAACCAAGGTGACTCGGCTCCAGCGTCGCCCTTGACGCACTGTGATCTGCTGGGGACAATGCTTGTAGGCAGCAGCTGCAGGCTTGGGCAGAGGGGGTGAGGAGGCACCCTGGGGTGCTGGTTGGCAAATCAAGCTAATATCTTTAATTTTCTGTTTTATTTCTATTTCTTTGGTCTTTAATCCAAAATCTATTTGGTAGGTATATGGTAGACAGGAGAATTAACAGCTGAGCAGAGTAAATTAAGAAGCAACTCCAAACAGGAGCTGTAGATGTGTAGTGGCCATCCCTGGGTGCCCTCTCCTCCGCAGGGGCTCTCTGCACTGCATGCCCTCTTACAAAGAGCTGATGCCCAAGCTTAGAGCTGCAAACATTCACATTAGTTCTATGGAGGAAGTCCAGGTGAAAATCGGACTCCATAATTGAGCTATAACACTGCAAACCCAGCCCTTCTCAATTTATTACTTGAATCAATTAAATACATTTGGCCTATGGCTTTCCCACCAGGGACAAGGGAAAGCACCTCTTCCTGGCACTGCCAGATCTTGTGGTTTCCCAGATGCTGTCTGCTCTACTCTAAGCTCAAGCCTGCATATGGACGTTCAAAGACCTGCAACCTGCTGAGATACAGTAGTAGGGACTTTTCTACAGAGGGGGAACAACCCTCTTGACACTTTTCTGGATGATGCTCCTGAGCCCTAGGGTGAAGCAGAAGGTGGCTGAGATGCATGCATAGGGGCACAGGCTGCTGGGTCTCCAGAGCCCCATGGTGGTGGAGAGGGGATGAATATACAAGGGATAAAAACCTTCACAGTCTGCTGCACCAGTGCATTGACTGGGAATAGGTTGCCCTGGGCGGAAGCTTTCCCAGAAGAGGTGGATCAGGCCCATTGAAAAGAAATAATAAAATTGTTATGTGAATGGAGAGATGTCTAAGTATAGATCAGATAACACATCCCAGCACCTACCATATGCTGGGTAACAGACCTTCAGGCAGCAAACCGTGCTGAGCACCGTCAGGCTGGTGAGGCTGCATAGCCCGAACAAGACCCCGCAGAAGGCGTAGAGGGTGCAGACTGCCTGGCTGAAGAGCCACCTGCAAAGGAAAGCCTGTGGGGAAACCCAGCCCTTCCCCTCTGCCCAGGGTGGCTGGCTGACAGCCTCTGCCACTTGGCTGGACGAGAGCTTTCTCCGTGGTCCCTGCTCTGCAGAGAGGCTGGGTGCTCTCCTAGCTGCAGTGGTGGTGGGACCTCAGCCACTGGTCCTACACCAGAAGCAAAGCTGACCACGTATAGAGTGGCTGCATGATACTGGTGCCTGACTGCCCAAGAAAATATGGGCATAATCTTGTTCCTACTTTGTTTCCTGAGTATCCCAGAGACAAGCACAGACGGAGCCATGGGTGCAGGAGCTTCCTTGATCCATGCTGGAGCACTGCACTGCAGTGCCCATGCCATATGGGTGCCAGCTCAGAAACCCACCACCAAACCCCTTGTATAACAGGTCTACATAGTAAACCAGAAGGATGGGGAACAGCAAAGCAACCTGCAATGGGATGGCTGTCTGGTTTTATACAGTGCCACCAAACTGACTCCTTGCATCCCCATGGACACCTGTCAAGGATCTCCCTGTTTCAAAACAAGGTTTGCAAACTGCACCCAGGGCTGTTGGCCAGTGCAGAGACACTTCCACAAGGTACCTGTGTGCAAAGAAGGAGGAGGTTGCCAAGGGAAAGAGTGTCACTGTCATGCTCAGGTCACTGATGGCTAGGTTGACGATGAAGAACTCAGCAGGCTTCAGCATGGACCTCTTCAGATAGGCCACCAGCAGGAGCAGCGAGTTCCCAGAGAGGGACACGATGCCTGTGTAGAACGCAGAGAAACAGTGCTGTCTGTAACTGAGCTGGGAAAGGAGCCAGGATCATCTTGAGATGTTTGGAAGGAAACACTGGAGATGTCTACAGAGCATGCAAAGGGCTCCAGACTTTTCTCTCCAGAGCGGGTTGAGCAAGGGAGCCCACAGGACCCACAGAGCTCTGTGAGCACATCTGGAGCTGCTTTACTTTGCATTTGATCCCTTCCCCTTCCTGAAATTCTACAGAGGTGTTTGGTAGGAGGGCAGTGATGGAATGAGACTGCAAAGGGCTCTGGGTGCAGGACCCGGCCAGACTCACTTCTTCCAGCTGGAAGGAGCAAGGGGGCACTTCCTTCCAGCTAGATAAATAATGGGAGCTTTGATGTCAGGCCAAGGAGATGGGCCCCTTCGTCTTTTTAATTTCTTTCTGGCAATGTCAATCCTGTGAGTCTGTATTGTCCAATATCACAGTAACAAAATAAACACGAAGAAAGGCATTATGAAGATCAAGATAAATCCAGACTAAACAAAAGAAGGCTCTTTGTTTGCTATTATTGTATTTAAGACAACACTAGTGATTAAAATTTTATAACAAGGACTTTCTCTTTTTTTTTTTTAATTATTTAATTGTGCTTTCATTGGAAAGAGGTTTCAGTGTCCTCAGAAGGCCAAACTTTGCTCTCGGAGCAGGTTGGGTAGGATGAGAGTTCCTCCCTAAGGGATTAGGCTGCAAATAAAATATCATGGTAAGAACTAGCTTCCAAAGCCACTGAATGGCCAACAATAAAGTTCCTCTCAGGAACAGGATTCCCATGCAAGACCTGGCCAAATCCAGGCCTTTGGAGTTGCTGGAGGGCAGAGTACTGAGATGTTTGTTCTTGTTCCCAGCCCCATGAGGACTTTTTCCCACAGAGCTAGTTTCACATCGGTACTAACTACATTTGATTAGCTTTACAACTTCTGGGAGCTGTAGGTGCCTATCGGACTGCTGGCAGTCCCACTGGCACATGCACTGGTCCTCTCTCCCAGGCATGAGAAACCTTCTAGCATTTGGGAGACAGCTTGCTCAGGGCTCTGAAAACTGGAGGGATTTTTTTCTGCCCATCAGTCACTTCTGGCCATACCAACCAGGGCTAGGCCACCTCAGAGCACATCCCAGCCCCTCAGTTTTGCCCACTGGTTTTTTGGTGTCACTAGCTCCAAACTACAGGACATTCACCAGCATCTTCTGCTGAAATCAAGGGCCAGCTGGATGTCAAAACCCCCTTCAATTGTCATGAAGCCAGCAATGTTAAGTGTCCCTATCACATCAGGCGGCTGCAGTAGGAGTTACTGCACATTCCTGAAAGGTAATTCTTCAACTTCCAAATATTTAAAATCATAACTGGTACTTGCAGTTCCTGTGAGAGGGGAATGTCATCACCAAGCTTTGGCCAGATCATCCTGGGGAGGGATAATTTGTGAAGGACCAGTTTATCGTTCTCTTAACGACTGAACACTTCTGAAAGTATCAGTGACTGCAAAAGGCCTGAACAGTCTTTGGCAGACAGGCACCTGGGACACCAGTAGCAAAGGGAGAGGTATAACAGGTTGTCTTTCCTTACCAAAAACTAAATAGAGAGTGCCAAAAATCAAGTCTTCTCTCTCCGATAAGGTGGAGATGAACACCGAGGCATTGGACACATTCGCCATCTGCGAAGCAAGATACAAATACAAGTGAGAGTGAATTTTGGCTAATCGAGGAGCACTCAGCTTCCTCGTGTTGCAGGGAGGACAGCTCTGCAGCACTCCCCTGGCATGATGCTACAGCCAAGCCAGCAGCGCGCAACCCCCAGCCCCACTGCTGCAGGAGATGGCTTCATTAATGTTGTGTGCAGCACTCACCCAACTGGCCGGGCAGGGACCCCACAGTAGGATCAGGTTGGTAATCTCACTTGATTGCTATTTCTTCAATTATGGATTTTACTGATTGGCATTAACCTTTGGATTTAAATTTTCTTTGTTGGTCTTGGCCATGTGCTGACTGCAGGGGCTGCGCGTTCGGACACAGGGACTGATTGCTCAGAGCTGGAGACTTCATGTGCTGCAAAGTCCCCCTCCTCCTGGTTCATCCTGTCCTTCGCGTGCCTCTGCCTGTCCCTGTGTCCACATCAGCAGAGAGACTTGGCCCTAGCTCTCTTTGCAACATGGCCAACACCCAGACTGCTGTGAGACGTGCATTGCGTGTGCTGAGAAGCGCCCAGGCAGACAAGGGGACAAGCTGTTCATCAAACCCAGCCCAGGAGACCCCGCAGCTGGGGACAGAAAGGAATTGTCTCCCCGATCCTCACTGCTCCTGGCTGGGACCTTCCTTCTCTAGGATGTGATCCATGCTTCCAGCATGGTGGAGACCATGAGGGTGAACACGTGTATTAACAACAAAAAGCAAGAGGGGTAAAAAGCCATTCCCTTTCTCAGGGTGCCTGACTCAATTGTTGAGTTTTATCGGCCTAATTAGTTTCCCTGTTATTTCCTGCAGCTGAGCCAAAGGTTCCCAAGTGCTTGGGAAGTTAATAGGGGTAGAGGAGCAGAGCAGCAGACACATTTCAGTATATTCACTCCGTTCAGTGACAAGAGATAAATGGAAAAATATTTTGTTCAGGTGAATTAAAAAAAAAAAAAAGAGGGGCTGAGAGAAAATAATGGTTTAATTATATGTTTCAATAGCTGCTAGCTTGCTTCCTGGGATGTTAAATGCATCCTGCCTCCTTCCCCAAGGTCCCTACCTGCACACTGCGGGAGAACTGAAACCAGTGCCCTGCTGGGAAAGTGAAGGCAGCTGGAGCCACCACAGCAGAGGTGAACCCCGACAAGTGGCTGTTCATTCCTGCCCCACAGCCCAGTCTTCATGGGGTCACGCTGTGAGCTGGTACAGATTTGGCCTTATGGGGAGGGGGTGAATAGCAACCATATCCCCTCACAGATCCCTGTCCCAGGTCCACCTGCCCTCCGGTGGGTGGGAGCTATCACACAGGGCCCAGAGCCATGGGAGATGGAGCCCTTCTCTCCGTGAGATTTGCTGACATAGAGTTCACAAGCAGAGCCACTGCCCTTGTTGTCTGTGCCCAGATGACAATGCCCGTCGCACATCCAGGGCTGCATTCAAACAGATGGAGGTAATTACTTGAAGTATGAGTAAATTAGCTTTGAGCATGAATGCATTTTAAGACGCTAATTGGTGTTAAACTGCCAAGAGATCCTGCCAATAGTTCTGTATTCTCAGTGGTACTGGCCCACACAGCACTCTGAGTGCTTTCACACTCAGGACTTAAGCTGAATCTCTCCCTCTATTGACTGGCCAGTGGAGACTTAGGTTCTCCCTTGAGAGTTTTACTGACTATCCCAACTTGTTGGACACAAGTACTACAAATCCCTACTAGGAAAAAGGGAAACAGAAACACTTCCCAACTTTTTTTCATCTGCTCCACGTAAATCTTGGCCCAAGCCTCAAATCCTCACCGTACTATGCAGTGACTCATAAAGAATGGCAAACGAAGCATTCAGGTGTTGTTTAAAACCTTGTGAGTCATTTTATATTAAGAAAAAGCAGCAATGGCAAATCTGGGCTTTAGTGGAAAACTAAAGTTTCCCAGCTGCAAGACAGAGAACTAGGGGATCTGAAGCTTTAACTGAAGGGAGCAGGAGGTGCTGACAGGATGCAGCAGAAGTTATCAGATGAGATTGCTCCACCACAAGGAGGCAGAAAAGGTTGGAGCCCTACTTCTCCCTTTTTCAGCCCACCCTCTAAAAGGGTTGTGAGGAAATGGACTTTCCTCCTCACCAACACACACAGGAGCAGACAGGGCAGGGTGAAAACATCCCTCTGATGTATATTCCTAATTGTCAGGGTGAAAAAGCTGCCTCAGAGTATTCAATTTCACAGCTAACGAAAATTCAATCTCAATGTGCTTTCTATGATGAATGTTCCTAGGAGCCCACCTCTCCCCTGTCTGCCAAAGCATTTTAATTAATGGTTAAATGTATTAGAAAACCACCAATCTACCAGGCCCACACTCTGACACTGTGGGTGTGGAAAGGGAAGGTGGGGCAAAGTTTTGAGAAGTTTCATTGGTTTCATTCATCAGTTTCTAAGTTTCCTTTTAGAATTTCTTGAGAAAGTTACTCTTTCCCCTTAACCACAAACAGGTTAAAAGTGTCAGGGCTCCCTGAGGCACTTTTTGGGTGCAGGCACTGAGCCTTTGGGACAAATGCACACACCATCAGGCTAGCTGTGTCTGGAGTGCTGAGTTACACCACTTGTCCACACAAGTACTTTCAGCGTTCCCTGTTGCTCTGACCAGCCCACCACCCATCAGGTTGCAAGAAGGGAGCTGCAGTTTGTGGTGATGAGAACACTGCAATGGTGCCACCTGGGCAAGACCCAACCAAGGGCTCAGTGTGCCGGAATGATGTCCCAGGCTGCAGAGTGGCACCTGGGAACGGGACTGGGAATCACTTACCCTGGGAGAAAAGTTGGTGCAGAGGAGAGTGAATCCAGCAGGAGAGGAAGATGATAAGATGCAGGAGAGTGGCACCCTGCCTCGTACTATGGGTGGGCAGGAGGATACGGCACTGGTGGTGAAAGGGGGTTGCTGGGTTCATGTCCTCCCCTGGGCACCCTTGAGGCTAAATATTTCACAGCACAATGAAAATAATCTCTCTTACTCCCCTCTCCCCTCTGGAGGGTAAAGAGTGTCCGTGGTACAAGGACAGGTGATTTATACCTCCCTGTACCAGACTCTGGCCATGAGAATGACGTGCTTCATTAACCTAATTGGAAATAACATTATTTAGGGCTGAGCAAATAACTCCTGAAAATCTCATAATGCATAGTTCTCCCTTCAGGCATATTTAATTCTTCCTCAAGAGCCCTTGGAAGCAGGAGCAATGAACACAGTGCGCATACACCCTACCTCTCTGAGATGCTCCAGCAAACCTTATGTTTATTAAGAATATGGAGCCTGGGAAAGAGGAGGGACTGTAGTCACACAGCTGCACTGGTGACGAGACAGGGGAAAGCCCAGCATAAACAGTCTGGAAGGAATTGTTCCTGCTCCTCAGCATGCACGCACACATGCAGCAAAGGAAGGAGAGAACTGGCAAAGCTTGCAGGACTTTTATTTCCTTCACATCCCTGTCAGGTCTCCATCCTGCAATACATCAGGGGACCTACAAATGTCCTGTGAGACCAAGCTGGAAAAGAGTAACAATAATCCAGGAGAGAGGAACTTCTATTTCTGACGAATAGGGAATAGGCCTTATTTTTATGGTTGTGCTTGAGCTATTTGTAAAGCACACGTCTCTCACTGTAATACAGAAAATGATAAAAATGCAGCCTTTGCACTGATGCTGATGTCATTGACACATGAACAATAAATTAGTTTTATAGAAATATGGAGAGATATTCTTGTGCCTGAAAGTAAATCCTAAATTTGACCCTGTGAACTTACTGCAGCTATGTGCAGCACACAGGCAAGTGAAGCTACAATCAGGACAAGAACTATTGCAAAATTTTCAGACTTTCCCCTGTTGCTTTCACTGGGGGCTTGTGAAGCCTTTCCTTCCCAGATGAATTAAAAGGGGTGGCAATTGTCTGAACTCCACTCTGAGGAGAGTGCTGGGACCCTTTCACATCTGGTCTTTACCCTTGCGGAAACGAGACAGTGAGTAACCTGGTTCCCTGACAATTCACAAACCTGTTCTGATTCTGCTTGTCTGCTGGAAACCTGCCCAAATCCTCCCTCTGTCTGAGCTGCTCCCTCAGCTCAGACAAGCCTCCCCCTCTGCTGTCACGTTTAGTGGCAGGTCACAAGCTGCAGAAGCATTAGTGCAGGTACTAAACACATCCACACTCGTTTCTGACAGAAACAGCTGCTGGAGTTTTCTTCCAACTCAAAAACATTTCAAAAATGTGACTATGCTCAATTGAGACTAAACCTGTAACACCTCAAGGAGGGCCTTCAAACAAGAACACCTCATCAGGGCTATCCAGCCAGCACAATACAGCCCCTTCAAATCAAACTGCTTGGCCACGTAGTCTTTGGGCATACAAAGCTGCTGCTGAATTTGATTTAAGCTCCATTGCCCAGACTCTGTTCTGAGAAGAGTCAGGCTGAGAAAGCACCTTTCCCCTCAATTTAATCAGACTTCAAAATGAGATAAAGTTTTCCAAGCAGCTGCTGCCACAGGTATGTTACCAGGAAACTCTCCTATTATTCGTCCCAGACCCTGTCCTTCTGTTCGCAGGAAGAATCAAACCTAAAACCACATCCCATGTCCATATCTGGCACCCGAGAGGACACTGGCATGGCTGGACTGGCCAGATCCCATGCAGTGTCTACCTGGAAAAAACACACATTTTATCTTGTGTGTTTGTAGGTTTTGCCCTTTTTCTCTCCAGACTTGGACAGTTGCTTTACTTCAGCCAACATGCCACAAAGCCAGAGCATTTCCTGGAGAGGAGAAGGAAACCTGATGAGCCTGAAAAACTCAGCTGACCTCTAGTCTTTTTCAATAGTAAATAGCAAGAATCGATTTCTGCAATTCCTAGCCCAGGGGAAGATTAGACGCTGCTGCCTGCCTAGCAAATAAAGCAAACCTTAAAAAGTCATAGGAGAGCAAAAGAGCACAGCCGAGTGACTGCTCGCTATCTGAAGGACAGATTGTAGTGTAAGGAAAGGCACCCCCCAGTCCCCTATCCAAAAACACTTTGTAAATGACAGTCTTTCTCTGCAGGGCTGCCCATCCCCATTGGCTAGAGACCAAAACAAGTCAGCCTTCTGCCTCCCCTTGTTAGCCACCCTGGACTCTCACAAGTCCCTTTGAGAAGAGGTGCAACCCCATGCACCTCCTAAAGCTTTCAGTGAGATGTGCCCCTCACACACTCACACAGGTCCCCAGGGCTGCTCAGGTGGGGAGCCAAAGTTACACGCAGGGCTGGCATTGTCAATCCCTGTGCCCACCCTGGGACATGCACTGCCCCACTGCTCCATCACCCCCTAAGGGGAGCATGTCCCTCTCAGCCCCGGGAACACAGCTCGGCTCCCCCTTCCTGCACCTCGGGACACCCACGGGGACCATGTCTTCCCCACACCCAGGGCCAGGGATGCTCGGGGGCACCGTGTCCCTCCCGGGGATGCCGGGGCACCACCTCTCCCGCGTCCAGGCTTACCTTTCCCGGAGGAGCCCGCGGCGCTGCCCGCTCCGCTCTCCGCCGACAGAAACTTGCCGGGGGG